>JAMZEH010000005.1:1700000-2132500 GCA_024699665.1 Ostrea denselamellosa | reverse complement strand
TCAAACTCAACTTTTGACACAGAAAGTATAAATAACGGTTATTGAACCAGTATTCATGATTCAATGAAAGACGATTGATAAATGAACCTTTCTCAAAAATTATGTCACGTGCATGAAATAATAAGTCCCATGCCTGAGATAACATTACGTCGTGTATAAGATAATATCGTGCGCACAAGATAATATCTTGTCGACTTGAAATACATTTTCCAAATTTCTAAGGAAAATAAGTATTTAGTGCCTTATACCTACAATCGTACTTTAGTGAGAAGATCAGGAATTAATTTTCGCGCATGTATTTAGGGCATTCAGAGGGACAATATGGTAATATATCTGGTAATTGTAGAGTTGCAATATTGAAGTCATACACCATAAATTCCTCTGACATGTACATAAATGTCTTTATAAATGACAATAATTAATAATGATTTACATCGAACACATAAAAAACTAGTTTAATATTTTTAAGGGACTTTCATACGGTAATAGGCGATTAATCAAATAATGAATAGAGAACAACTTTTGAATTTTCAACATATGTCGTAAATATTCTTCTGGATCCTTCATTATTCTAAATTCTACTTATAAGTAATATTAAATGGCCAGGATTAATGTGAATTTTCCGGAGGGGGAAACTACTAGGAGTGTGTGTGTGTGGGGGGGGGGGGGGGGGGGGGTACTCTATACCACCTGGGGCTTCAGTGACTTAGCAATAGACAGACACACTGGGGGGCATAACAACAGAATTTTTAGACCCTTTGCCTCTAAGGTTGGTCCACGCCCCCTCCCGTCTTCCATCCATTATAAGATTCCTTTAATTAACTTATATCAATTAGATTGGTTATATTGTGACACTTCATATTGAGACTGTCCTTCAGATATCAAAAGAGTTAAGTTAAAATCTGAACACATTCATTGTTAATACAACCTAACGGCGTCATGCACTGGCCGAAAAGCCATATCGACTAATATAAAACAAAAACTTATCTTTTTAAGGGTTCCTACTTTCCAGACACTATGCTGTAGTAAACTGAATTAAAGTCGTGTATAAAAAACTATGCTCGTATTTCAATACGGATATGTAAATTATAGCGAAAAGGACTATTCCGGATACTGAAGTAAAGGGGGGGGGGGGGAGCCTTGCTATATTCCGTGAGAAAGTCTCACTATAAAGCCAGTCTTTCGGGGGAAATCTCACTGGGGGGTGGGTGGGTATCACTATATAGCCAGCCTGTCTCACTAATATAGGCAGTCTCCCTGGGAAGTCTCACTATGGAGAAAGTCTCACCATATAGTCAGCTTTTAAGAAGGGAGGGGAGGGTGGAACTCTCAATATATAGCCAGTCTTCCGGGGGAAGTCTCACTATATAACAACGGTTTTTAGTGCATTACCCAATTCTTAGTATACCCGGCGTGCTAGGGTGAAATTGTGACGTTAAAAGTTCTAACTACAACGGTAGGGTGTAAATAAATGTGGTACCACGTCGTCGGTGAGGTGGGATACATTTGCACATGCGTTGAATTGCTTGATTCTGACGTCATAACTACTGTTGATGTCGCTCTTGTCGTTGCAAGTTCTTTTATGTAACACCCTTTGTCTGAAATAAACGAAATATATTGAAGTAGTTCTATAGATCTGAAGATGTTTAAACAATAGTTTTACAGGTGTTTGAATTTTAGGATTCATTTGTTGCCGATTTCTACAAACTGACGGCCATATGAGTTTAAAAAATAATCCATTCGTGTGAGTAAGATCATTCTTAATTTCGTGGTTGTGGAGAAGGAATTAAAAAATATACCATTTCTTTGTATTTTTTCTATGGAAGTTATTTCAGATTCATTTGAACAAAGATTTCCTGTGTCGGGCCCTGTAGTTCTGAAGAAGTTGATTCACGTAACCAGTATAACATTCCAGAGAAATATGGTAAATTGTAGCGTGCGTATGTGTTGCATCTCGTTCTATTTTAACCCTTTTCTCGCATAATCTGTCAAATTTCTGGGTTTAGCCATTGTATGCCAACTCTCACTGGATTGTTTACCCTCTGTGCGCATGCGTCAGAAGACCGAAAGAAGAATTCTCAATATGTTAAAAATGGGCCTTCAAAAACTATTAATTTTAAACGAGAATTTTCAACTTTAGAATGTGTTAATTTTGCAAAGTTTATACATCCAACTATGCAACAAAATTATAGAAAGCTCTGGGAAAATTATCATTTTACGATTTTTGAGCAAAATGAGCTGTAGTGTCTCTTTAAAAACAGATAGATTGATTGATTATATATTGTTTAACATCCCGCTCGAGAATCTTTCACTCATGTGGAGACGTCACCATTGCCGGTGAAGGGCTACAAAATTTAGGCCTATGCTCGGCTCTCAGGCTTTTGAGCAGGGAGGGATCTTTAACGTGCCACACCTGCTGTGACACGGGACTCTGTTTTTGCGGTCTCATCAAAACAGATAGAAAGAGTACACACTAATAAACAGCATAAAAGGAACACTACCGCAGAATTTTTTTCTACGCAAGATAGATACATTTTAGTCCAGTCAAATTAGCCCAAAAAAGGGTCAAACTTGCAACTAATTGCAAAAGAATTGTTTTCAATGATTTTGACCTCGCTAATATGTGTACTAAAACATATTTAAAAAAGTGGAAATACCATTTTTTGGGGGTCAAAAACAGAGAAAAAGAGAAAAAACGACAAAAACTGGAAATTAGCTTTCCATCATTACCTATCAAATAAGAATGCAGTTTCTTGATTGGCATTTACAAATTTTTGTAAGAAATAGAAATTGTAAAATTTCCATGTAATAATTTCACCTTTAAGAGGCTTTTTTGGAAAAGGAGGGGGGGGGGAGGTAATTTCAGTGAACAGACCATGGAAATCAGTTTGTTTCTTCTTCTTCCTCCGTGTTCCTTGTTGAATTGGAACAACTTGTTCCTCTACAATGGCCACATCCAATAGTACATTCTAGGCCATGTTTTCGGCACGTACACCTCTTTGTGTCACAATTTACCTTGCAATTACAGTGGATAATATTCAAAAGACGATTGGGAGAAGGCGGCAAAGTGTTTTTAAGCGGCATGCATTTGCTATCATCAGTGACTGTCCATCCCCAATCAAGTGGGTTCAGATCAGTGCCATCTAGTTTTATCCACTGCTGACACTGATAGTATGACCTTCTAGAATGCAGAGCCGCAGAATTAGATGTTGGCGGGAGACTCTGTACCTGAACGCACTTATTGTTAGTGATAGCCTTATTTTTGTATAAGCGCAGTCTCAGAAGATCCAGTCCTTCGCACAATACTCCCCCATATAGGCTAGCAATAATCTGTTCGCCGCTCTTTACAACAGTTTCCAGATGGTTTCCAGGCTTTAAGAATTCCTCTATTGCCATTGTAACATTGTTGTTTTCGAAAGCTTCTTTAAAGCAACACCTTTTCCTATCCTAAGTAGGTGGGAGGTTGTATCGCATCCCGTGATTGCGTGTACTACTGGCAGAATTTTGCACTTGTGCATACCAAGCATCCGCTTTGTTTTTTGTATGTCCCAGTGCCTGCACTTATTAGAAAGTTCAGATCGGAAGTAAATGTTGTATCCATCCAGTGATGCATGGTAGCAGAGGAGAACAAGAAGATCAGTGTCTTCGCCAATGACAACGACTTGTGTTGACTGACCACATGCTACAGCTGTTGAAAAGATGAGACAATCTGCATCTTCCTCTGCAAGGATGACCGTGCATTCATTTTCCCGAAGTCTTTGGGCAAGAAGACTTATGAAATTTCTTTTTTAGATTTGAAGGTCATATCTAAAGTAAATGTTACATCAGAGGAGATGATGCCCTTTGAACGTCGAAGATGAGTCACGTCTTTGGTCGAGGGTTCACTGGAATATCCATCAAATACAATAGTTGGTCTCGAGTATCTTCTAATAATATACTCAACATACAACTGACATATAGCATTGAATGACATGCCTTTTGTCCATGGGATACGCTGTAGCAAAGAACCGCCATCCAAAACAAAATGTACATCAAGCAATTCCTTCTCTGATACAGCACAATCGCCCATACTCCAAATTGCATCTGAAATTTGAGGCTTACTTGCTGCTCTTGGAAGTCCTGAGGGTTCAAAGATCGATGATGGATGCGTTGATAATTCATATTTGAAGATATTTGCAATATCTTCAACAGATTCTCTAGATGAAATTGCCGTTAGTCTTTGAAAAAGCACTTGGGGATCAACCTCAACTCTGCCTTCCTCAACCGTGAAAGATGTTTTAGATGACATAGTTAATACCTGCATTGAAGGAAAAATCAAAAATATTCTGACCAACCATAGAGTCAATGATCTTTTGTCCACATGCTAATGCATTATGAGCGTTGATATTATTGTCTGCATTCACACCGGTGTCAATATTTCGAAGAGGGATGCTCTCAGTAAAAGGGTCACGGTCTCGTAGGTATGATATAACTTTAATTACATCTTGTTTGTCCCTTTCTTGGCGAGAGGTTGAAGATTCCTTGTGCTGCTCACTTGTGTGGTAGCCAACATCTGTCAGATTCTGCATTGCCTCATTTACTGCTGCACAAGAAGGCATAGACAAAAGCCACTGCGACCGCTGTACCCCTGTCATTCCTCGACCTCTCGTTAAACCACCTGATGTTTTCACACTTCTCATTAATGCCTGCTCAATGACAAGATCACAGACCCGCCCAATACCTCTCACTTCTTCTCAGTACATGATAACCTTCCATGAACTTGCTGTGTACATCGGGATGAGCTTTTTGAAGATTGATCATTGACATGACATAGATGTATGCTGACTTTGCATACATATCATGCCCAGCTGCAGCAAAATAGGGAAGCATTGCGTGTAGAGTTTGTATATGGAGTAACCAATTGCCTGTTCTTTCAGCTGTGATAAAAGCTTTTAAGAGACTTATCATTTCTAAGTACTGAAGCCAAAGGGCTGCTGTTCTGAAGCACTCGAGAGAGGATTTTGTGTCCGCAAGTTTCCCCAGTATTTGTGTAATGGTAGAATTATTGCACACGTCTTGTGCAGTAGCATCTCCCTCTAGCAACTGGTCATACAAGGCAGCAGCTTTCTTCAGCAGATGATCTTCTTCCAGTTGGGCTGTGGAAACGTCTGCAGATTGAGTAAGGACGTGATCAGGGGCCTCTGTGTCAATGAGTGTTACAAGATAACCTGAAGATATATTTTGGGGCACATCATTATCAGGCAATTCGGCACCAAAGGTTTTAGCCACGAGCAAGGCATGAAGGGCTGTATCAACTAGGGTTGCTCGAGCTACTGCTTTTCCACTAAGAATATGGCCAACTGCATTTAACGCATATACAGTCTCTAAAACTTCCTGCAATCCCGATTCTCTCATAATGCGCCCGATACATCCTAAAAAGCTCATTTGTGTGTGAAACCCACCTAACCTGAGTATAATGGAGTTTAAGTCTTCACACTGTGACTCATGAGTGACAATTGTAACTGCTTTCATGTAGAGAGGCTGGTCAAATGTCAGAATTGGAGTTGTACTATATTTTCTAGCTTGGCGAGACACAAACTTCAGTGTAGAGTAGATACATGACATATCGCTTGCGTCCATATCTATCATCGGCAGAAAGGTGATGGTGGACTTCCCAGGGTAATCTCCATTTTGAGTACACTGCATTAGTCCTGACCAACTTGGAGTTGGAGATCGAAGAGGCCATACAGCCTTTGAAAGAAGATCTAAACTCAAAGATGGATCTGGTACTTTCTGTTCTTTATTAATTTTGGCGAATTTCATCTGCAGTGACGATTTAGGTGGTTGCTTGTAGAAATGTATATTAATTTTCCCAGCATTGACCAGGTCAGCCGATGAAACGTTCAGTTTAGGGACCGGTTTGCTAACCTTTTTACCAGGTGTAGAGCCTACAATAATGCCCATGCCATGGAATGTACCATACCCATCAAGTGTGCGCACATTGTGATCCACGTTGTCAGCAACGAATTGCAGAAATTGTCCATTTTCATAGCTTGGAATATCTGTTCCTTGTGAAATGGCTGCACTTGTTTCAAAACGTTGTATCTCCGAATATGAGGAACAAAATCCTAAGGAATTCAACGTATCAATAAGAAATTTTGATGAAAAATTGTGATGAAGCTGCACTCCTAAACCTATTTGTAGTGGTGCAATATGCATACGTGGCTTAGCCATCTGCATAATTGTCTGTCCAATCGATGCAATTTTCAAGTCAGGGTCCTTTTCTCGGACGAGAATTTTCAAAAAAGTATGAAGACTTTCAGGAACGTACTGAAGATTCTTTTCAAGTGATTCAATATCTGACGACAAAGGGTACAGATCAGAAGCTAGATGAAGGGACGGGATATCAGATTTTATCAACTTAGCAGCAGTTGTAATGATGTTGAGCTTCTCCAATGTCTGGTCCACTGTTTTAGGCCGATTGTAGAAGCTCTGAAGAATTGATCTTGCCGTTTTTCGTACCGTTATTACAGTTGATTTTCCTTGTTCTTCTGTCATGATGATTTCATCCCCCAAACGCTCATACAATTTCTTTTTCAAGTAAACAGGCGAGTATGCATCATCACCACAGTGGTCCTTCATTTTAGCAACAAGATCTAACAGTTGATGTTGTTTGTCATCATTCTCCTGCAGATAATTCACCACTTTAAGAAATGCGTCAGTAATATCACTGTCAACAGGTCTGCCTCTCTTGGCTTCCGTCGAAGAGGGTGAGAATATTTTAGGTATGTGTTTGCCTGTGCGAAAATTTACGTTACAAGTTTGATGATAGATGGCATCAGCAGCATGCAAATCATTTACAGCTTCTAGTCTACCATAAATTTGGTTTGCCTAAGCGTCTTGTCTTGTAGAACAGACGGATTTTATACAAGCCTGAAAATCATGAGTTCGCACTGGAAAAACATCATGCCCTCTTTTACTTTGATTAAATTTGGCAGTTTGTCCACAAAAGAGGCAGTGGTCACGGAATGAAAAGGTCTGTTTTGATCTAAGAATTGGTGTACTATCAGCAGGAGGAATTGGCTTGCTTTGTTATTTTCCCTCAAATATTTGCTAATTTCAATCGCATTTGTAAATAGACGCCTACATTCGGTGTGCACATATTGCCCAGGATGCGTGCGAAGATTGCTACCCCTTTTCTCAGCAGCAGTATTGATACCTGTGCTACCCTTTCCACGAAGACAAACTAGACCATTCTTGTCCCCCGATTCACAAATTACACAGTCTTGTAATCTTTCCATATTCAACACAAGGTTAGAACAGATATAATTAAAATGGAAGAAATTTTCTACTAATACAACATAAAAGGTTAAATTAAATTGGTATCGTATTAGTTTTGCACATTACAGAAACCGCATTCAAGTTGCAACTAATAGCGTCACTTCAGGAGAAAGATTTACTCCGTCGGATGGGACGTTAAAAGGCGCCCCGTGTACCCCAATCAATAACGAGAAAGATGGCTTTGTAACGCGAATGGGTGTCCTTACATAGAAAATAGAAATAAGCAGTGCAGTATAGAAAAAAGCCTTTTCACTTTCTTACTTATTAATTTTACCTTGAAGAAATGATGCTCTGCGACTATTTAGTTTTAAAAAATGTTATTTTCCGTTACATTACGGCACCTTTCCCAAATTTTGAATGAACCCAGTAGGCCTATACGTCTACATGACGACACGTGTTGTGACTTTACCAACCTGTTTTTTTTTCTAAACTTTTGAGAAGCTTTAGAACGTCTCGTTTGTAAATAAATTTATAGTATTACACCTAGGCTATATTGATTCAAGCGCTTACACGCTTGTATGAACATATGTCATAAAATTCGAGCAAAGACTTTGATCAATGTCTACGTAATGATAATGTATACGTCACGATTTCGGTGAAAGCACGCTATGATAGCGCGGCGGTGACATAAAACAAAGGGAGCTATCAGCAAATTTGATGCATCAAAATATATTATTTCTGCACATTAGATAAAATTAGATTTTATATGTTGTTTTACTGATACTAAGGAATACTTTGCAAACAAAATTATTTCTTTTGCAATTAGTTGCATGCGAAATCGTAAATTGACTGGACTATTTGCCATAAATTGTGTGAATTCATTATCTCTTTCAAGCTCTATGAAATGGTTCATCGATACATGTGTTTGTGTACTTTTAAAGCAAGATTTTTACAGAATAGAAACTGCTGTTTGTTTACGTCACATTTCACTTACATTGAGATGTAACCAGCCGTAGGTGAAACTACAAATTTCAACCCATGCTTAGCGCCCAGGACCGTAGATGTGAGGGGTTTTTAACGTACCAACGCCTGTGACACGGGACCTCCTTTTGTAAGGTCATAATAACGCCGAAATTACGTGGTAAAAAATGAAATATGATTTTCATCCGTTAGTCAAAACATTGGACGTTACAATGCACTGGGCAGATGCGCGGATTGAAAGGATTTATCGCTGCACGGGCGAGAACATTTGCCTCTTGTAATGTGACGTCAAATGTTTTGCCTGTAACCGATGAAAATCACTAATACTGTAAAGTTCATTTCTTGCCTCTTAACATGTTCGGCGGCCTTACCCGAAAGACATATGATTCTTACTTCTAAACGCCGAGCGTTTGGCGAAGGAGCAATCACCAACTACAGCGGGTACAACACAACAATCCAGTTTTAATAAATGCAGAAATAAGAAACCTAGTCCATTAAATATATACCTTTATTGTTTTCTTAGATGGAATCTGCAGCTGATCACGAGGAGGTGATGGAGGGCCTCCGTGGCCGAGTGGGTTGAGCATCGCGCGCAAAATCACGCGGATTCTATTCACGCCTGCGCCGATATATGTGAGAAGGTTTGCGATTTTGTTTTCGGAAGATCGGTGGGGGTTTTCCGAGCACACTCTATTTGGGTTCTCTCTTCTACCAATAAAAACTGGAAGCTACCAGATAACTGAAAAATTGTTGAGTGTGGCGGAAAACTACAAACAACGAGGAGCTAATAGGTCAGAACAATAGTACGAAGGAGATGGAAGAATATCTTTGTCAGTTTTGTTCTAAGAAGTTTAAAAATGAATCCTCACTTAAGGTATCTGATGTACAACTGACGAAAAAATGATGCCTTGTAAGGTATATATTTCATACTATCAATAGATATATGGAGAGCGATACCGATACATGTTTCCAATGTATTGAATGTACTAAACAATTCTTTAAAATTCCATACATTAAAAATTCATGACCCAAAAGATCTCTGCTTTGCCCTAATTGTGCTCAGGAGTTCAAGTTGAATAAATAGAATAAATACTATATTTTATATTTTAGGCATGATATTGTTTCTGTTTTATTTCTAATCACATTTCTGTATTTGAACCGTAGATTGACACAACATGAAAATAGATGAATATTTCATTTATCGGGCATTAGTGGACTATAAAAGCATTAAAATTTGAAAGATATGACCATTCTTCGTATTAACAGTTATCAATATAATTGCTATATACGATGTAAATTCATTTATGACCAATTGAAAATGACATTCTAAATGAATTATCTACTTTGTGAAATGTCATGAAGTGTTTGATTGTTTGTTGTTGTTTTTGTTGTTGTTTTTCTCGCCACACTCAACAATTTTTCAGTTATCTGGTGGCGTCCAGTTTTTGTTGGTGGAGGAGAAAACCCAGATACAGTGTAGTCGGGAAGAGACCACCGACCTTCCGAAAGTAAACTGGCAAACTTTCTCACATATATCGGCGCGAGCGAGAATCGAATCCACGCCGCCTAGAGGTGTAAGGCCTTGTGATTTTGAGCGCAGTGCTCTAACCACTCGACCACGGAGGCCCCTCATGAAATGTTTGAGAGAACTAACGTAAATGAAATAAGTTTAAAGACCTGGATGGATTCCTTGATGTTTGTTGAGTTCTGTGGAATCAGTTTTAGTACACTTGATGTCCTGTTTCTGTAGTTATTAAAGCTTATGCATATCTTCACCTTGTTTTGTACGCCTCGGCACAGACACCGAATCGCAACACGAGCCCCCGGATTGCTGTGTTTTACCCGGTGACCCATGTTTGACGCGGCCAAGACAAGAGCGGGACTCAAACTCACGACCTCCCTCCCAAACATAAGAGAACGCTTTACCACTGAGCTACTGCGAAATCAAAGTTAAATGCAGTGCGCACAGTACATGTAGGTACATGTAAAACAGGGTCTATACCTTCCAGAGATTAATAATCGCTACTTACACAAGACAGACGTTGGAGACTTGAACAGATCTGGGGGACAAAGTTTTGCTTCCCCTGTGCACTGCTTCTCATCCAAGTTTCCTTGATACTTGTTGTAGTAAGGACACCGACCTGTAATATTTGATTATGGATTATGATACATGTTTTTGTGATTAAGTCAAGTGAATAAAACCAAATATAATATCCGAACCGTCACCAATAATTTCATTTCTGAAAACACACACACACACACACACACACACACACACACACACACACACATTTCTATTTATTTAGTCAGTATACCTTTATGTTGAACACATTGTGCTCTTATGTTTGCTGACTTCTTTTTTATATTCTTATGAAGCAGAATTCATTCAAGAGCTTCTACATGAGTTGATTGATTGATTGTATATTGTTTTACGTACCGCTTGAGTTCTACATGAGAAATAAAATCTCTTGCTGCGGCATTCAATTCGACATTTAGATATATCGACGACGTTTTATCTATTAACAATAGTCATTTTCATTCATATGTCGATTCGATATATCCCAGTGAACTTGAAATAAAAGACTCCACAGTCTTCCACATTTGCTACATACTTTGATATTTTACTGAAAATAGATGCTGACGGCAAATTAACAACTCAACTGTGTGACAAATGGGATGATTTCATTCTCCATCTTCAACTTTCCTTTATCTCCATCACCACCTGCATATGGTGTTTGTCTCTCAACTGATTCTATACGCAAGAGCTTGTTCTGCATATGATCAGTTTATAAATCGATGCAGGATACTGACAAAGAAGTTGGTATTACAGGAGTTTGTACAGCGTCGTCTAAAGTCGGCATTTCGTAAGTTCTATGGTCGTTATAACTGACCATAGTTTGCCAGTACAACCTTCCATTAGGTCAAATGCTGTCCGAATTGTTTCATTCCAATTGTTAGGCAGTTCTTGGCATTCTGATTTTAACTGCGGATTACTCCGTTTACCTGTTCAAGATATAGGGCTCACGGCGGGTGTGACCGGTCGACAGGGGATGGGTACCCCTCCAAGGCACCTGATCTCACTTCTGGTATGTCCAGAAGTCCATGTTTGCCCATCTCTCTGATTTGTATTTTCTATAGGAATTGTGAGATTGAGTACTGTTCGTTACCTTAGTCTAATCACCAAACTGCAAAATGACTATCATAACTTTCAGATCTAGGATGTTTTTAAAATCATGCAACTATTTATACAGCACTTAAATAATTTAAAGCTAGACATTTGATATCTTTCGCTGAAAAATCATTTCTCATTTTTTTTCATTAAAAAAATTTCGACAGACAAACGAACAGAAAAAAAAAAATGGGCCTTCAATTCAGTTCAATCGTCGTATACTTTTAGATCATACTGTTGCACAATGAAACAATTATTCATGATTTATGTTTGAATCTTCGTTTTACAAGTATCGTTATTATCAGAATACTTCAGAGACATTAACGTTTATCTCTCAGTCTCTTTTACATTTTATCCTGGTATTACAACTCCCCATCCCCCATTTTGCTCAAAAGACGCAACAAGAGACAAAATGGATTTGCATGTGTGTAAATGGAAATTTACAATACGGGTTTAAATTTATTAATTTACATAAGTATCTGTTCATTTTCGTTTTCCATTGAGATTCCAAAGGCAAAACCATGGAAAATATAAATGTAACCCCATAACCTACTTTGCTATGATAATTGATATAAGACTTAATATATACTGACGGACTTTTTGACAAACATTTCGGATGGTCCTCTAAAGAATATTCTGCCATTCCCCCCAACAAGGCTCTCCCTAATTCTTGAGGATTCTGAGGCTGAGGCTGGCGGCTGCTCACACATCTCCCCAGCTCGTCCCACTAATGCTCGATTGGATTCAAGTCTGGGGACATAGCGGTCCAATCAAGGAGGTCAATGGCGTTCGTTTGAAAAACGTTTTGTGTTAGTCTTGCCATATGTGCGCGCGCGTTGTCCTGTTGGAAAATTAACCCATTTCCTTGCCTATGTTGCTGCATTAATGGTGCTAAAACAGACTGCAGAATTTCATCCACATACCTCCTAGCAGTGAGGGTTCCATTTAAAACGACCGGTTGTGACCGAAAATTGTGGTTAATCGCACCCCAGACCATGACGCCTTCCCCCCCACACCTGAAGCGCTCGAGGACACAATTGTTTGCAAAACGTTCATGTAAACGACGGTAAACTCGACATCAGCCGTCTGCGATGCTAACGTTAATTTTGGACTCATCTGAGAACAGAACATGTGACCAATTTTGACGTTGAGTCAGATGCTGCCTTGCCCATTTCAATCTGTACCGTCGGTGATGCGGTTTAAACTGTAGCCCCTTAGAAGGCCTTCTGCAGCGGATCCCATGACGCTTAAAAATTCTGGAAAAGGTTCTAGGATGACCAGGCCTTCCATGACATCCAATGATTTCTCTCGCAGTGGTCGCAGCGGCCGTGAACCTATTGCGCAGATGACGTTGCCGTGTGAACGCTTGTTGCCGTGGCGTTGTCACAAACAGTTGACCAGGTCTTGGGCGATCATTTAGGCATCCTGTCTGATAAAATTGTGACAACAACCGGCTAACTGAACAAGGATGGACATTAAAACGCCTTGCAACCTCACGCTGACTAACGCCTGCTTGCAGCATATCTAGTGTCTGATTGCGTATTTCATTGCTTAAGCGCGGCATAGTCTTGGTTTTGAATTTTTTCTGTTAGTCGTGTCTACGCTTTCACCAACAAAGTTGTTTTATCGCGAAAAACTCCTCCATTACCTTTCCACATGTTTGAAGAAAAGCCCTGAAAATTTCAAGCGTTGCTACTCACAACGCGCAAACAATGAACACAGATAAATCGAGAGAGGGTGTTAAAAATCAATACGATGTATGGTGGGTAAATTTTACAATAAAAGTTTTATATATAATGTTTTCAATGAATAAATTTAAAAAAATGTGTTGCGTGTTTAAAGTCCGTCCGTATATCATGTGCAATTTCATTTATTCACCTTTAAAAGCAGTGCCTTACGGTCGAAAATATATGGCTTATATTTGGACTTTCGAAAAGTAGATCAAAGGTCAATGTTAAGATCGCCAGGTCAAGGTTTTGATACCAATGGAAAGGTCTTGCCACTAGCAATACACATGTCAAATATGAAAGCACTACCGCTTACGGTGTAAAAGATATCACCAATGTTAAAGGGTTTTTTCTTAAAACTAGGTCAATGGTTAATATCAAGGTCAACAAATTTGGTATTGTTACAAAGGTCTTCTCACATAAAAACACTGTATGCATACTATGAAAACAGTACCTCTTACGATTTGAAAGATATGACTTGCATTAGAATTTTCTAAAAGTAGGCCAAAGGTCAATGTAAAAGTCAATAGGTCAAAAATGTTGGTACCAATGGAAAGGTCTTGCCACAAGGAATACACATATTAAATATGAAAGGTCTACCTCTTACAGTGTAAAAGATATTACCAAGGTTAAAGGTTTTTTTTGCCACAGACACAGACAGACAGACGGACAAGCCAACAAGAAGCTCATGAGTCACATAGTTCACCTGAGTCACCTTGACACATATTTAAAGATTTTACCTTCATATTCACATGCAAAACTTCGATCCCCTATTGTGTCCCCACCCTACTTCTCGGGGGGGGGGGGGGGGGGGGGGGGGGGGGCATTAATTTAATAAACTTAAAATCTGCATTATATCAGGAAGCTACCATGTACATTTGAACTTTTCTGGCCCAGTGGGTCTTGAGACAAATTGAATTTCCTTCACCCAAGGATAATTTGTACCAAGTTTCATTCAAATTGGCCTGCTGGGTTTGGAGAAGTTTTTTAAAATTTGTCTGTGCATTTTTTGCTATTTCGTTGTTATCTCCATTTGTAGAGGGGTGTTGCCCTTCATTTAAATGAGCTTGACTCCCCTTTTCCTATGCTTTCTGCCAAGTTTGGTTGAAATTGGCCCAGTGGTTCTGAAGAAGTCGAAAAATGTTAGTTTACAAACAGACGGACGACGGGTTATCAGAAGAGCTCACTTGCGCCTTCTGCTTAGGTGAGCTAAAAATTATAAGTTCGGTTCCGGGGGCATAAAAATGATGACATCCGAAGTATGATATATATAGCTTAGGGATTCAGGAAGTCTTACATCATGTTTTCGTGAACCACGTGATCAGTATTCGTGAACGTACCTTTTTCTATCCAGATAATAGAGAAACAGCTAAGTCCCAACACGTCATCATCATCTGGCAGACAGTGAATGACGCGGTCTTTCTCTAAACATCTCTGATACACCTCTATTGGAATATCTGCCAGAGTAATATCAGTGCAGGACTTGACGGGGTAGAAGTTCTCCTGTCCGTGAATTGTGTTTACTAACAGGAGCATGATCTGTATGCCTACAAAGAGTAATTCAATATTCTAATCATATAAAGCAGCGTCATATGTATTCTGGAAGATCACGCAGTAAGTTATATATATTTTGGAATTATTTGACATAACGACGATTAACTTCAATTTAGTGTGGAATTGAATAGTGTCGGTTGAATTTATTTACGGAAAAATCATTCATGGATTGGTTTAGGCAAGTTTTCGGACGATTCATATTAATATGTAACCTGAAATAAAATCGAATCAAAGCGCGATTAATTTCCCACACGCTGTATGAGTATGTGGTCAGAAACGAGGGGAATAAAAAAGACCGAATATAGATAACCCCCTTGTTTCCACAGAAATTACACCACGTCCAGTCCCACAACTCGTCGTTTCTCATGCATTGTTAATAAGCAACACTACGATTAAGTTGCAGTCATTCTGTCGATATTTAAGACTTTGTTTCTGGAAGCTCTATGTTCAACGATGCGTCGTTAGATTAAGCATGTTTGCTCAATATACAACCATGCATGTGATAAGTGACTGCGTATTTTATAATGCAATGCACATATCTTTTTATGTACATATCTTTTTAAAGAATGAATCGATTTTACGCAGTAAATTTAGTAGTCTGTTCTATTACGTCTCTTCTAAAAAAAATTCACCTATGTTAAAACGTCACCAGCTTTTAGGTAGAAGTGTGCACAACCTTTACAGTCATGTAGGTGGGGATTCTATATTGTGCCAACGCCCACCGGTTTTGTCCGATAGACTCCGACTTTCATTTTGATTGCCGGGTCCATGTTAAAACATAAAAATGTTCCTCCTATCATTTCCGAAATTATTAACGGCTAGTAAAATAATATCTAAAGTTTCACAATTCTTTTGACTTATCATTTTATTACTGATTCATTTAATCTTTGATCAAAATACACGTATACCATCTCTGTATTAGATTTGATACTTATATATACTGATTTCAGCTCAAGGTTTAAAGTACAGTGGATATCTATTCAAAAAAAACCAAACCACTCAAGACAAATTGAAGACATTTAAATATATATAATGTAAGTAAACAAGTGATCAAAAGACATGTTTGTACCTGTTCCACAGTTACAATAGTGTTAGTGGGTACATCCCATGTAATTCTGCTGTACAGTTTAAAAAGATAACAAAATACTGCCAGTGAAGTTTACAAATATGAAGGTCTGTGACATCGAAGATAGTTACTCCGGCCAAACAATTGAAAAGTTCGGTGTGAAATTTCCATTCTAATACCTGCAACTGATCTAATTGGGACCTTATTTCATAATGGTAAGCATGTTGTTAACTAATTTCTACGTGACAATTCAAGTTTCCTTATGAAAGAAACCACAGTGAGAGTCCATTGGGATTATCGTGCAGATTTTAATAGAAGAATTAGAATGGGGACGTCATTGATATTTGTACCCTAGTTCGGAAGTCCCTAATTACATCAAACAAATCGAAAGTAGGTCGGTTACAAGGGAAGTAAGACTTTCTGTGAAGTTGGAAAATGATGTATCTTTACGCAAGTGTCTCAGCTATGGTTTACCTGCGTAGACGATTGACGTTTTCCATTTTATTGCATTTGCACAGACCTGAAAGATATAAATATATGACGGTATTAAAATGTGATAACACAAAGCTTTTATTAACAAAATGTTGAAAACCCATAGTTTAGAATGTAGTTGAATTAAAGATAAATATGAACTAGACTGTTCTTTAGTCGGACTTCACCATCACTTACAGATCAATTGTTAAAATTTACATTGTAGGTATATATCTGTACCTTGTACTATCGTCCTACATAATAGTGATAAATCATCATGTGATATCATATACCAGTTGGGATATTTGTCTTAACCCACCCAGCAAAGTTAGTCTATATCTGCATTCATGACCATGGTTGCGTGAATAGCTACATTTTGCAGTGTATTTTAGGTAAACAAGAAGACCGTATTCGAAGAGCTCAGAAAATCCTCAATATATATATAGGTAAGTGAAAACCGTACATTGAGAAACGATTATCAAACTACGTGTAATTTCATTTACTATGAAATTTAAGCACCGGAGTTTAAATGACTTGCTAAATATAAAAGAATATTACCAGAAGATATTAATTGCAAGATAGTAATTACAGAAATATTTCTTTACTAGATCACTACAGCATTTCATACAGAAAGAAAATACAACATACTGATTTAGACAAATGATCCGTTACGGAGAAGGTTCACCTAGTTTCACCTTATTTCATTGATCTTTTTGTCTGGAAGTACAAGTATCAAGAAACGTTTCTCCGCAATTCATTTCTTGATACTAGTATAACTAGGGGTATCGAGGGGTTCCGCCCAAGTCAAACGTAAAGTTCTAGCTCATTTTTCAACCCTCTGTAAACACATTATCTTGTGTTACTGAGGAAATCAATCTTTTTAAAAATAAATCCTTTGATCCGCTCACGTAGATCTAATTGAGCGGATCAGAGGACCTGATTTTAGTCAGATTGTTGAGGAAATAGAACTATTTTTTTCTACTTCAACGATTAGGCGCTGGGGTAGAACTTGCGGAAGAAATTAAGCCAGTTTCAACCTGTAGAAGATCAAGAAATCAAGCCAGTTTCAATTAGGCCGCATAAGTGGAGGTATTACCTTTCGCTTCAACATGCATTATCCGAACAGTGACGAGGAAGTCTTTTACTCTATGAAAGTAGTTCCCAGTAGAAGTACCCAGATCAAGATCAATCAGATGTGGAATTAAATCTTTCAGATGTGAGGCAGCAAAGCTCTGGAGCTCTTTGCCGAATGATGCAAGAAATCTCTCATCATAGTCAATTTTCAAATTGTATCCTGAATTGGTATGGCGGATTAAATTGTAAATTTAACTCATACAGACTCCAGCACCTCCTGCCTAGTGCTTAAACTTATAATCTTAAACTATTATTACAGGCCGCGCAAGAGCACGGTCTGTCCCGATATGTTTTTTTTTTTTTTTAAAAATGTACATGCGTTTCTGCGAGATTAATTACTGTAATATAATTATTTAATTGGGGATTGAAGTTATTGTTAACTTTAGAGTTTGATTTGTATAATATCTAGATAGATAAACCAAACGCGTATAAAATTGACATTATAGTTGTCAATTTGTACTGCCCCCCCCCCCCCCCCCCCCCCCCCCCGTTCTAATTTATTTCATTTCTGTCACTTTTCACTCATAAAGTACGAATGGGTGTAGTATTTTGTGGATTTAAGACCATATCTGCGGATTCGCACAACTAGCAAAACATATATATTTAAGTGATCTTGAGGTGATGCGGGGGTCGAGTCTAGACAAGTAAAAATTCCAAACATATATGCTTTGTAAAGTAATTTACTGTCTGCGTAAAATTGTCTTTACTAACTGATTTTGCTGACTAAAACACGTCTCAATTAAAGTATGACTTCATAATTAACTCTTCATCCTGCAGTGATGCACAGAATGCATATCGTCAGTACAGTCCTGTTTGTGGGGAAGTTTGCAGAAGATGGCCAAAAATAGACAGGAGTGGCGTGCCTTTGTTGCTGCCCAACACGCCCTATGGCGTAATGGCCAGTAAGACTTAGTAGGTAAGTATAGTCCTGTCTGATAAAACAATACTAGTCAGGATGATTTCTTCCAATCTTATGCGGACTGACACCTCTGACGCTTGTGTCAATCTTGCTTTTCTTGTTGCTTCCATCTCCATTTTACTTTTCCCTGTTGTATTAGTGCTGTGTATTTTATCCCATAGTGTCCCTGGTTTTTCTGTATGTAAATGTGTTTTATATAGTCCCTATTTACGCACGCATGTTTTACGTTTCCCAACTGTTTTAGTGCTATGCATTTCCCCCTTTTTACCTCTACTTCTTTCATGTCTTTTGTACGTATATGTGTTGTGTTTGTGTGGTCCCTGTATATGTTTGCATGACTTGTGATGTCAATATACATGTACATGCATAAGTTTGTACTATGTGTTTTAAGAGTTTCTTTTTTCTTTTTCTTTTAGCTTATGTTACTTGTTGACTGTAAATAGCTACTTACTTACTTAAAGTACAAGTCTCCAATCCAAGTGATAGTGAATACGATTAGACTGGATTTTTTAATAGCAAAGGCATAGCTAAAAAGTCATATAATATTTTTTGAACATGTTTATACTTTGAGCTAACCAGAACACTGTTCTTATTATAGTTCATAACAATACTATGTCGTTTTAAGTATTTTTATAAAAAGAAAAATTCTTTTGTGTTGTTAACTGTCCACTACCCTGTGTGCGTTGAAGCATAGATAAGTATGATGACTTTACAATGCGGAATCTGATTGCTTATCCATTATTCTGTTGACCCTCATTGACTTTTATTCTATGCAATAGATAGGATAACTGCTGCTTAACAATTTAAGAATCCTAAACAATTTTACAATTTTGAATCAAATTTCTTCCTACGGGAAGAAATATTTCTTGTTTACATTGTTTTATGTTCAATCAATGAAATTCGATTTTTATGCTTTTAAAAATATATTTGATAGAAGTTTTGAAATAGCTAAATCAAGTTATTTCAAATAGCTTTATAAAGCTATATAGCTTAATAAATCTATATAGCTGAATATAGAAATTGTACTTGACCTGACAATTTATGTATTTGAAATCGAAAGTAAATAATCATGGCGCGCACTCTACTAGATGCTAACTTTTTGCAGTAGGATTCACTGGAAAACATACCTTTGTTATGTGATGTTGATTATATACATTCAGTACTAAAAATATGAATCATATAGTCCGGAGACCTCTATAACATGTTATATATGTCTCCGATATAGTCGTAAAATTACACGTTATATGTCTCGGCTAATGGCCACATAAGACATTAAATTTGACCGAGTGATCCTAAACTAATTTTCCATACCTGTTCAGTATTATGAAAATAAATCATGGTGTAGGTTGGTTTAAACTTTGATACAATGAATCAGCTACTGATGCGTCATATGCGACTATATGGAACCTGTGAAAACCCCCATTGTCCGCCGTGTTTCGAGTTCCTCCGGAATACCGTTTTTATTCTGCGTTTAGTCACGCCGCTTCAAAACTGTTCAGCAGGGTAACTTCCGGTTTACCGTTGTTTACCAACATTTCGTCTTGTTGTGCATTAGCAGCATGCAGATAAACTTTCATTATGTTGATAATCACGAGATTGAAATGCACGTGTATTAGTTTGGGGTGTAAGGGGGTACATATTTGTTTATGATCGTTTGATAAGCCACCATTGATAAAATTCAACTGCTGGTCTAGCTGACGACGCGATGTTGCTGTGTTAGCGTGTAGCCTAGCTGTTGAGTAGCCGTAGTAGGAGATGAAAAGAACGCATTAAACTCACAGAAACATATCAAACAGGTAATTATAATTGAAAATAATTTCGATTTTTTGTAAAATTTTATATTTGATTATACAAAACACAATATATAAATTTTTTAAAGTCATGTTTTATTTTATTTTTTAGATTAATTTATTTTTTTAAATCCAAAATTTTACTAATTACGACTTATATCTTTCACAATTAAATCATTTCATGTTTTGAGAAACTCTTTCAATGTGTAGTAATCCACCTTAACAACATGTGGTCATCCTAAACATTTAATATTTGAATCAAAATTATTTCTGAGGGATGTGTTTACAAAGTATATTTTGTTTACAGTGTGGTATGGACTGTATGGATGAAATTTTTTACTCGCTGAAATTCAATTTCATTCTTTTTTTTTCTTTGAAATTAATTCAATAAAAGATTTGAAACAAATAAAGTTCTTTCAAGGCTGTAGTAGAAGTATAAATATAGATATTGTACTGTACCAGATCTAACAGCCCACAGTGTAGTCAAGTTCACATCATACAGTAACTGATTCTTAAATATTTCATGAAATAAGTGAAACAGGTTTGAACTTTTTTTTTTTGGATGCATGTACAACCAGACATTGTATATCTTGCAGGTGCTATGATTGTCTACATGTATGACATGCTTTGGTCTTGGTGGAAATGTGACTGGTTTGCTACGGACTGGACAGAAATATCATTTGTGAATGACTGAAAGTATTGATTACATCAAAGCTATGGGATATTTCTACATAAATGATCAACATACTCATCAAAAACAAGGCAGAATGTGATATATGCAACCAGATTTAACCAAGACAAAAAAGAAAATGGATGCAGGGGAGGATAAATTTAATCATATCTCCTAAGGTGTAGTTAATATGATCTCTAATTTAAACATCAAATAATTTTTAAAATAATTATTTATCAATTAATTCTTGTGTCACAAGTCTTTCATCAACTCATTTGAGAAATTTTGAGTATGAATAATGACTCTTGTCAAACTTTATTGCAATGACTTTTCACAATTCCAGCCAGTATTTGTAATCCATGCTCAATGTTTTTTGCTGAACAAAGTATATCTGATATAAATTTTTCATCTCCTTGATATGAAGAGTTTTTTTTTATAGGGTTAGATTTTGTAAATAGCAATATTACTCAAATCTTTCACATTGGCCTGGGTAGATCAGTGGTTAGAGATAAACTTACATTTTTACTTGCAACAAGCAACAACCAGGAATCAAAATATGTTAACTCTAAAACAGACATGGTAACATGCCCCAATTTTTTGTTTGTTTGTAGAAATGAGATAGAATGCAAGTGAAAAACTATATAAACTAGAAACTTTGCATATGTCCTATAGGTATATTCCTTTCAGCAACATCACTTCAATTTTGCACTCATAAATGTAGCAACACACAGGAAAAACAAGTTTTCAAGTTTTGGAAAAGTTAATTGACTTAAATATATAGCAACGAAATTGATATGAATAATTAGTGCTGTTTACTGCCGTATGACAGAAAGAAAAAGAAAGTACTAAGGGACCTTTTCTGTTCATTTAAAACATGTTGGGTATATCTTGTTTACGTCTGCTTTATACATGGTACATGCTAAGTGACTCTAGTGATGAAAAGTGCATTTTTGGATTAATATCAGAACACTGAATACAAGCAAGCTCACTTGACTACAATGTAGTATGGAAATTAGATATGTACATAAATATAGCAAACAATATTGATAAAATTTATGAAAACTCCTAGATTCACAGTTTTAATATGAATAACATGTATTCCTAAATAAGTTCAAGAAATGTATATATGCAGTGAATGATGTTTATTTAACAAATACATTAATTTTTGCATCTTTTCTTCTTGAATTGACAATAATCTATTATCAATATTGTGGTATCTCTCTTCTTTTTTCAGGTATATGGGAACTTGGTCATCCATTTTCCTTGCATTTCACTCGAGGTCTTCAATACCTGTATATGATATTAATTAACTTTCATGATGTCATGCCATTACTGCCAGACTACCTATAACATCAAAACACCAGACCAAAATTTTTCAAATATATAAGATTTGAAGCAGCAGAAGAAAAGAATTGCATATGTATAATACAAAAGAAGGAAATTTAATTCTTACCTGGCTGAAATGAATTAATATTTGAACTCTTATTCAGCTCTGTTTTATCACAAGCAGATCAGCCATTGTTATCAACCTGTGTATATATGTTGAATAAAATATGCATGAAGAAAGAACATCTTATTCTTTATTTTTTTTAAAAATTATTTATAAGTATAATAGCCTATTTGTTCTAAATCAACAGGCTTCAAGAGCACATAAATAATATATAATTAGGCTGATTCCATTCTTGTATACAAGTGATATGAATGGAAATGTACAACTCTGATGTAAACAAAACACCTTGATTGGTTAATCTGGGGCAAAGATAATAAATGAAAGCACTTTGATATTAATCTTGAAGTGAATGAACAATCTGACAGAGCTAGGATGAATGAATTTTGCAAATACTAGTCTAGGAATTGATCATCTTGTGTTCTCGGATTATTTTTAAATTTACATATTCAGTATTTATGGTATAAGTAAATAATAACAGAAAATCAAGTACACTGATCTACTACTATATTCTTAGAAATATATATATATATATATATATATACAAATAATAAGCAACACGTATTTGTATAATATTTTGTTTTCAAGGAATTTTTTTTAATATTCTAGCATTTGTCAACCCCCCTTTCTCTCTCTCTCTCTCTCTCTCTCACACACACACACACACACACACACACACACTTATTCATGTGTACGGTGTCAAACGAGGACGGGGGGTTGAGGTGAACAAACTGGGGACTGCTATGCTACAGCAGAGTCCAAAAGTACCTTTCCCAACAGGCTCCATATCATCAGTTTAATAGAATATATTGATTTTCCTAGCAGAAAACAGAACAATTATAGAAATAAAATAATTCAATTAATCGAATAGGAAATTTAATAGACAATGTAATTTCATCACAGCAGCAAAGGTACAACGAGACAGAAAACTTTGGTAATGAACTCTGGCATATTCAAAACTTTATCTTTTTTTCATGATTTATTTATTTAGTTTTTCTTTTCTCTTTTTTCTTTATTTCTTTTTTTATTTATTTATTTTATTATTATTATTATTATTATTTTTTGCAAATAAATAAAATAAGAATGACCTCCGCGATGAAAATCGAACCCTTTCCCGTTATTATATATATAAAAAAAAACCTGTGAAAACAACAGTTTCCAGGCACAAGGAGAGGGGGGGGGGGGTGGTGGTGTCGAGAAGATGACTTCACAAGTGACTGAAGTGCTTAAAAAGGTGAAGGGCAGCTGAGGGATCCATCTTCAATACATGTTCAATTCATAACTCCTACCTTATATGTTTACCATTCACAACTATAAACAAAAAGTTGGAGGGGGTGGGGGGACACAGTAAATTTTTTATTCATTTATTTATTATTTTTGCATATGTAAAATACGGAAAGAGGACGTTATTAAAAAGTAGAATAAAAATTTACATTTGATGTTGAACGATTCCTGAAGAGCGGGTTTGACTCAAGCATTCGATCTATGGAGAAGTAAGAAATTCGCATTCAGAAGTTAATGATATTATATATTAGTAGTGAGTTTTCCTCGGGAAGACTGGCTGTATAGCGAATATACTGTATAGCCCCCCCCCCCCCCCCCTCACCACCTTCCGGTTACCAACAAAGGCGATATTTCCCACAACGTTCTTGATTAATCCCCCAGGGGTAAGGTTGGTCATATTCCTGAACTAACAACATAGTGAACCCCGCTCCCTTAACGTATGATTTCGATTTTTACTCGTATCTTATTTGCATTAGGAATCGTTTTGTATTTAAATAATAAACATAAACAGGCACCTAGAACTGGGGTGGGAGGACTGTGCCCTGTTTCAACAATCACCATATTTTGTTTTATATATATATATATATATATATATATATATATATATATATATATGCCCCCCCCCCCCCCCCCCCCCACCAATTTTAGTGATAGTAGAGGTGAATAGTAAGAATCGAAGTTTATATCTAATGTTTGTCAGTTCTCACTCTTTTTCAACTTTTTATGAATTAGCTTTAATACATCAAATTCTCCAACATTTAATCATCAAGCCACTGATTATGAAAGGAGGGCAAGTAAAAAATATATGTGCCGAAAGTCGCTGAATGTACAGCCCTCTTCTTCCACCTGACCAGTAGTGGATTTAGAGGGTTTACAAAATTCCAGATTTGGCACTCAAAATGGCTAAGTATTTTGGCTAATACTTGACTTTCACATGTTGGCCCTCCTTTTTTCTTCGGAAATCCTTGATCCGCCACTACTGACATACGTTATGGGTAAAAAAAAATCTGCTGGCAGGATCTACTATTTAAAATGATACCACGTTCTAGTTTTCCTTTAACTTATCATATGTGAAGTGTCCCTCCTGAACATATTTATTTAAAAGCGCAATGGCTTGAAGTACTCCTATGTAACTGTTATATTTGTATGTGATAAACATATGAAAGTAACCCGTGAAATACCATTAGCGTGAGACATCCCTACTAGATAGGCATATAAGAGCGCAGTGGCGTGAATTATTTATCCATTCAAAATATGACATTCAGGTGTCTGGGTTTAGAAAAGAAAATCACTTTTCTTTCGGATATGACCTTCACTTCGAAGGCATTGGCCTGATTAATGATAATATCCAAAAAAAACCCCAAAAAACCCAGCCCAATAAACCCCAACAAAACACCTCTCCCGGCCTTTCACTACAGATTTACAGCAATTGAAGTCTCTATATGAGTGGGAGATTCTAAAACGGGACTTCAAACATAAAAACAAAAGCAGGAATCTCTGCGTGACCCACCTATATGCTGTTTGTTTTTAAGTTCCGTTGAGAATTTCTCACTCATATTGAGATGTTACTAATTGTAGGTGAAGTACCATGCACAAATTTAGACTTATGCTTAGAGCTCAGGGCCGTAATCGTGAGGGTTTTTAACATGACTACGCCTGCCGCAACACGGGACCTCCGTTTTTAATGTCATATCCGAAAGACATGTGAATGCCGAGCGTTTGGTGAAAGAGCAATCATGTCTTGGATTTGAGGCGGCCATAGCACGAGCGGGACTCGAACTCAAGACGTTATGAAGGGAACGTTCTGCGGCTGAGTTACCGCGACCGGTCCCACATAACACAATTATATTCCGAAGTGTTTAAAGAGTTATCGCTCTTTGCCTACAGGGGTCGTTGATGACGTCCGCCATTACGGTGCTGATAAACAAAATGCCGTATGAGAGAAGTGGAGGGCGAAATTGTATTGTTTTTGGCTGTAGCAACAATCAACGAAAATTATACCTTTGGAAAAAGAGAGAATGTGAGGAGCATGACCTGCCCCATGAAGATTGTCCCTGCCTCATTCCTTTTAGGTTCTTCTGCTTTCCTGCAGATGCAGAGAGGCGACGAATGTCATTGATGAAAAAAAAAAACAAAAACAAAAAAAACAAAAAAAACCAAAAAAAAAAACCCCGATACACAGAATGTAATATCTCTGCTTAATCCTACTAGATTTTTTACTATGAAAAAAAAATTAGATAGGGTCTACCTGATATTGTGTGTCCCCCCCCCCCCCCCCCCCCCAACTCGGTGGATCTCGTTGTAATACACTATCAAAATTGAATAATAACTAGCAATAAAGATTCAATCCATATAGCTGTTTTACGGACAAATTATACGATTGGACATCTAAATTAACAACAAAAATAACAACAGAAATGCTGAAATTGAAAAAAAAAAATCCGAAGGAAAAAAAATAATAAGATAACAAATAGTCATATCCAACACATCTTCCGTTGAAAATTCCACGATCCATCGCTAATTTTATTACTTCATACATTGCTTTATATTGAAATGAATTTGTAATGTCTCAAGTCGTCTTTACGAGTTTCTTTTTACTTCGTGATTTATTATGCAAAAACACTGGGAACTGAAAGTTGGGCGGATCGCGGATTTAACTAAAATTATGGTAGAAATAAGATTAAAACGTAAAAACCACGAAATATTATGAATGTAACATATGTTAAAATCTTACTGTGACTCTTCTTATCCATCGTGTTCTCAGACAAATATTAAAAATAGATGAAAATATCGATGAACACCAGTTCTTGCTTAGCTTTGTTTACAATGATATCAGCACAGTGATGGCGTGCGGTCACATGATCAAAATATGTCAGCCCCCAATTATGACGTAATATAATTGTGTTATGTACTCAGAGGATATCCCTGTATATGGGATTGTTACGGTTTTAATCATTCTGAGGCGACTAAATGGGGCGGTCCTTCGGATGAGACCGCAAAAACCGAGGCCCCGTGTCACAGCAGGTTGGTTGGTTGTTTTTTTTATTTATAGTCGCCTGAGCAATTTTTCAGCTATCCGGCGACTGTCACCATTACCGGTGACGGGGCTGCAAATTTAGACCTATGCTTAGCACTAATGGCTTTTAGCAGTGAGGGTTCTTTTACGTGCCACACCTGCTGCGACACGGGACCTCCGTTTATAAGGTCCCATCCGAAAGACCCGTGACTCTCACTTCGTAATGCCGAGCTCTTGGCGAAGGAGCAATCACTACCTATTTTAACGTCTTAGGTTTGACGCGGCCGGCCCGAGCGGGGCTCGAACTCACGACCTTCCGTTCACGAGGCGAGAGCTCTACCACTGAGCCACCGTGATCGGTCTGTCACAGCAGGTGTGGCACGTTAAAGATCCTTCCCTGCTCAAAGGCCGTAAGCGCCGAGCATAGGCCTAAATTTTGCAGCCCTTCACCGGTAATGGTGACGTCTCCACATGAGTGAAAGATTCTCGAGCGGGACGTTAAACAACGTTATAATATATATATATATATATATGTATATATATATATATATATATATATATATATATATATATATATATATATAATTCATAATTTTAGTATTTGGGAAATGTTAGAGGTTTGAGGCATGATGTATGTACATTTTCATGCATACTTTGTCATGTACAATGTTAGTAGCTATATCCATCTTCAAAACCTCTTTTAATAACAGCTGAAAGTGATCTCTCTAGGACTTTCACTGCCTAGTTCATCAAACAGTCAAACAACGAACTCCGTGACACTTGCTTATTTTGTTAAGTAGAGGATCATACGGGAATGACAGGGGGCTGGAGGTGGCGGACCCCCCCCCCCCCCCCTTTTGGGATTTTCAGAGTTTAAATTCTATAGTAATTAAAATAATACTCTCCAAAGTAACATGGACCCTTTCTAAGTTTTTGAATATGCAGGAAATGGGCTGGTGCTTCAAAAGTGTTCAATACCCTTTAATCCCACCCCCGAAAATATCTTTGTTTTGTCTTGGCTTTTTATTTGTTGGTTTGTTTCGTGTGTTTGTACATTTCTGTCCTTTGGGGGGGGGGGGGTTTCTTTGTTTGGTTGGTTGTAGCTGATCGTGATATTCATTGTTATACAAAAATTCATAAATATAATACTGGAATTACTCTAAAACGCTGTACCGTGAAATATAAACATAAAAAATTAAATTTACATACATACGAGTATATGTAAGAAACTTTAACATGTTTAACATAAAGAATGACAGTAAATTTACAGACATGCAATTACTTTTTTTAAAAATAATATATACTAAGGAATTTTAAAAAGTGATGCCACAAGCAAGATTGTGGTGGACAACAGTGGCCTCAGAGATGAAAATAAGATAATCGTGTACTGATTAACAACATAGGAATTATCTCAGACCAATTTTTATCATTCTGAAAAAAAAAAGATTTTGAAACTGACATGTTAGTAAGTGGATGCAGATAAATCGCGTAGAACAACTTCCAGCTGAAGGACAGTTCAAATCTCTGTAGCTGGAGTCCGTATTCAACAGGGTCAATTTTCAAACGTGTTGAGGTCATCGGAGATTAGAAAAAATACCAAGCTGTTGAAAATGATCCGGGTATAATTTTCACGACTTTTGTCTCATTTTTAAACGGGTGAAAAAGTACCTTCGGTTCAATATTCTACGTTGAAAAATGAACCCCGAGACAATTTTCAACCCGGGCAATGTTCTTCGTTACACTGGTCGTCTATTCACTAGATGCTCTGGCGAAGGAAAACGGTTTTCTTAAAAAAAAAGGTACATCCGTAGTCAATATTTTAAGATAGAACCAAGCAGTTTGATTATCATATTATGAATAAGTCTTGTCAACCTTGTAATTAAAGGCTTGTGAATCTTGAGAATCAGAAGACACGTATCAACATAAGCTCTGAATGGGAGGTGATCTTGTCAGGACGTTACTGGAAACTACAAAAAGATTCGGCGGAATCGAAGTATATGCTTCCTAAGTTAGAAAAGGACACTCCCCATGTGTAAAATGTAACTTTGGATCATGTTACTATAAAAAGAATCAGGCAGAATGGAACCTTGTTAACATCATGAGACGAAATCGGTCAGAGATCGTGTGTAGACCACAATCTACACCCAGGGTAATGGTGTAGTGAAGGTTTTTGTTTCATCGACACATATTAACATCACACTTGTACAGAAAGTCTACTGGGACCATTGTACGTGATATACCACTTTCTGAAGCATACAGGGAGATGGATATGAACCAGATACTTCATTCTACATGTTCTCTGAAGCATACAGGGAGATGGATATGAACCAGACACGTCATTCTACATGTTCTCTGAAGCATACAGGGAGATGGATATGAACCAGAAACGTCATTCTACATGTTCTCTGAAGCATACAGGGAGATGGATATGAACCAGAAACGTCATTCTACATGTTCTCTGAAGCATACAGGGAGATGGATATGAACCAGACACGTCATTCTACATGTTCTCTGAAGCATACAGGGAGATGGATATGAACCAGACACGTCATTCTACATGTTCTCTGAAGCATACAGGGAGATGGATATGAACCAGAAACGTCATTCTACATGTTCTCTGAAGCATACAGGGAGATGGATATGAACCAGACACGTCATTCTACATGTTCTCTGAAGCATACAGGGAGATGGATATGAACCAGACACGTCATTCTACATGTTCTCTGAAGCATACAGGGAGATGGATATGAACCAGACACGTCATTCTACATGTTCTCTGAAGCATACAGGGAGATGGATATGAACCAGATACTTCATTCTTCATGTTCTCTGATGTATACAGGGAGATGGATATGAACCAGACACGTCATTCTACATGTTCTCTGAAGCATACAGGGAGATGGATATGAACCAGATACTTCATTCTTCATGTTCTCTGATGTATACAGGGAGATGGATATGAACCAGACACGTCATTCTACATGTTCTCTGAAGCATACAGGGAGATGGATATGAACCAGATACTTCATTCTTCATGTTCTCTGATGTATACAGGGAGATGGATATGAACCAGACACTTCATTCTACATGTTCTCTGATGTATACACAGAGATAAATGTGAACCAGAAGCTTCATTTAACGTGTTTTCTGAAGCTTGAAAAAGAGAAAATAATGAATAGTATTCGATCTCATAACTCCTATAAAGGATACAAATTAAGAGTAGAGCAAACAGGGATCTCTGGACATAACAGAGGTGGGATCATGTAGCTAGGAAGAGTAAGCATTCCCTGTTAACATGTCACACCCGTCGTTAGCCCTATATCTTGATCAGGTAAACGAGTAATTGGTAGTCAAAATTAGCATGTAAAGAACGGCCTAAAGTTGGTATGAAACACGCCATACAGCATTAGACCTAACGAAAATTTGTTATTTTTAGAATAAGATCGTTATAACGATTACAGAATTTGCGAAATGCTTAATTTAAAACGGAACTGTTGAAACCCCTGTAAATTAACTTATTTGTTGGTAGCCTACCTCAATTTAAAACGTGATCAAACGCAGAACATGCTCTTGTACATCGAATAAGTCAGACATATGTAAATCACATGCAAATGATTGTGGAATATGGAAATAAAAATGGGAATTTGACTGAAGTAATCCTGTTTGTGATAAAGCTGAATTGCTAGTTTGCCGTTGACATAAATGTTCAGTAAAATATTCAGATATGAAACAAATGTGGAATACTATATGGTGTATTTTATTTCGACCCATTTGACATATGAGTGTATTGTTAATAGAAATACAAGTGAACTAGACACTTCACTGTTCGAGTTTTCTAAACAGAAAGATAGATGTGAACCAGAAATTTCACGCACGTGTTTTCTGAAGCACACACAGAGATAAAGGTGAATCAGAAATTTCACGCACGTGTTTTCTGAAGCACACACAGAGATAAAGGTGAACCAGAAGTTTCACGCACGTGTTTTCTGAAGCACACACAGAGATAAAGATGAATCAGAAATTTCACGCACGTGTTTTCTGAAGCACACACAGAGATAAAGGTGAATCAGAAGTTTCATTATATGTGCTTTTTTTAAAAATACACCCAGAAAATGGTGTGAGACAGGAGTCTCACTGTACGTGGCTTTGAACATACACAGTGATAAATGCAAGTCAGCAGTTTTATTGTACGTGCTTTCGGAAGCCAACACAGGTATACCTAAAGATGTAATTTTACAAATACTATCATGGGTAATTGTATTTACTTATTACTTACAATGATCAATATCCTAAATCCATTAAGAAAAAACAAGAGACCCACAGGCCTTAACGATCACCCGAGTATCATAGCCCATACATAGACCTGTCAGGGAGTCTCATATACGCATTTAAGCCTTTTGTTCACTACTTTATGATCTTTCTAAATATGCATACAATTCCAATTCAATTACAATAGAAGGAAAAATGAAGTTTGAAGCATTTGAATCAGCCCATATTTCCCTGACCAAGGTGTATTGAATTTCACAATTTTGGTAAAGGGCTTCATTGGCATAATAACCATGCATTTGGTTTTCCTCCCACGTGTGTGGGAGTAGAGAAGATTTTTAAAACTTTCGCGGTTTTTTTTGTTTTGTTTTTTTAATTTATTTTTTTATTGATTTTTTTTGTTTTGTTTTCAGTTTTGGCCCCAACCATGAGGCCCTAGGGGAGTTATGATAATAAATTTCACAATTTATATTCCTCTTTTCCTAACAGTTTTTGCCCCACCTCTAAGGCCCCAGGGGTACAGAAGTCCTGAAATGTACAATTTCTGTTCCCCATCTCCAAACAATGCTTCATGCAAAATTTCGGAGGAATTGGAATGGTAGTTAGCAAAAAGTTAAAAATATTCAATTGTCAAAATGATAATTTTGGCCCCACCCTCATAACAAAACCCCTACCCCTGGGATCATGAAATTTACAATTTTGGTAAAGGGACACCTGTTCATTATAAATATCTATTTAGCTTCGAGTTGGTATCAGTAGCATTAAAGAAGACGATTTCTATATATTTTACACTTGAAAACTAAATACCAAGTTTGGCTCTGCCCTGGGGTCAGAACAACTACCATGGGGATTTTGGTAGAGGCCTTCCTGTTCTACATTACTATGCATTTAGTTTTTCTTACAATTGTACAGTTCTAGAGAAGAATTTTGAAAATTGGTAACTTTTTGGCAGTTTTGGCCCCGCCCTTAGGGTCCCTCCAGGGGGGAGTATGAATCCTGAAATTTATAACTTATGTCCGTCTTGTTCCGGAGATGCTTCATATCGAATTTGAAAAGGATTGGAATGGTAATTATCAAGAAGAAGTTAAAAATATTCAATTGTTGACGGACGACGACAGACGCAGACCAATTACAGTAGGTCACCTGAGTTAACTCAGGTGACTAAAAAAATAATGCAAAATCGAAAAAAATGGCAAACACAGGCCTCTGGAAATACATGTACTAGAGCAGTAGACACGCCCTGTTGACCGGCCATACCTGCTGTGAAACATTTGTCTTGATCAGATAAACGGAATTACTCGTAGTTAAAATCAGTATGAAAATTGGTAAGAAACACGTTACACAACGACATACTGTATTTGTTGACAAGATCATTTAGCCACTTAATTTGCCACATGCTTACTTTAAACGAGACTGTTGAAACCATTGTAACAGCAATTTATTTGTCAGCAGCCTGCCTCTGATTAAAAGTTTGATCATACGCAGAACATGCTATCGCGTATCAAATCAGTTGAGAGACATTAATACAACATTCAGGTGATAATCGAATATTGCTACACAAATATGGGGCGTTTGCGATGGAGAAGCTGAATCCAGTAAGTCATGAAGCTGAATCGTTAGCTTACCTAGAAAAAAAAAAAAGACTATCAATTTTCATTTCATATAGTTTAAAGCTGTACCGTCCGATGTTCATCTATTATTTTTTGTACAGAATTACTTAAAACAGATGAATTAATTACATGCTTGAAAAGTTTGAAGATTATATAAAAAGTAACTAACTGAGAACCTATAAATACATTTGCCGCTCGTTAGGAGTAGCCTCACGCGTATAAGGGGAATCCCAACATGATGAACTCGGAACAACTGTCTAAATGTGGGTTTGAAGAACGTAAAACAACGAATTACTATGGGATATTTGATGTTTTTATTTCTCTTACACTTATGACACGTTACTCTGGTAACAAAATACACAGTTTACATAAATAGGACCACCAATCTGGAAGTCTGAACTGGTCACCTAACTGTAACTTGACATGGCAAAGCAACAGATGTTTCAATGTTTGTGAACAACGATTTAAAACCAAATAATTTTGGTAAATCAGGTGAAATAATGTATATCGTACAGCCTCATAAATACTCACGTGCTGTGATTTAAATGTTTTACAAGTTGGACATATCTGTCGAAATTCGGGCCATACAATTTTGATTTAATCAATAACCAAAGATAATGCACATATTGCCATCGTCGTTGACAGCAAGCTTTAAAAATTGCTTAATGGTAGATCGCACTGGTCTCACACTGCTAGGAGGGCGTGAGTTCCAACTCGGGTAGTTACTGAAGTGGGTATCCATATACAGATAATTTCTCTGTGCTTAATTTTAAACATTTCTTCATTTAGGGCAGTTATATTTAAGAGTTCGTTGCAATCGGTACTTTGTAAAATATTTCAGACGCAGTGTGTGACTTGTGCGATCCCCTTTAATTTACTTCAAATGACTGTATCCCCAAATAGTTGTATCCTATTTCTATTCTCAATGATCGTGTAACTTGTGACAACGTCACGAAAATTCCATCGTCATCGAAAACAAGTTAAACCATTTTTGACAAATAAAATGTCGATGTATTTAGATTTCGAGTTGAAAATCCCAGGAACAATTGTCGTCTCCTCATGTAGACGTTTTTGAACAGATTTTGCTCCATACGAATCCAATATCTGAAAATATTTGTATAATTGTTTCATGAATAAACATCATTGCATTCATGTTAAAAAAAGAAAATATTTATTCTGTTCTGTCAAACAAAACAATGCATTATAATTCTATTTTCAAATTTAATCTAATACAAAATTAAAAAAAAAATACAAAAAGAGTACTCAAAACTGTAAACTAAACGGGAGACACGAGCTCCCTCCTGGCGTCGCATCAGTTCTAAGACGTTTAACATAGATATATAGTGGTCGTTTCTTCTCCAAATGTTCGGTATTAGAAAATGAAAGTCACTGGTCTCAACGAAGGTCCCGTGACACGGTAGACGTTAAAACACACACACACACACACACACACACACACACACACACACACACACACACACACTCTCTCTCTCTCTCTTTCTTTTAAATGACGTGTTGTAAGAAGTGTGATGCTTTTGACGTTGTGCAGTTAGTGTACGTGGCTGGTGCTTTACTATGGGGTGCACTTATTGTCATAATAGTCAAACTGTCTAAATCTATTTATCTCGGACACTCGTTGTTTTACATTACATGTATATCATTCTATAAATAGTCCCCAGGCCATTTCCCGGCAAGTGTTGTGCCACTTCCTAGCGAGTGTTGGTACATCTAGAAGGAGCGATGTGAACTTGGTCTAACTCGGTATAACTGGAGACATTAGCGGACCATATGTAATGTGAGAGTCTGTAGACATTAGAGTGAACATATGTAACGTAACAGTCTGTATATATTAACGTGAACATACATGATACGAGTCGTGAACATATGTAACGTGAGTCTGTAGACAGTGTGAACATACGTAACGTGAGAGTTTGTAGACAGTAGAATGAGTATATGTAAAGTGAGAGTCTACAGACAGTAGAGTGAACATATGTGATGCGACAGTCTATAGACGTTAGAGTAAACATAGGTGGTATAAGAGCCTGTATACATTAATGTGAACATACGTAACATGAGAGTCTGTGTGAACATACGTAACGTGAGAGTCTGTGTGAACATACGTAACATGAGAGTCTGTGTGAACATACGTAACATGAGAGTCTGTGTGAACATACGTAACGTGAGAGTCTGTGTGAACATACGTAACATGAGAGTCTGTGTGAACATACGTAACATGAGAGTCTGTGTGAACATACGTAACGTGAGAGTCTGTGTGAACATACGTAACATGAGAGTCTGTGTGGACATACGTAACATGAGAGTCTGTGTGAACATACGTAACGTGAGAGACTGTAGACATTAGCGTGAGTATGAGTAACGCGAGAGTCTGTAGCTATCAGCGCACTATATTTAATGTGAGAGAATGTAGACATTAACATGAACATACGTAACGTGAAAGCCTGTAGACATTATCCAATCCGATCAAGCTTGTCCATTTCCTTAACCGTTATGTTCGGTTACGGATATAGCCGAGTGGTTATGATTGGACATTAGCGTGAACATTCGTAACGTGACAGTCTGTACACATTAGCGTGAGAGTGAGTAACGCGAGGGTCTGTAGCTATCAGCGTGACTATATGTAACGTGAGAGTCTGTAGGCATTAGTGTGAGCATTCGTAACGTGAGATTCGTAGGCAGTAGCGTGAGCATGAGTAACACGAGTCTGTAGACATTAGCGTAACTATATGTAACGAGAAAATACGTAGACATTAGTGTGACCATACGTAACGTGAGAGTCTGTAGACATTAGTGAGAGCATATGTAATGCGAGTCGTGAACATATGTAACGCGAGAGTCTGTAGATATTAGAACGAACATGTGTAACGTGAGTCTGTAGACATTAACGTGAGTATACGTAACATGAGAGTCTGTATCCACTAGAGTGAGCATAGGTAAGGTAAGAGTCTGTAGATATTAGCGAAATTATACGTATCGTGAGAGTCAGTATATATTAGATTGAACATACGTTACGCGAGATCCTGTAGACATTAGCATGAGCATACGCAGCGTGAGTCTTTAGTTATTAGCGTGAACATACGTAACGTGAGAGTCTGTAGACATTACCCAATCGGATCACGCTCGTCCATTTCCGTAACTGTTATTTTTGGTTACGGATATAGCCGAGTAGTTACGAATGGATATCAGCATGAACATATGTAACGTGAGAGCATGTAGACATTAACGTGAGCATGAGTAATGCGAGAGCCTGTAGACATTAAAGTGAGCATACGTAATGTGAATGAGAGCCTGTGGACATTAACATGAGCATATGTAACGTGAGAGTCTGTAGACAGCATGACTATACTTAACGCGAGAGTCTGTAGACAGCGTGACTATACATAACGCGAGAGTCTGTAGACAGCGTGACTATACATAACGCGAGAGTCTGTAGATAGGTTATGGAGTCTTTCATCATTGTATACCCCTTTTGAGGAGTTTATTCTCTTGTCTAGCAGTGTGACATTTATATCGCTCGCTAGGAAGATCCAAATATGTACCTGTAATCGGCACTAGAGTTATTGTATCTCCCAGTTATCATTATTTACATATTTTAGATACAGGTGAGTTTAGGCCCCGCCGTCATAAAACATACTTAAGCCTGAGGATGTTCTCAAGCCTGAAAATATTCTCAACTTCCCCCTTCTCAGACTCAGCGGCCGTGATAAAAAGTTGAGTACAAAAAAAAAATAATCTCAAAGTCAGTTTTATTCTTAAATATTTGGGTCTACAAAAATGCAGACTTAAGAACGTTCTCAAACATTAAATATGGCTGTTATGTTACGACGTACACGTCGTCATAAGCAGAATCTCCTGGTTGTGGGAATAGATCCTCAGTACCCCTTGCTTGTCGTAAGAGGCGACTAAATGGGGCGGTCCTTCGGATGAGACCGCAAAAACCGAGGTCCCGTGTCACAGCGGGTGTGGCACGTAAAAGATTCCTCCCTGTTCAAAGGCCATAAGCGCCGAGCATAGGCCTAAATTGCAGCCCCTCACCGGCAATGGTGACGTCTCCATATAAGTGAAAGACTCTCGAGCGGGACGTTAAACAACATATAATCAATCAATCAATCATAAGCAGAATCTGTCGGTTTTAAGGCGCCGTTATGTATTTCGGGACCTTAGTAATTCCTTGTAGAGTTTAGAGAAGGAAGAGGTCTTCCAGAGACACCATTTCACACCAGCGAATATATATTTCATTACTGAAGGAATCGACAGAAATTAAGTTGATTTTTATACCTCCGATTATATTTTGAAGAAGATACTATTGTCATAACTTGAAAATCAGCGGTTTTTCTCGATTTATTTTTGGTGTGGTTACCGATATCTCCAATCGTCAATCTTTTTCCCAATTATTTGTCCTTAAAATCTTATCCTTCTAGAATCAGAAACGAATAATATCATTTTGTTTTAATGCAATGAAAAAAATATTTTTATTTGCTTGAAATATAAAACAAAATCGCGCTTAATCGGGACCTACATTAACCTATACATGATCAGGTTGTGAAATCGACAACTCTAAATGATCGTGTTCTGCTTCTTATTGAAATGCATCAAACATTTTTATTAATTTACATTTTACCAATAGCTGACTTTTACGAGGCGAGATGGTAAGAAAAACCCTTATGAAATTAAGTCACAGGATCTCACCCAAACTAGATGAATCTTACTCTTCTATAGTAATTTTGTAAACTTTACATATGCTAATTACGAACAGAGTTTGTCGGCGATGGTCTGTTACTGTTTTTCTGTTACAAACTTCCCCTTTGTTGCAGCACTCCCCGTAAACGAACCAAGTCTCCGCCCTCGCTCTAACTTCCTCGGCGAGGAAGCATTCCTTCAGAGACCTTCAATGTTGACCAATGACACTGCCAACTCTTTGTTGTCAGATGTTTCTTCTCGATCCGGTGGTCTCACGGTGAGGTCTGGTAGATTGTTTTCCACTCGATCCGGTGGTCTCACGGTGAGGTCTGGTAGATTGTTTTCTACTCGATCCGGTGGTCTCACGGTGAGGTCTGGTAGATTGTTTTCTTCTCGATCCGGTGGTCTCACGGTGAGGTCTGGTAGATTGTTTTCCACTCGATCCGGTGGTCTCACGGTGAGGTCTGGTAGATTGTTTTCTACTCGATCCTGTGGTCTCACGGTGAGGTCTGGTAGATTGTTTTCTTCTCGATCCTGTGGTCTCACGGTGAGGTCTGGTAGATTGTTTTCTACTCGATCCTGTGGTCTCACGGTGAGGTCTGGTAGATTGTTTTCCACTCGATCCGGTGGTCTCACGGTGAGGTCTGGTAGATTGTTTTCTTCTCGATCCGGTGGTCTCACGGTGAGGTCTGGTAGATTGTTTTCTACTCGATCCTGTGGTCTCACGGTGAGGTCTGGTAGATTGTTTTCCACTCGATCCGGTGGTCTCACGGTGAGGTCTGGTAGATTGTTTTCCACTCGATCCGGTGGTCTCACGGTGAGGTCTGGTAGATTGTTTTCTACTCGATCCGGTGGTCTCACGGTGAGGTCTGGTAGATTGTTTTCTACTCGATCCGGTGGTCTCACGGTGAGGTCTGGTAGATTGTTTTCTACTCGATCCGGTGGTCTCACGGTGAGGTCTGGTAGATTGTATTCTACTCGATCCGGTGGTCTCGCGTTGAGGTCCGGTAGATTGTTGTGCGGCATTCTGAGATTTATATAGAACAGAAGTCTCAAATTTCATTTTACATTTAAATCTCTGATCTTTTTACATTAAAACAAGAATTTACAAGTAGTTATCTGATTTTTTTTAATTTGTGGGCTAATCATATAGTACACGGATTCGAGAGGTGGATCAGCAATTTGGAAAAGTGTAGGGGAGTCCAGAAAGATGATGTGGAAACTGCACCAGATGGATGGATAAAAATATATACGTGAACCATTCAGCATTTTTGCAAGCAACGGGTTTTAAATCTACTCCACTGCCCACAAACCTTTGGCAGAGTACGCCTCGAAAACTGTGGTCACGTTTTCATTGGTTTCAGGTTTCGACCTTGGAACCAATGAAATGATAGCTTTCATTCAAAAGAAACATGCCAAGCGTGTGTTATGTTTAGCAACAAGGTTCGGGATCGATCTCTACAATGGAACTGTGTCGGTTGTGTGTGTGTGTGTGGGGGGGGGGGGGGGGGGGGGGGTGTTTAACTACCACTGAAAAATTGTAGAGAATTTTTTTCGACTTTATTTAAAGTTTTAAACAAATCTCAGAAGTTCTGAATTACAGTCCGTGTCAAAATGACAATCTGTCCCAGTATATCTATTATTAGTGCTTCAACAAGCTAAACAGGTTAAGAGAAAATTGATTATAACTTCGAAACAAAGTTCAGGCACTTAAAGCCAAAACGTCAGTCATATTGCAAGATTTGCGTAGCGTCATAACATGCTTTACAGGGTGAATGTGCGATGTCCAAAATTATCTGGAATTTCCTCTTATCACGCTGATGATTCCTGTTCTGTTGCTAACGATATTCTCGTCTGTTTTATATATTCTATAGCGCTTAATTGATCTGTCGTTAATTTTCAGACTCTTCAGTTGATTTCGTCATACTTGTATATATTTTTAACGAACAGTAACATGAAAGACATTACCCGATTGGCTAGATTATAAAGTTCAAATTCAGAACGTTCGCTAGGTTTCGCTACTGCGGACCACAGTTATAAAGGCGTAATCTGCCAAGGGTTTGTGGGGAACGGAGTGGACTGAAAACCTTTGGTTTACGATGATCATTCAGTGCTAGTTAATTTTTTTCTCTAAAATGCAGATGAAAAAAATAATACCTACAAATAAGCATTATAATGTTTAAAAGCTACACAGATGTACAAGAGAAAGAGGAGGGGGTTGTCCCCTCCCCCCTCCCCCTTCTGAATCCGCCAAAGGGTTCCACGTAGTGATAGTGTCACAAAATGCTGAAACTACCTTTATTTGTTTTACACGAGGACATCACTGATTAATTTTTTATTTGTATCGTTTCAAATACAAGATTAGCAATAATTAATGCACTTTAACTTCATTCTCGATACATGAAACAAGCAGACTATACACACAGTGCACGCTTGTACGATAAAGTCTCGGCTAAAAATAACTTCTTATAATGGAACGGCAGGCTAATGATATACAATGCACGTGTGTTAGCCTAGAAATAATGCGCGGGAAAATTACTGTTCCTGGCAATTTCCGAACAGTCACATGGTAAAAAGTCTTCCTTCACGACCGACATGAGAAAACAAAGCATCTTTCTGTGACATTGCGCGGGGAAAATATTGTTCTCGTCAGGTGATGTAGTATTACTTCAATAATATTTAATAGCGTATGATTTCATTACATGTGTTTCTTTACACTTGTTTGAAGTGGTCACTTAACCCATAACTAATTTCACAAAAAATAAATTGGGGTGTTAAAATACAAGAGGTTTACCTTATCAAACCCGATTTTCTTACCTCGTGATATCGATTCTTCAGTATTCTTATCATTATCCTTTTTTCCCTACTACACGGTTTTAATCAGTAAAAGTGGGGAGCCCCCCCCCCCCCCCCCCCAACCTTCACAACATGCTTAAAAGGGACATTGTTACTTACAAATGAAGAATATAAATGTATAACTTACACACTTTTAAACCAAATAATACGATGTAAAACTGCATTACATTTATCTATATTACAATGTAACTGTGTACACCGTCCGCCGCACTCCTTATACTATGATGTAACTGTGTACACCGTCCGCCGCACTCCTTATACTATGACTTATTGTTGAGTATTTTATCTCTCTATCCCGTTTCTAACCGATAAATTTCCCAATCATTACTTGCATTTATTCATTCTTTCTTTCTTGAAAATATATAAATTCTTAAGTAATATAAATTACTGATAGAAATTTTATAATTAAATATACATATTTCTTGTAACCTCTATCTGTATAGTAGATAACAGATGTAACGTTAGCATTCTAATTGTTTTAAAAAGATAAGCTTGAACTCAATACAACGGACGTACAATGGAGATAGAACGGACCATTACCACGGACTATTAGGGTACACAAGGGTAAATAAAAAAAGTAAACAAATATTGCACGCCCCACAAGGAAATATACAGTAAAACTACAATAACATTATATTGACCTCAGTAAACCAGTAATTTAGAAGTCTTAAAATAAATTGATTGTGACACTAGGGTTATCATTTTATCCACATCCAATAAAATATCTTTTAAATCACATTCCATTTAACTTTTGATCGCCAAAATTCAAAACACAAACACGAAACGTCCTACAGTAGACTGCAATGCCCTATAAGTACAAATAAAGTAAATATTGGAACCTTATCTACCTACGTGGCAGGCCTACCTTTTCAAATGAGATTTATATACCTGTTTACCTGCCCCACCTGATTCTATCACCTGAGATCATGTGAATTAGTAAATACAAACCTGACAAAGGTGACGACTGTTCCATTATAAATACACTCTCCGTCTTACAGTGTCGGTGGGAACTACTTTCTACTTTTTCATTAGAAATTAATGCGCCATGCACGTAAAGTGAGGAGGATATATTTTTTCCCCCGTCAGTTTCTCTGTTGTCTTTTAGCTAGTATGATGTATGTTCTGTTTCAGTCCACCTAATAAATGTGTTATAGTTTCTCTTGGAGTGGGTGGATGGGGGTGGGGTGGTTAACTAACCGAGAATAGTGACACTCCATCGCAAGGGGAACCACTCCCCTCAACTAAACTATATGTTGCCTCTAAGACCCACACAAAGTTAAGATATCCAACTTAATAATTCTTAAACAAGCGAAACGTTACATTTGTGTATTGCACTGTTATATTATATTATTTAGAAATGAAGAGCGTTCATTTTAATTTTATCCGAGTTAGAAATCTACTGTGATTTTCAAACATAGAGCTCTAGACAATTTGGTTGCAAGAATTACTCCTCTTTGTATTTCGTAGGATTTCGACAAATATTTCATTGGAAATATTACGAGTTACAGATAAGTTTTCCACCAATCGTAATATCCTGTGTGTAATGAAAAAATTACCACATTTTACAGCCATATTATCTAACGTGAAAATCCTCTAACGCGTTGCAGTTTTCTTTACATGCAAGCCCGTTTAACTATGTTTTACTGAAATCTATATGAAAAGAAGTTAAACTACGCCGTTCCTTTCTGGAAGATTTTTTCAACAATTATAGGAAAGAAAAACCTAAAATTGAATCTAACATACCCCCAACCATATACTTCTTTCTTATATATTAAGATTGATAAGTACACTGGATTTTGATCAATATCTTCAAGGTCACAATAAACATCCCCCCCCCCCCCCCCAAATCCAAACAAAGGTCAAACCCAAGGTAAAAGTCACAAGGTCGTGTCACAAGGAATACCAGTTAAATAAATGTATCTAATACTCAATCAATCAATTAACAAGTTTTAATAATAATAATAATAAGAAGAAATTATATGAAGCAGAATTATTTTCTCGCCACTAGGATTTCCTATTAAATTCTGACACTAACGTTAACTTAATCTAAAGTTCGTCCTTCAAAGAGTCCGCAACTGGCTTGTAAAACCTCCCAGCAAACAGTATGACGTCATTTACAGAGTCCCGGATAAAGAAGAGGAACGGATGATCCGCCCGAAACTCTGGCGTGATTTGAACAGATCTCTTCCTCATAACAATTCCAGTAGCAGCTGCGGCCTCTGTTCCTTCTTCATTCACTTCAACAAACGCTTTGTGAAAAACCTCGCCAATATATACATCTCCACCTTTATCCATGCCTGAAAAATCAGCTCTGGTTGCATCAAATGCCGACGGCATGCCCAGTGCCGATAAAAGGGACTTCATCTGATAGGTCGACTCCAGTTTGAATTTCGGGAGAAACACTTCTACTTTCTTTTCCATCAAGTTGCTGACCACGTTTTTCAGAAGGGACTCTGTTAAATTCTTTTCCAGATTTTCTAAACCATCCACAACTGTGGGAAGAAGAATCAACATACTGAGAGTATTTCCTTGGTATGGCATTTCAAGCGCGTTTAGCATCTGATCTGGGAAGTGGCAGAATCTGAAAGATGCTTTCTGATGCATCATATTCGTCTTAAATTTTTCTTTGACATTCCGGAATTCCATCACCTGTGTATGGATGGAATTAAATTGGCTATTCCAGTTTCCTTTAAAGTAAATGGCATTTACCAGAACCATGAATGTAAGGCTGTCCAGTGCACTTGCTGGAACAAGATCCTGAATTTTATTCTCGGTTTGCTGGCTAACCCAGGAATTTATTGTCTTGCTCGCCGCTTCAGATTGCGAGAAATCCACAGCCTCAACGGTTGCTTTAAAAGTTTTGGAACAGTTCTGCAGGAATGACTCTTCAGGTTTGAACCTCATACTTTGATAAATTTTATTCGCTGTTTTAAGTGTACAGTCACCAGTTTCCTTGGACAAAAATTCAAGATACGAACCAAAAGCTGAATGCACATCTATGCCCATTTTGTCAAAATGAAGAGCTCGATTCATTTCTTCGAGTGTTTCCGACTTCGCTCCTAAATGAACCATGGCCAAAGCGTTGGATATGCTGAAGGGGGAATAAAAGATGTTGGAATCTGGTGGTAACTGCTTTAAGAGACTCAACATGAAAGCCTGGTTGGCTTTTGTGAAGGCTTCCGCTATGTGTTTGTTTTTAAACGGATAACTAGTACCCATTATTTTAGTTATAACACTGCTGACAATAAAACACACATAAAGTTCTAAAATGTGTTGCTTACTGCAAAATCCGAGCATGAACGATTGTCTGATTTCCGATGTTAAGTCTGCAACACCTGAAATAATTATGGATATCATAAATTAAAAAAAAAATGGAGACAATTCTCTTTTATCGTTATATATACAGTTTAAATTCAACCAGACCTCTACAAACTGGTTCAACCAGATCTCTACAAACTGGTTCAACCAGACCTTTACAAACTGGTTCAACCAGACCTCTACAAACTGGTTCAAACAGATCTCTACAAATTGGTTCAAAATTGTGTTTCTCTTTCAATTAACAGTTTTATTTGAAACTGCTCTGTATATTCAAGATATATTCTCAAAACAGTCATAATGGCACGCAATGAACTTATATAATTTTTTTTTAAAACGCCCACTATTTTTTTTTCTAGATAACTTAATTGAAATAGCTTCATTTTTTTGACAACAGAAACGTTTTTATTCATCCCTAAAACCCTGGAAGTTAGCCGCGAGACTGACGTACGTCTTGTTATTTACAGTGTGTAGAAATTTGCGTTAAGAAGTCTTAAGTAATCTGGTCAAATGGTTGGGGAAATGCATTCAAATTGAAATAAATATCATGATTTACAATGACACGACAGAGGCTACAACACTGTCCACAGAATATTTATGAGGTCAGATTAGACAATAAAACTAACAACAATATTAGAAATAAATAAAGGAATCATGGCTATTATCGCTAGTCCTAATAATTAAATGATAAAATGATTTCTTTGGTTTTTTAAACGGGGTATGAAGGTCACAGACATTACAGCATAGTTATGCAATTTTTTTCATCAATGCTTGCGACCTTTATCTCCCGTTTTAACACACCAAAGAAAACATTTTATTGTTTTCATATCTTCCTGTATTTATAAAAATATGAATACCTTCAAGTCCGTGATCTATTATTGACCTCTAAGTTATTTAAATGTAACAGCTGAAAATTTCCTGACCTTGACTTGTCTCCATATTTGGTAATGATTTCTATATTTGAACGACGGTGAAGGGAAAAAGTCAAAGAAGGACAAACTCTAAATTCATAAATTGAAAACTCGAATAATATAGGTAAGAGTTATTTATTATTCTATATTTAGATAAAAGGTAAACTCTAAACCAGAAAACATATTTTCCAACAATTTCAACAAAGTTGCGAAATACGTTGAATGTATATATTCATACGCGGACAGATGGACTAAAAACCTAATCTGCTTAGACTGACATGGTTGCAATTGACAAGCAATGAATTTCAATAGAAATTAAGCATAATACACACAGTGAATGTAAATATTCAAATATGACACAAATGATGCACCATATAGAAATTGTGGCTTTATATTTTGGTTACATACCTTAGGGTCGATTTACAAGGGGGAAAACTGTGCCAAAAATGTAAGCTTGATAACCTATCTTCCCTCTGTAGGAAAACCCACTTTCCGTTGTGTTTACTTACCGTCAATGAAGAGACGAATCAAAATGTTCAGGAGCCCAGTAATTTCTTCCTTCTAACGTGTAGTTAAGGTACGACGGAGTAAGTGGGTCATTTTTAAAAATCCGATTGGACAGTCCTATTTTGTGGGTATGTCATGCTCACCATTCAAATATAAAAGTTCTCAGACTTTGTAAGTACATTGTAATACCTGATATATAGGTAAATATTCGTAATAAGCATTTACAAGCATTAGAAAGTGTCATGATCGATCAATGGGGGCTTTTGTCGTTAGGGATTCTATGGGTGGAGCATTTGGAGTGAATTTCAACATATATAGCTTATTCTGTCACTCAATTTCCGACATGTTGGCTGTCTGGAATGTTTATGGCTAAAATATAAAGTTATCCAAACAAAACATAGTCCTTTAAAACACCCTATAAACTAAAAGCAGAATGATACAGGGATGAACCATGTACACTAAATGGATTTATGACCTATCACAATCTGACACGCATTGTTGCTGAAATTGTAAAGTAACTTACAATGGATTGTATAGGGTTAATCATTTGAATGGAAATAACAAATAATTGTCGATAAGAAAATGGTTCTTTTACAATGTTTTATAACCCTTATTAAATTTGCATGTAATGGGACGAAACGATTGAAAATTATTGTGTATCCCATCAATATTTGAAGTAGATTCTCTCATCTAAACCTTTCCTTGTAAGAGGGAGAAGACAAACAAATAAACAAAATACAAAACAAAAAACAAACAAACAAACAAACAACAACAACAAAAACAACAACAAAGAAAACAGAAAACACACACACACAAAATAATAATGATAAAAAAAAAAAACACACCAAAAAAAAAAAATAAAATAAAAACAACAACCAAAAAACAAAAAAAAAAACCACCAATCACCCCCCCCAAACAAAAAAACAAACAAACAAACAAACAAACAAAAAAAAACCCAAACAAAACAAACAAACATACAAACGAAACAAAAAACAAAAAAACAAAAAACAAAAATACAAAAAAACCAAAACAAAAACAAAAAGACCCCTAAAAACTAAGCAAACAACAACAACAACAAAACCAAAAAAAACCAAAACAACAAAACCCTGTCCATCCTTGTACATTTTGCTTTTACACTTTTTCGTATATAATTATGAATAATTATCAATTTGTCGGGACTTCAAATGCATTAGCTCACATGTTACACGTCATCTGACTGCAGATACTCCTTCCGTTTAACTTCATCACTGTGTTCAATATCTTAAATAAAAATTCCCTGATGACATATATGGGTAATTGATTTGTTATTTTGCCACATCTCTTTTCTGGTATAACACCCCTTAACTTTAACTTTCAGCTGCTGAATAAACTGTAAAAATATACACTGAGAGTAAGTACAGTAACAAGATTGGAAATTCACAATGGTATCATTTCAGTGGTATTTCTTACATGCGTTAAATGTAGTCATATGTAGAGCAGCGGCGGGTCCAGGACTTCCGAAAAAAGGGGGGCGTGTAAGAATTTTAAGCCATTTTGGGTTATAAATCTGGAGTTTTATTAACGTTATTTTGTAAAATTGTAGCGAAAAAAAAAAATAATAATAATAAAAAAAAAAAAAGAAAAAAAAGGAGGGCAGACCCCCTCTAAATCCGACACAAGAGAGCAAATGTCAATTTGTGAATTTTGATCTTTCAGTCACCAGGTGTTTTGACATATTGAGCTGACTCTATACTGCTTATTTATTGGACAGCACAGAACCAGAAAAATACAGGAAATTATAATGACAGACAGAATAAAATGTGTTGAAATTCACTTCAGAAGCTCCACCTTTGACCGTCGCCAACGATAAGAGGCTTCTCTCTCCGTTTTGAAGGTACACTTTGGAAGCTCTAGAGTCAATATTTTGCCGGTACACCAAGCCCACAAAATTTCCGGTTATATAATTTGTATTTTCACAAATCATATCTAATATAAATACTTGGCTAAAAATGACCACATTATACAACGGTTACAATTTTAAGTACAATATGGAAAAATAATACAGATGTACATTTTCATTACTGTTTCAGTAGACATATACTATAGTATACCATTTGACATTAATTTTGTATACATTTCGTTTAAAAGTGTTGTTTATTGACTAACTAGGGCGAGGGTGTGCTTAGTTTTCAGAACTTGATTGTGCCCAATACTTTTATCTTTAATATCTCGAGAATAAAATATGTTCAGTACAGTTGACTTCCATACATATTTAAATCCGTTGTCCACAAACACCCAAAAGTGTCGCTGCGTATACAGTTTAGGTTATATTTATGACATGTACATAGATCGTGCTATTTCAGCTGTTGAAATGCTACTGACTCACATGTCTATTTCCTGTTGTAGTTTTCTACGATTATTTCAGTCTTTCACATGTAATTACCTACTTCACGGGTTGAAAATGTTTGTCATTCATTTTGGCAGTGTTCCTGAACATATTTCGTAATGGCGTACTCCAACCCCTCGAACAGATGTCACAAAATGCCTGTCAGGGGCAACCCGCCTGGGTTGTGTTCTGTAGATATCTAAGACATTTAAGGAAGGAAGAATGAGATAATTAGCTGAGTTCTATCTCTGGTGGTCAGATAGCCCAATTGGTAGAAGACTTGACTAGAGATTAAAAGGGATCCGGGTTCGAATCCCGGTCTGTTGCATTTTCTGCACATAATTTTTTCAAGGGATTTGCCAACGAGTGATGAATATAGGATCTTGGGCGAGTGCTTATGGCATATGAAATGATTTGCCAGATTTAATATTTCCCGAGCCTTGGCATGGGAAATATTAAATCTGGTAACGAAATTAATAAATTCACATGCCATAAGCACGAGTGCAAGATTCTATTTATCACACAACTATCAATAAAATCATACTTTAGTTACTTTCCATTTCACATTTCTGTATAAGGAAGTGATTTTCAGCTTCTTTGCATCGTCTGAAAATGTCCTTGTGCGGAAATGATAGCTAAATTGAAATTTCAATCTTAGGATTTTAATTTTTAGCTATGTCAATATACAACAACAACAGATGAAACAAGAATAAATATGACAGATTTGAAGAATTTTTGTAGTAAATTTTTTGTATCTATGTCAACACGCGCTGACCTCACATGACCCTAGATAATATGTATTGTTATTAACCTGTGCTACGAGTTCATATCGTTTGTATGATAAAGAGCAAAACGAAATTAACCCTGTGTATCCGTTAACGATAGCCCATGTGTTGTTCCATCTCTCATTCAAAATTCAAGTACATGTACACCGATATTGATAAAAAGTTTATGTAGAAAATACAACTAATATTTACACATTAATTTTTTTCTCAGCAAAATAAATGTTTTATATGATTACACAATGATGTATATTACTGTGATAAACTATGTCTGGGCAAGAAAAAAAATTCAAAGGGGGGGGGGTGACCTAAGTTTGTACCTTTTCCATCCAAGAAGAGGGATTGAAAATCAAAAATGACTAAAAAGGACATTTTTTGTTTAAAATATTAAACAACCCTGGTATTCCCCTCTCCCTCTAGAACCGCCACAACTGAAGGAATCTAATAGACCGTAGCCAAGAAATCCTTAAATAAAAATAAGAAAAAGAAAGCATAAACTCGGTAGGCAGTCAGAACATCAATAGTCCTATGGAGCGATGTTCCTAGAGTCAGGATAAATTTGAATTTTGGATAATTTGAAATTGCACTACAGAACAACATTGTGTGCTCTATATGTATATGCACCAAAATTAAGAGTTGTACTTTTATCTCAAAATTAAACGTATTTTGCAACAATCCCAATGAATCTTACCTGTTATTCTCAATATAGAATTATGACTTTATAAAGGTGATGACAAATGCCCATTTTCACGTGATTTTTCAAGAAATATCGAGCGCACGCATGAACACACTTTATGTTCATAACATAGATTTACTTTTAAAAAGACCGAAAAATGTTTGTCTTTAAATGAAATGAAAGTTTTCTGAAGGAAATGACATTCACCAAATATGAGTATTTCAATTCAGAGTCAAATGACTATATGTGTTAGAGTCAAATGATTATGAAACTGTATTGGAAATTTTCTATCTTGAGATATAGAGTAAAATTAAAGTTTTTCTTTCGAGTTCCCCCTCCCATTTTTTACTTACATGTTTTTTATTTTAGTTTTATGGCCTGCTCTTAATCTTATATTATTTATAGCATTTACAAGATTGACCCCTATTCGTTATCTTCACCATTTGCATGGGGACCATAGAAGGCTGTTATCATACATATTGCTTCACTTTTACAATTTGTTTTATATCTTCTTATTTCTTAACGTCATTAAATATGACACAAGCTATAAAATGGAATCCTTTTTATCAATGGATGTAGATTTTTTTCTATTTCAACCCAACTTGAGGGGGCTCTTATCCCCTTCGCTGAACAAACTTTAAGGGTTATTTGAGATCAGTCCTTCATGCGATAAAAGAACGGAAAAACACAGACTAGTAATTGGTAAATTATTTTATTGACTGTTGTGCAATACTAACAAAGTCAAGGCGACGAAAAGAAAAGCAAGACAAATGTGGGGATCTAAGATAAATATACCTATAATCGACTTTGATCGGCAAAATTTATCACATGTTCTGTGAGATTCGTTCTAAAGCAGACTGCTTAATGAAAAACGACAAAATCCACAAGATCGCCATGTTTTGTATACTTATCAAGCAATGCGAAATTTACTGACTTGTTTATAAAACCATGCTACCTTTCGTACAGCTTTGAAATGAATAAGTAATTTTTATATAATCTAATTGATTAGATCCCACCCCTTTTTCAAGCTATACCATCACAAAGACTTTAGATAAGTAATTCTCAGATTGTTTACACAAACCAATAATGATCATCCACATGTCTACCATTCAACATTAACCAACCAAACAAACAAAAACAGCAAAACAAAACAAACAAAAACAAAAAAAACCACAAAACAACAACAACAACCCCCCAAAAAAACAAACAAACAAACAAACAAAAAAGAAAAAAAGCAATGCTAATCTTTTTATTTTTTGTTTTTATGTTATTTACAGTCCATTCCCTTGGCTAGCGAGAATATGCCCATATTGAAACATCACCAGTTTAAGATGAAGTGCAACAAATTTTGACCCATGCATGACGCTCAAATCCGTAATAATGAGGGTTCATTATAGTCCAACGCTTACCGTGACGCAAGACCTAATTCATATCAAAGAGACCCATAATATTTATTACTGGCCGCGCAAGAGCGCGGTCTGTTCTGATACAGGTTTTCAAACTGTACATGTGTTTCTGTGGAATTAATGTTTCCTTTTCTGTGGGATTGATGTGAATTCTATGTATTTTAAAAATATTTCCAAAACTAATGTTATACGTACTTAATTTGGGATTAAGTTATTGCTAATATTAATCCATGAGTTTCACAATCTCTGGAAATAACTTTTAAAATTAATTCCCAGGAAATTAATTTCGTTCGCACGAAATAAAATTCGTTCCCACGAAATTAATTTCGTTTCCACGAATTAATTTTAAATCAAGAGCAAGCTATATATTCACATTTTAACTTTTTTTACCTAAATCACTGCATTAACAAAAACTCATTATCAATTTCATATTGTTTTTATATAATCAAACTTAACAGAAGTTATGTTTTGCATTTATGCAATTCACAATAAATCTGTAACAAGGTTTGTAACTTTAGTTCATATATTATGTATATCTGTGACTGTGCTTTCACTTTGGAGCTGCTATTTGAGAACATTGGCACAACAGGCCGCACTTTCAACGACTCCTATTTTAGACAATCGAGAGCATTACCATAGATTAAAAGTTCAATTTGTTATGGAGAAAACTGTTGGAAATAAAAAAAAAAAAAATTTAATTTATTTTAAGATTCTTTCATGTATGCACACAAATTGTGTGTCTGTAATATTGGTGCTGCACCCGGTGAAGTTAAACTAAAGGCCCTGTATTGTCGGCTAAAAAAGCAATGGCTTTTAAAACAGAAAAAGCATAGAACATTGGTTACTTTCTGTCAATAAGAGCAGGCAAGTACATTCCACGAACTGCACGCAAATGATCATATTTCTGATATATAGGTGATATGATCAGATGCTTCATATATAATGAAACAAAATAGAGTTTCAGTCATGATTTTTTTTAAAACATGGACTATAAGTGCTTAAATGTTATGAACTTAGTGAATTTCACAAGCTTAGTAGCCTTTTGACAAGTGAATATTGCATATTATTTCATGGGAACGAAATCAATTTGGTGGGAACGAATTTTATTTCGTGGGAATGAATTTTCATAGGAATAAATTTCTATTTCGTGCGAAAGAATTTTTTTTTTTTTTTTTTTTTTTTTTTTTTTTTAATCTCATCCATTGTCCTAAACCAGCCACCATGGCACTGCGCTTGTTTCGGATTCAATTTAATATTTCATACATGAAATGTGCAGTTTTTGTAATTTCAGGACGATTTTGCTGACTCACACAGCCTGTAATATATTCAAGTGGTCTCGTGGTAATAAGGGATTGAGCTGAGTCTAGACAAGTGGTCTCGTGGTAATAAGGGATTGAGCTGAGTCTAGACAAGTGGTCTTGTGGTAATAAGGGATTGAGCTGAGTCTAGACAAGTGGAAACTCCAAACACAAATATGTACACTGTATATATGCGTTTTAAAATCGTTATCCTTGCGTAAAATTGTTGATTTACTAAATAATTTTGATTACGATAGCAATTAACATATCTCAATTAAAGGAAGTATGACTTGACAATTAAATCTTCCTGAAGGAATGTTCAAAGTACATATCGTCAGTGTGTTCCGATTAAAAAAAAAAGAATGATTTCTTTATCTTCTGGGGCCTCGATATCTTTTACGCATGCGTCAGGTTGTTTTTCTGTTTCTAATGCCGGTCGCTTGGCGAATAAACAGTCACTGCCCTTGTAAATCGTCTTAGGCTTGACGTTTTGACGTAGGCTGTGATTGAGAGTCGTATCCTGAACCTCCCAGACAAACGTTCTAACCACTGGCCTATCTCGACCGGTAGTATTTCTCAATAGTGATAGTTCTGAAAATTAGTCAAAGAGAAAAATTCCTGCTGGTCCCAATAATGTACGTCTTAGCCAACACAAAATTAGTAAAACATTTAAAAGGTTCTCACTTTTGAACATGGTGGTATGTTTAGTACAAAAGACTTTCTTCTTTTTGTATAAACACATTACTAGAATATGCGTCCTTGATTAAGTAGGGGAAGACATCGTTCCATTATTCTCATTGCATTGACGCCCGTCTATAGACCAGGCATAATTTGAGTTTCTCCTTCACCAAGTCTACTAATCAATGTCTACACGAATTTCATAACGACGCATCTCTTGGACATGAATAAATAACATTGGTTTTCCATTTTTCTTCGACAACCGTTGTTGTGGGAGTCACATGGCATAAAGTATTCGTAAACTTTATTTTAGAAAATCAATATAATTAATTTAATTGTAGACTCGGAAGGCATTCGTCGATAAAAGTTCCGACGCTAACCCCGAGTGATTAATGTAGACAATAGCTTTGCAGTAATCTTGTGGGAGTCAATTGACTTCTATCAAATTGAGAAAGTACTAGTATTATAGTAACATAGTGCTGGTCTTGATTATCGGTCAACTCCATCTTTGAGCGTCAAACAAATAGTATTTTAAATATCCGAAACGTTTACGTACATCTGAAGATTTACATTTCTAACATTTTGTCCTTTTGATATTTTTACCATTAAATGATAGCCATTTTCTTATGAATGTGAACGATGTGCGTATGAATCTTGATAAATATAGAACACCCATTTCAACGTCTGGGAATTCTCCGACAGAAATGAAAACAGAATATGAATATAAGAAACAATTTTCAGTTTTGAAAATTCTTGAAAGTTTTCACAGCTTCGCTTTATATCGGCATACTTTTCATGAAGCGCTAAAGCACGTGTAACCCTTAATGTATATTTCAAAAATGAAATTAAATTTCAAATAATTCCAAAATATAAGAATAATTTGTTGATGAAACATATAATGTACATGAAAACAATATACATATAACAATTAAAGTAGTTTCATAAATAGCACTGCCATTTCTCAACAGAGTACATGTAAATGCTTTTACAGGTTTAAATCAATAAACATTGCAATGAATATATGTGTGTTTATATACATACAAACTTTGAAAAAAGAATATTTGATGTCACATGAAAGAGATTTTGAAAAACTAGATCTGAGAAAAAGTGCTTTAAATCCCCAGCTGAAAGCATAAATAGATTTATGCAAATAAAATCCTTCTATACAATCTCGCTCAGTGATTTAAGATGATGGCTCGAAATAAATAGGAAATTTACTATCCGTACATGCGCTTTAAAATGTAATATAATAACATTAATGTATCTTTGATACTGCAATATCTTATCATGATTTGCCATTACATATAAAAAATTTGCATGGTCTAATAAGCTAGCTTTTAGCGAGATGGGTTCTGATATTGAATTTCTCTTTCATTATTCGAAATTTCGAGAGCTAGAGAAAAAGAGAAGACGTTCAAAACATGGTTGATCTTAATGCTACGTGCAAGAATCAATGCATACTATTGATATTAAGGTCTTTTAATTGATAAATACCGAGATTACCAGCAAATTATGAAATTTATAAAGTAAAAGTCTTCATCTAATAACGATTGAAAATAAATGTTCGAGGGTGAAGAGTCTTTTACATAGGTATTTGTTTAATTCCTCATTGTTGAAATCAAGAAGGGAAGAATGTTCTTGATTTTTCCCTCGGGCTCTGGACACCGGATGAATTTATGTTCAAGTCAATAAGAGTTGGTGTCACGCTGTGGGCACTGTCAAACGAGACCGAACTTCGTCTTCGCCAAGCTGAAAATGGGGTAGGTGCTGGAGGCATTCGCGATCGGAACAGATGGGGAGTGGAAGGCTTCCTACGCAAAAAAGAAGACTGAGGTTGTGAAATCTCGTTCACCATGCTTTCAGATCGTCGTCTGGTTTTATCCACTTCCGGTTTCGAGTTTGTCAAAACAATGTTATCGTTGTTGTCTTTGTAACCGTTGTGAGTTGAAGGCGTAACCACTCCCACGTGTCCTTTTGGCGAAGTGATAAACATCTGCGTTTTCTCACATGCCTCAATACGTTGAACGAGACGGAAGCATTTGTGTGCTATTTCTGAGGCTTTGAAAGCATCAGCTTGCTTTTTAACAGCCATGACGTCTTGTTTAATAGCCAATACATCTTTCGAAATAATGGAGGGCACCTGTGATGATAAGTCACTGAGCGTTGACTCCATGTTTTCTCTACGAACTTGAAGACTGTCGTATATTTCGTGTAACAACCTTTCGACAGAGGTCGTACCATGAACGATTACTTTGTCTTTGAGCTGGGAAACATTTGAGATATCTTGCACAATTTTGGCAAGATCATGACTAAGAATTCTGGCTTGATTTCGATACATTTGTACCTTTTCTTCCAGCAGTTGCACTCTGCCTTCTAAGTGATTGTGATGAATCTTCAGCAACTCAACACGTAACGCCGAGGAATCCGTTCGACCATTTTCTGGCTTCTGTTCTTTCTCGGATTCAATGGATTCTTTCAAGTTTTTCAACTCTTTTTCAAGTTCACTCACTTTTTGCTTTTCCTCACCCAAGTTGTATTTTACAACAGCTAGATTGTCGGATTTGACAGCAAGTTCTTTTGCCAGTCGCTTTATCTCCGTGCGACAGCTTTCAAAGTCTTCCTTGAATTTTGCCAATAACGCAGTCTTTTCAGAGAATTCCTTCGACAATTTTTCATTCTCAATATGAAGTCTTTGAATTTCTCTATCTCTGTTATCCACATTCAGTTTACAGCGGACCAGATCCTGCTTCCATTTTTCATTTTCAATAATCAATTTCTCAGCAGCTTCTACCTTTTCTGCGATTTTTTCCAATTCAGAAATCTTAATCCGCGCATCTTTAATTTCCTTTTCGAATGAATTACGTTCGCGGGTAATGAGTTCGACTTCGTGAGTCAGAGACAAAACCTCAGTTTTTAGTCTCTCTATGTCTGAATGAAGAACCGTTTGTTCTCGCTCTAACCTCTCCTCTCGGCGTTTATGGACCGTTGCTAAATTTGTATCCGTGGACTTGTACTGCAGCATTAACTCATTCTTCAATTCTATCTCCTTTTGCATTTTTGTTATAGTTTCTTCCATTTCCAAAGTCTTCATGTCGAAATTTGTCTTCAGTGTCTTGATATTAAACAATAGATCACTTTGTTCCACAGCTAATCTATTGTCTAGGTAACTTCTCAATGCCCTCATTTCATCTTTTGTTAGTTTTGATGCCAGTCTCTTGTGTTCTCGGAAAAGGGCTGAAAATAAGAAAACAGGTGTAAATTGACTATTTATGGTTTGATTCTGGAGAAAAGTTTGTGCCATTGGGGAGTTGGACACAATGTCTGAAAATGCACAGCTCCCTCTCACTAAATGAATAATTTTAAAAATATTCTTAAAGGTTGATAATACTACTACTACTACTACTACTAAAGAAATAGGATGGCATTCTATCATATTAGTTACATCGAGGTCAGTCATTATTTCTCCAAAAGAGGGCATGAAACTCTACAATACTAAGATCTTTAAATAACACAATAGGGTGCTTGGCATATCATCATCGTTTCAATTGATTGCAATAACATATATTATATCATGCAGTGTTAAATGACATTTATGATGGGGGGATTTGAGATAAATTTGAATAAGCTACCAGGAAGAAAATATCTGCATATTTTAATAGATTTTACGACTTGTTTCACCATAGGGGAAGATCATCACTACTGTTTTTCAAGCACGCTAGTGTAGAATAAATTTTTTTAATGTGGTGAGAGTATAAAACCTGTCACAGCGCTTAGGTACACTCGGATTCCAACTGAAAGCAATGAATAGAAAACACCGTGCATATATGGTTATGTTATTGACATAACTTTACAAAATGCCTATCATATTCTGGAGACCAAAGTATTTCATCAAATGTATAGTGGCATTGATAATTTAATTATTAAGGGTATGAATTGATATTTTCAAAGTTCCTTTACCTGATTATAAAATTGTCTTTTTTGTAATCCACGGCATTATCAGCCACCCTATAAGTTATTGATTATTTTTAAATCTCAAAATTGAAGGGACTTGTATGCAAACAGACAGCCATCAAGACATTAGAAAAACACAAACAATATAAAATATCTCGATATAATCATAGACATACAGCGATTTTAGTAATAAAAAAACCCTACTTCTTCAAGTAAGTTAGGAATATGGTTTGAAATATTAATCTTTACTAAAATTGATATTCTTACGCAGAAGCGAAACATTGGATATATAAAGAAGGGTTCTCAAGAACAGGCCCCGGGGCCATAAAAACTAGACGAACTCATTTTTTCCCCCTCAGTATCATTTTAAAGAGGGAACTTATAGTGAAAACAAGTTGTCTCAGTCTTAGGTTTATAGAGGGAATGTCTAATGAAAAAAAATCTGTCTCACGTTAATAGAGGGCACATATAGAGAAAAAAATTATCTCAGTCTCACTTTTATATATGGAACATATAATGAAAAAAGTTATCTGTCTCACTTTTATAGAGGGCAGTTATCTGTCTCATTTTTATAAAGGAAACATATAGTGAATCTTACTTTTATAGACGGAACGTATATTGAAAAAGTGATCCCAGACTCAATTTTATAGAGGGAATATATAATGAGAAAAAGTGGGTACATATAATGAAATAGGAGTACCGAAAACGGTACATAATACACCCGTCACAAACTTATATAGGGCGTTTTTTTTACGCCATGAGTTGTAAAACTTTACTCGAGGTAGTACCATCATCAAGCTGTGACATTCTGTACTTTGCATATATGAATGAGAAGTTTGACGATCCTTGTCCCAACGGTTTGGTCTGTATCCTACCTAAAAAGTTTTCCTATTAAGTGATTGATTAATTGATTGATTATATGTTGTTTTACGTCCCGCTCGAGAATTTTTCACTCATATGGAGACGTTAAATGATACTACGACTTTAACCTCTGACCTTGAAGAGCAAAAGACGTTATCTACTTGTTATGAGGAGTATGTCTTCCACATTTGACGGTCCTAGCCCCAATAATTCGTTCTGTATCCTACCTACAAGGTTTTCCTATTAGCTAATGCTACAACCTAGAACTTTGACCTTGAGAAACAATAGACATCTTCATCTCATTATGTTGATCAAATGTACCAAGCTAGACAGTTCTAGCCCCTATAGTTCGGTCTGTATCCTGTTTACAATGTTTTCCTATTAAATGATACCACGACCTTGAACTTTGACCTCTGACCTTGATAAACAATACACATTTACTTCTTATCAAGATGATCATATGTATCAAATTTGACGGTTCTATCCCCATTAGTTCGGGCTGTATCTTGCCTACAAGGTTTTCCTATTAATTCATACTACGACCTTGCTTTTTGGCCTATGACCTTGAAAAAAATAGGCATCTTTCTCTCATCATGATAATCATTTGTACCAAGTTGTAAAATCCTGGAGCTTACGGTTCATTTTGCCAACACGGTCCGGACAGACAGACAGACGTCTTTGACGGGCGTATAAAAATGATCATTGTCTCACTTTTATAGAGGGAATACATAGTGAAAAAAGTGATCTCAGACTCACCTTTATAAAAGGAACATATTGTAAAAAAGTGATCCAAGTCACTTTTATAGAGAAAACATACCGTAAAAAAGTGATCTAAGTCTCACTTTTATAGAGGAACCATATGGTGAAAAAAGTGATCTATCTCACTTTTACAGGGGGAATATATAGTGAAAAAATAATCTCAGTCTCACTTTTATAGAGGAAACATACAGTGAATCTTACTTTTATAGAGGAAACATACAGTGAAAAAGTGATCTAAGTCTCACTTTTATAGAGGAACCATATGGTGAAAAAAGTGATCTATCTCACTTTTACAGGGGGAATATATAGTGAAAAAATAATCTCAGTCTCACTTTTATAGAGGAAACATACAGTGAATCTTACTTTTATAGAGGAAACATACAGTGAATCTTACTTTTATAGAGGAAACATACAGTGAATCTTACTTTTATAGAGGAAACATACAGTGAATCTTACTTTTATAGAGGAAACATACAGTGAAAAAGTGATCTCAGATTTACTTTTATAGAGGGTACATATAATGAAAAAAGTGATCTCTCTCACTTTTATAGAGGGAATATATTTTGAATTTTACTTTTATACAGAGAACATACAGTGAAAAAGAGATTTTGATTAAAAGTGAGATCTTTTTGTCTCATGGCCCCAGATCCTGAAATATCTCTCTCTCTCTCTCTCTCTCTCTCTCTCTCTCTCTCTCTCTCTCTCTCTCTCTCTCTCTAAACAAGACAAATCTCAAAGAAACAACCGATTCCACATCTAACCCTGCTTAGAAAGACAAATCTATTGATTTTGCTTTGTTTCACGAGAAACAATTTGTAACATATGTTTCCATAGAAACTGTCTATAAAGAACTCGGTCTCGCTATTCAAACTAATTGCAGTTAGTTTTGACGATACAACAAAGAATCCACCGAGACACTTTTGAATGTCCTTGTAAAAACCATTATCTCAGAATTTGTCTATCATTTATACAGTGTAAAATATGTATGTAGACAGAAAATAAAATATTTTATTCGATGAACCTTGGTCTTCTAAGAGATGCAATCCGCAGCTAACATAATTATTGGTATCTATGGGGCAAATTCACTTATCATGATTAATACTGATTTGATGTTATACATTTTTCATCAAACGTCGCAATAATCATAGCTCACTAGGGACCGGGTAACAATGTTAGAACGTGTGGATTTTATAGTGAATGGACTCGTTAAAAGAGTCTTCTTGTACTCGTGACCAGAGGCCATTCGAACTCTGAAAGGGGACCATCAGTTGGAAGATGTACAAGACAAAACTAATATCGTCATTATTTATGACAAAATAAGAACCCGTAGACATTTATTTACAGTTGTCAGTCTCCATTTTAATGTTTCAAAATTGTAATAAAGGAAACAGATAATTGAATGTGGTTCAGTCATCAATAATTAATGACTTGTTAATGGCTTTATGACTTGATGTGTGCTGTTGTATCTCCGCAAGCTCATTTTAAAAATCAAAATGAAGTATGACGACAATAGCTCAGTGAAAAATTGTTTTTAAAAAAAATTAATAATAAATTCAAATTTTAAATTAGTTTTAGTTACCTTCAATTCCAGGTAGACCGTCCATTTTTGCCTCCTTTATTGTGCGAAACAAGGCCGTATTCTCTCCAAACGAAATCCTTATCTAAACTGAGTCCGTTTATTTGGGTGTTAATTTTAGACTTCACAACGTCCATCCAGTCAATATTCTACCAACATCGGCAATTATCGCTTCTATATCGTATAACACTTGGCTAAATTGTCACTAATATCTGGCCAGATATTTCACGCTGCATTTTCTTGATCACGAAATGGCCCGTATCGCAGGCAAACTCTACTTCGCAATCAAAATTCAACCCTTTTTAAATCAAGTCCTCATATCGTGTATCTGTTGCATAGTATTGATGGGGCAATAAATACACTCCGCATGAATGATATACGAGTGCGTTGTATTGTACCTATCTTTCTGTGGGATATAAACAAGTGTTTCAAACAATTGACTTATCGTGAGTCCAAAAAAACAAGCTTCACTCCTTTCAAGGCCTCCCTGAAGTCCATAGAACGCGGAACATCCTGTTCTATATAGGTAACTTCCAGAAAAAAAAAATGAATACTCTTTTCACGACTCAGTGAGTAGTAAAAGCTTCGTTGGAATTAAGAAATAATATCGAAAATCCCCAATCCACTACGTTTTAGGATTTATTTAACGTATTGATTTCAGTGATACCCACAAATTTCCCATCTTTCATAAAAAAGACATTACTCATTGCATATAAAATAATCTGGTCGGATTGCTTTTTAAGCCAATCGGTACACAAAAGAATTTCCAAGCGATGTAACACACCGCACGAGTATGGGATACACTGGATGTTTGAGATGTAAGAAATGAAAGGATTGCAAATACCGAATGGTATAATGCTCTCTTATGATATTAATTGCAAGGCACGGTGGGGTACGAGGCTTGGGGAGAACCCTGAAGACATTTGATATTCTAAATGTTCTGAATATGTATATTAAATTTTTATCCGATATTTAACAGAGTGGACTGCGACAAAGTTCCTTTATGTCTATTTCTTTCTATAACTTTTCCCTCCTACTTTTATTTTTTAGTTCGACTATGAATAAACTCACGGAGGTAGCTGTGTTGCCAAAACAGGTTCCTACTTGCCGTATTTGATTTTTGTAAGGTGTGTGGTATCATAAACGTAAATTATTCTTAACTCTTTTTATATTTCATACATTGTTCACTTTTTGCAGCATAGATATAAAAGTGATAAAAACTCCAAATGTGTGAATTTAAATTTCTCTGTTGCGCAGATTATATCCTTAAAAAAAAACCACTTCGTTTTTAGATACAGACTAAGAATTACAATAGATTTAAATATCCATCATTCATGACTTAACAATTTGAATGATTCACTACAAATTAATTAAAAGTGACTAAAGATTCTAACAATAAATGCATCAATATGCACGCAGAACGCTCTCTGAGATCCGGTGTCATTCAAAATAAAATCGATTCCTCTCAGCATATTAAATACTTCCATTGTACAATTTAATTCAAATCGCTTGTACATTTGTATTTTTACTCCCCCCAAAAGGGTCTATCTAAGTTTTATAATTTGTGTCCATTCCTTTTGACTTATGTCAATAAAATGTGTTCAATTCATTTTTACTCCAAAGAACTTTGCGAGCGGGAATTATTATTATTTTGTGTGTGTCTAAATATAACAAGTGCACGTGACATCTACACAGTATCGTTATAAAGAGATAAATAGATGCCATTATTGACCCATTATAATGGAATAAATTTTTCTTCAAAGTAAACGTTGCTTAGGCAGGCATTGAAAAAAGTTCGTCTCAAAAGAATTCGATTGTAATCTCGCATCACATTTCAAATGTAGTCCAAGTTTAAAATTTTAGGTTTCAATTTATTTCTTCATTAAATTCTGACATATCTCTCTAGCACCTGTTCTTCGACTCCTAACAGGAGACATCTAAATTCTTACATCTTCCAATACTGCGTACATTTGTACAAAAAATTCCTGCACCTGTAAACACAGAGAGAGAGAGAGAGAGAGAGAGAGAGAACGTTTGGATCTCATGGGGATACGGGTTAGAATAGGTGCTTAATACCCCTTGCTTGTCGTAAGAGGCTACTAAATTGGGCGGTCCTTCGGATAAGACCCTAAAACCTAGGCCCCGTATCACATCAGGTGTGGCATGATAAAGATCCCTCCCTGTTCAAAGCCTGTAAGCGCCAAGTATAGGTCTAAATTGTACAGCCCTTTACTGGCAATGGTGATGTTTCCATATGGGGGAAATATTCTTCAATGGTATGTTAAATAATATAAACCAACAATTAACCAACCGAGCATTTAACGAAGAAGCAATCACTACCCATGTTTGGTGCGGCCATGGCACGCGTGGGACTCGAAATCACGACCTCCCGGTCAATCACTGAGCTACATTAGTTTTGACCGTTTTCAATCTCTATTTTATAGGACCAGAACTAAAAAATAATTTTGAAATTTGTTGAATTTTTTTTTCCAGTGTTACTAGAGAATTGTCACCCTGGTCTATCGTCACACACTTATACCAATTAAACCCCGTGGGGATCCGGGTTGTTAGAATAGATCCTCAGTACCCCTAGGCGACTAAATGGGGCGGTCCTTCGGATGAGACCGCAAAAACCGAGGTCCCGTGTCACAGCAGGTGTGGCACGTTAAAGATCCCTCCCTACTCAAAGGCGATAAGAGCCGAGCATAGGTCTAAATTTGCAGCCCTTCACAGGCAATGGTGACGTCTCCATATAAGTGAAAGATTCTCGAGCGAGACGTTAAACAATATTTAATCAATCAATCAATCATTATACCAATTAAGCTATCACCGTCTTCGATAAAACCCTGTTGACCACCACTATTCTTCCTTAACAATTCCGATAACAGGGCTGTGTAATAGAAAGGGAGAAAATGGATGATGGGCAGACAGACAGTGGGATTTGAACCTAGGTGCCCTGAACCTATAAGGTAGATGTTTTATCAACTGAGTTTTCTGGTCACTGGCGAAGGAATCCGGCTGACTACTCGAAGTTTGCACTCAAAGTAAACATAACTTTGACATTGAATTCCCTCAGACAAGTTAAAAGTAGCTCAAGAAGCCATAAAACTTTTAAAATTTCTTCACAGTTATTTGTACAAGGAGCATTTAAATATATAACATCATACAATATGCGTTGTTTCAACCCACTTAGAGAAATTGTAACATTTTGCATCAGGAATACACGGCAACGCCCATTCAAGAATGAAAAGATGAAGGCAACGAACAGTGATCAAACTCCTATAAGGAATAAAAAATTAAGAGTTGGGCAAACATGGATCCCTGGATATACCCGAAGTGGGATCAGGTGCCTATGATGAGTAAGCATCCCCTTTTGACCGGTGACATCCGTTGTGAGACCCGTATCTTGATCAGATAAACGGAGCAATCCGTAGTCAAAATCAATGTATATAAAGAACGGCCTTAGGCTAACAATTAGTATGAAACACGTCAATCAGTATTTAACCGACTGGCAAACTTTATCATGTTATATATATATATATATATATATATCTCGAACTTTTCAACTAGCTTAAAACCAACACCGTTTTTTATCAACAATCTTTTGTGGTGAATAACTGGTGTTAGGGCTACATCTTTAAGAATTTCATGGAGGTAAAACTAAAATGTTTGTGAAATTTTTTAAATGCGCATTCCATATGACAAGCCTGGATATAAAAGCATGTTATTTCTTATTTTTCTTTAAAACAAACAAACAAATAATGCATGATTGTGGTTGTAAATCTGTCAATTAGATGAGAACATAAGGTCAGTAATATATTACTTTCTTATCGACTTGTACATAGACCTGGTTTAGGATCTCAAAAACTTCACATTACGTGTAAGGCTACAACGCGACAATGTTATCACTTACCGAGGGGAAAAAAAAGCAATCCACAATATACATATCAACACTTCGATACAAGCTACATCCCTTGTCCGCCATCTTGTGGTAAAAAAAAAATCGCATCTCCGTACATTGGCCTTTGTAATTCCTTTGATATTTGTTATATTTTCAGCTAAAATAATGCTCTGGGTAGCGCAACCGTGTGAAAACTCAGTAATTATCTATAATTCAGTTATAATCTCTTACATTTGGTAGGGTAAAAAAAAAGTTTACTGACTGACCTTCGGCTGACTCTGCAAAGGGGTGGGGTGGTTACACAATACCGTACATGGTAGGTGTATATACCACCAACAACAGGCTACCGACAGTTAAGAATGGTTTTAGGGGTGGCAGGGCGTTGGGTATCTTTTTCTTTTCAGACAAATCAAACGTCTAACAACTGTAATGATCACGCCATAAGATACTCTAATACGTCATTTATGTTTGTTTGTTTATTTATAGCCGCTTGAGCAATTTTTCAGCTATCCGGCGGTGACAGGCCTGCAAATTTAGGCCTATGCTCGGCACTCAGGGCCTTTGAGCAGGGAGGGATCTTTATCGTGCCACACCTACTGCGACACGGGACCTCGGTTTATACGGTCTCATCCGAAAGACCGGCACCCACGTCCCACAGTGGGATTCGAACCCCCGACTCAAGGATCATCAGATCTTTGAGTCCGACGCTCTAACCACTGCGCCACGCGGGCGGCTTAATACGTCATTTAAGATACTCTATTACGTCATAGATTTAGCTAAAAATACGTACTAACAATGCATTGTTACATGTATTTATACCGGTGAATGCATCAAACAGTGCAATATTTTAATAATATCACTTTAGAAGTAATTTATCTGGTCCTAAATTTCACTTGAAATTTTCTGGATCCGAGAGGCTCACAAGTAAAACAAGAAATGTCAGTAAAACATATATGTCCCTTCCCCCTTAGTTGTGCCATCCGTACTCGTGAAAATGCTATACTACTACAGTCAAAGCAAGAAAGCGCCAGAGGCATTAAAGGCACAATTAAGCTGTTAATATATTGCTTCTATATTTTGTCAAACTATGTTGAATGGAGGTGGACTATTCCCCTTTTCTTTGAAGGTCAATTGCATAGTGCACCCTGACATGTAATGCATGGGGTACATTACTACATTTTGTGATCTTTTTCCTTCTTCTGAAATCACCATACCAATGACCAACCCATGCATGAAATATTATCACTATCAAGAAAAGATTTCTTAAGACACTGGGCAGATATTAATTGTTTATTGTACTGCAGAGCACCTTCTGACTTTTGATCTTCTGACCTGAAAATCATTAGGGGCCATCTACTACCCATAACCAATCCACATATGAAATATAACAACTGAGCAAAACGTTCTCAATATATTGGGAGGACATCGATTGTATAGAGTACTACATTGCACCTAATGACACTTGATCTTTTGACCTGAAAATGGATGCGAGTCATCTACAACCAATGACCAACATTTTTATGAAATATCACTATATCAAAGAGACTGTCCTCAAAATATCGGGCGGACGCCAACTGTACAGAGATATGCATTGCACTCGGTGATTGATTGACTATTTCTTGTTTTTCGCCACATTCAGAATTCCCCCCCCCCCCCCCCCCCCAGTTATCTGGTGGCGTCCAGTCTTTATTGGTGGAGGAGAGAACTCAGATGCAAGGTACCCGGGAAGAGACCACCGACCTCCCGAAAGTAAACTGGCAAACTTTCTCACATATATCGGCGCGAACGGGAATCAAACCCGCGTCGACTAGAGGCGAGAGGCATTGTGATTTTAAGCGCAATGCTGTAACCACTCTGCCACGGAGGTCCCTCATTTCACTCGGTGACCTTTGACCCGAAAATCAATAGAGGTCATCTACTACCATTTTCCAACGCATGTATGAAATATCATTACTATGAAACAAAAGGTTCTCAAGATATTGGGCGGACACCAGTTGCACAAAGAAGAGAAGATATCGAGCGGACAACCGACCGACATACCGGCTGATGCAAAGCAATATGCCCCTCCCCTTTGAAGGGGAGCCTAATAAAATTTCATTTGTACTAGAATTTGCTGTAACCCAGAGTATGAAATCATGTACAAATATATGGGTATTTTTAACACAGCTTTACTAAAGTTGTAAATGATGATCCAGTCAAAATTTTTGTGCAAGTCCTGGATCCCCTCAAGTGTTTGTTCAAAGAATTAACTGAATCTTATAGAAAAAAAATCACTAAAAGTTAGTATATTATATCAGAAAATGTGAAGACAACAAGCACTGATCAATCTCTTAACTCCTATAAAGAATACAACATTAAGAGTGTATATTATAGTTTCGCGCACTGCAACAGCGCAACAAGAAGTCTGGTTTCCGCAACACCCCCACTTCTGAAGATGAAGTGATTGATCAACTGACCCGGAATTTTCGCAAAAATGCTCCCGAAAAGAATTCTTCTACCCGCATTAAAACTCATACTCTATGTATCTGTGTTACTTCCTTACACAGTAGATAACAAGGAAGTCACCTACAGATGATTAACGACCTGTGAAAGATCCATAAATTACTCCTAAATTTAACGCTATAACATTGACATGTTAGCGAGGCAGGTCATAAAATCTTAGTTAGGAAATAATCCAGAACACAAATATGAATATGATGTCATGATTGCAATCAGATGTTAATAATTGATCGTTATAAAACTTCGTCCTTCGTGCTTACCCCGAACAAATCTCGCCACCTCGGGCGTAATTCCTTAAATTCGATTAGTTTACGTAGAATGCAACTGTTCTGTCACGATTTGACCTTTAAACTGTTAATACTACCTGATTCTGTGTTAATTTAGTCGCATATGCGAGGGCAAATGATACGTCATCATAAACTGACAGATTTCCGGTTCAAACCTGATTGAATTGTTGTGAAAACGTAAGAAGAAAAAGGTTACTGATAAATCATTTTTGATAATATTAGTGTTTTAATAAAACAGCGATTTGTTAATAAATTTAAACTGCAAAAGGAGGTGTGAATTTCTGTCTAATCAATAAATAAAAAGCTATTGTACTTTAAAAGTAAAATTTTATTCAGTCTGAAAAAAATCATATTCCAAACAAACAATTCAAAACTTAACATGGGAAACAACTGCTTTCAAAAGAAAAGTGTATTAAATGGAAGTATCTAGTAAAACACCCCTCTTATGATTTGTGGAATAAATATTTTTCGCAATATATACAATTTACATGTATATCAATATAATTTTCCGTCTTATGTCAATATTCATTCAGTTTGTGGACTATATTTTCAGCAATACAATTTAATATTTTTATCCACAGAAGTTGGAAAAATGTTCTTTCAAGAACAATAAACAAAGCTCTTCCAAGTTTGTTCTTATTTCGGATTTCCAACATTTTTGACCTGAGCATCACTGAAGAGATATTATTTGTCAAAATGCGCATCTGATGCACCAAAATTAGTACCGTTTATGTTTTATATCTAAAAGAGGATAAAGCTAAAAAACTCTAAGAAGTCTAATTCTGTTTTCGTGTTCTTACTGCAACTCTACAATAATTCCGATTTAGTGCATTATTTCTATTGATAAGATAACTTACACAGTTCTTGAAATTGAGAGAAAACATTGATTTTCTTCTCCAGCCATGGCACCTAATGAAAACCAATATTAGATCTGAATCTTGACACTGCACTAACCACACTTTGACTGACTGCTTTTCACATCTTCTCCTTACATTTCAGTACTGCTACTGAATGAGATTATTGCAGTTATTCAAACATATATGAATGGACAAAACTGAGCACCTCGTAAGAGTTGCACCAACATGCGACTGAGGTCAATACCGCATAAAGACACATTTATATTTAAACTGCAAGATTTAATTTTTGATTTGCGCCATTTTTTTCCTTCAGATCCTGTTCTCCATGAGCAAAGTGACATTTCTCTGCTGACATTGGGCATCCATCTGGGTGATTGTTGTAGAACCAGCATTGCATTGTCTTAAAGTGTTGAGTTTTGTCCTTCTTAGATAATTTGGAATGTTTACTATAAGGTTCATCCAACGTCAAATCTCTCAGCTGAACCGCTCCACCAGAAACTGAAAGGGATACTTCCGTTATAGACATCCATTAAAAATATTTAATGTAGACGTTCAACTAGACAAAATAATGTTACAAGGTTAGAGAATCTTTAACCTTGCTTCTGCTGTATGTGTATCCTTCAGTATCAAATATACTTGGATTGGTTAAATTTTAAAAACATATTTCGCTACAGATAGTTTTCGTAGGACGTCAATTTGCCAAAAGTTATTTTCCTTTGTCGCCATATTGGACGTCCTGTGGATGGTATTTCTTCTTTGTGTAACCAAAAACTTGTAAAACAAATAACTGTATAAAATTATTACTTTCTAAAAATTGTGAATAAATGCAACTTTAACTTATGTCTATGTTTCTGGAAAACAATGAATTACAGATATCTCTAATTAGTCAGTACAAACAGTTGAAACTGGTAACGTAATGAAGGGATTTGAGCAAGTCGACCTCCAACATGGCCGACAAAGGGAAGTAACTTTCACCAAAATATTGTCTATTGAAAACTATCTATACTCTCATGCTGTGAAGCACTCATTTTTGGTTTTATGTCCCAACCACTACAGACCCGAGTCCTTAAAATTGATAGAGCGATGGCTTCTTTGTCAAGCGTTGGAATTAGTCATTCGGATGAGACCTGACGGATATAACTCCCCCCCCCCCCCCCCCCCCCCTCCAAATTTGTAATGTTTTAATATTGCTAAAAACCCATATTTGCCATAAAGTTTTCCTATGAAACCACCTTTATTTTTGTATTATTCACATCTTTACTTGAAAATGCAATGGAAAAAAAATTACCCAAATACTGAAATTCTTCAAAAATCGTCTTTTCATTGGTGCATTTCATGTATTAATGGTCCATTTACATTGTTGTTTGATCAAATTATAGAAAATCTCACGTAAACACAGCAAAATCCTACTTCATTCCATGAATCCAAAATCTTGGGTATCTTATGACCTTGAGTATTAAGGTCCCGTGTTCTGGTCGACAAAGAAACCTCGCAGCTAAATGACACTGAGCTCTTACCAAAGGTCAAATATTTACGACACTTAACACTGGAAGATCCCAGGCTTACAAAGGGATTTAGATCTCTAATCAGTTAATAAACCGGCAATCTTTTTCAATATTGTCAACCAATTACAGTAACATTAAGGACATACATAACATATCTCAGTAATATATAATAATATGCATAGATTTTGTTGTTGACAAGAATTTCATCAAAGTGCTGTCAAACTGGATCTTTAGGTCATCCAACCTTATACATGGTGACTCAGCTGTTACTTGCAATTTATTGTTGAACAGATGTAAGGTTATGGTGGAAAACACAATTTACTAAATTGAATTTAGACTCAGAGACATACTGTAAAATGTATGTGATATCAGAAAATTGATTTCTACCATTTCTACCTAAAACCTATGGTAGAAAGGTATTTCTACCCCACCGGTAATTACCCAGTAGTTACCCGGGTAATTACCTACCATGGTAGAAACCTGCCAACACTGAATCTAACATGGTGAATTGACAATTCTTTCCTTACCATTGAAGACACTGTTGTGATTTCTTAACAGTGTCTGCAGACCACCACATTCAGACTTTAAATGCTTCAGGACATCTTTATCAAACAGTTTCACAACATCACCAAGAGATTTTTTACCTGCATGACAAAAATTCGACAGCATCAGTATGCATTTATACCATTAACTAGCAGCATATTGTTAAAGGAATATCAGCTCTAAATCTGAAAATTTTATTTCATGGTAAAAATATGTTTTACGATAGCCTTAAATGCAAATATAACCTTAATTATTGATAAAATTACAACTAAGTTAAAAATTTTATCAAAATTAAGATTTCAGTTCTATTGTGTATATAGTATTAAAAAGAAATACATTTTTTTTTTATGGGAAGACAATAACAATGTTTTGTTTTATTCAGAGCTTCTGAATACTATTTGTTTTTTGGTTTTTTTAACACAAATATCAATAACAAAAGTTTCTATACCTTATATTTTTTCTGGCATTGAAATAGTAAATCATAATTTTTGCAACAAAAATTTCCGTTACCAAAATGACAGCTACTATTACATTAATAACAAGGATGGAATATTCTTTGCTTCACCTACTACAATCTGAGATTCTGACAGACCAGTAAACCCACCTCCTTTTCTCCAAACTCTACCATCCTCTAGCTGTCTTTTCTCACAGTCTGGACTGTTCAGTAAAACACCAAACACTGTCTGTACAATATAAGTCACAGTTTCAGTGTTCACGGTTTTACAGTTACGGGACTTCTCCTGGCTGCTCCGTGGAGTAAATCCCTCAGACCATGTGTCGTCTGTCTTCATCCTTTTTGCTGGGATACCCTCACTGTTAGGGGACAGTGACTTAGAACTTCTTAACTTGATATAATTGGCTATCCTGTCATCAACTAGATCCATTTCTTCTGGTGGGTAATTTCTTGTTTCACCAATAAAACATACCTGTTGCAAGACAGTATGTGTATACATCCATCTCCACAATAAGTTTCTAGCAAATCAATATACTGACATTTCAAAATGTTATTCTTTGTAAAAAATAAAACTAGAGTGATCCTAATGAGATTAATACCCTCTGTAGGCCTCATCAAAACTCATGCATTTCTTAACATTTACTTCGAAGGACCTTGACATTGGCTAAACAAACTGCAATCCAAGTGATGACCACTTTTTCATAATTAGTGAGCTTGCATTCAAGCATGAGCTTTTAGAATTTCTCCATTACTTTGAGAAATTTTTATTTAGCACTTCATGAAAAGAATGCTGGAATTATGTGTTGCAGTTCATACCTTATATACTTTCAAAAATGAAATGTATTTATATCAGTTGAAATTTCAAGCCATTGAAATGAACATGCTATATTCATTATCAAGGTTCATATGCACATTATTCACATCTGCAACGCAATTATGAGGAATTGGCTATCATTACAATTGCTAAAGATATCAAAGCAAAAACATTGGAAACATAAATTTAAAGTTATGAATTGAACAAAATACTGTATGTATGAAAAAATAACATCAGTATCCTTGAGGTGGCTGAATGACCTCTGTTCAGGGTCATGCCATATCCACTAGCCATAAACAATATATATAGGTCTCAATTACAACGTTAAGGTTCAGACAAACAATTTTAACTATTTAAACCAGTAACCTTGACCTTAGCCAAATGACCTTAGTTAAGGGTCATGACACAGCATCTGGCCAAAAGCAAGCTTTATGCCAAGTACTGACTTCCATGACTATCTATCTATGAAGTTATTACTGAGACAATTTCATGGAATGTTTTTTACACTACTCTATAAAAGTCACAAGGCAGTCGTACACACTTGTTGGAATTATTATATTAATTTCCTGCTCCTTTTGAAATCATCTGTTAAATTTAATTTTAAAGATTCAGTCCACAATTTGAAAATTTCAAAATTGTAGTCCATATGACAGACTAGCCACTGACCATATTCTGCATATTGAAGAGTAAGAGTGGTGGGACCATACACAGACCTTATGAAACACATTTTGATACATCAATAAAATACAATGCATGTATCTTCATATTATAATATCAAAATATAAATGTCATAAAATTCTAACTTTGTAACAAAATGAGTGTTTATTTGTCTTTTTGACAATAAATTAACAAGATATAATTTAATAAAAAATTAGATCACATTTGTTTGAAACAGATAAAGTTCCCAAATCCCTGATTTACAAGTATGTGGTGTATTCTCAATATCAGGCATATGATGATCATTTTCTGCGTTGATAGCCATGCTGGCATGATAACAAAAGACAAGGATTCTCAACAATTATTGACATTCAATCCACCAATCATGATACATCTTTCTTTGTACATACTTTCATTTTCCAATTCCAAAAATATTCCAATTTTTCAATAGGTCCGTAATGTATCATTCTATTCTTATATAACAATGCCTGTTTCACAAAGCATATCTTAATGAGAAATATCAGTATGTATCAATATATTATCCCACTTCTATTATAGGGCCTTAACAACTTACTCGTTTTGTGGAGGGAATTCTCAGAGTATCTTCTTGAACATTGAAACCACACACCTCCCCAATCTCACGGACAAAGTTCAAGTATGATCTGTAGTTACTTTCATTTGCCTCCTTCTGGCTAAATTTACAGTCAAAGTCAAAGTGGCAACAGGGAAGAACAAAATAGCTACAGGTATAGGATGACCTGAAATAAAGAATTTATATAACACTTGCATGCATTCTCTCATCAGAGGGTGCATTACACAAGCTTCACTTACACCTCTGTCAATGCTTGGAATCATGTGACAATTTAATCATATGATTCGTATTTTTCTTCCCTTTAAAAGTTTTGGCTACTTGTAATACAACAGCTTTTTCCACAGCCCACTGACATTAACTTGAATTAGTACATTTTTACCATTTTGCCATTTGTCTCTTATTTTCTGAGTTTTATCATATGTTTAACAGCTTTTATTACTTTTGACTCCATGTTAGCATTAAATCACCAGGTGAATGCTCTACATTCATATGCATATTACAAAGCAGTTCCAAAATCAGGATCAGAAAACAGCAATTTTAAACAATTTACAGTAAACAACAATTTAACTGCACAAAAAGCATTTCGTAATATGACTAAATATTTAGTCCAAAACATAAATGATGCATATTAAAAACTTTACAAGATTTCTGTAAAGGGACAGAGGTGTAGTGATGTAGTATACGAAACTCTGGGTAAAGAATGACTTAAATACTGGTGCACTTCAAATGGTTGCCTCCCCTCTACTGTGTTACAAAAACCAAACACACAATCACTTCTTCATCTGAATGCAGATTACAAACTATAGAATTCAGAATGCTAAATTTCTATTTTTTCTCTTACCTTGCTGCTATGACTGGTATCCAAGGGGTCAGTTCATCACTATGGTTTCCTATTAGCCAATCAAAATCTGGAAAAGTATTTTCTGCTGATGGAGTTATGCTCTCTTCCTGCACGTAATAACACAATGTATAATCATGCTTTACCAAAACAGGCTTGTAATTTTAATTGAGATTGCTAGTACTTATAAAGAATAATCACTTTAAAAAGAAAGGCTAAGGTCTGAATGAGGGAGCTTTATCTAAAGTTGACATGGGATATATTTCATTTATCAGTACTTCATGTATCCCATGGATATATATATATGCATTTCACTTTGGACTGTCTCTCATGTCAAACTCTTTAAATACCCATCATATTCTAAACGAAGCATTATAACACCTTTGATTTGATAATTCTTTCATTCATTATAAATGATTCAAATCATCAAATTAAACACATATTATATACGGAGATCTAAAAAAACAAAAAACAAAAAAAAAACTTGCTTTATGTGATGGAATTTTTTGAATTTATATGTAAATCTCTAATCAAATTCATCTTTGTTTACAGATTAGAATACAAGAGTGTGAAATTTTTCTACTCTGTGTTAAAATCTTTATATAAATAACTTTTTGCTATATATATATATATATATATATATATATATATATATATATGTAATTTTAATATAAATTCAACTGCACACTTGCCTTTAATTTTGTCTGATTACCATACAGGTCCCATATGTTTCTTTTTCTAACATCTAATCCCAGACCAGAGTGCTGAAAACAGACGACAGACTAGTCATAAATATGTTAATTTATAATGTTTTTCCAAGATACATGTACTATAAATGTATCATATTTAGCATGTATGATATTTGGTGAAATTTAATTTTTCACCAACGTTTACCACCTTCTAAATGTGCTAAAGGAAAATATACATGTATATATACAAGACCTTTAGTGATGTACTTGATTTAGCAGTAGCTGGTCTTCATTAAAGGCACTTAACAGAATATGCAGCCAAATGAAATACGTTTACAGTATTCTTCAGTGTTTTTATTGATGTTACCCCTTCTGATTGAAGAATATGAACAAGTAAACCATTTCCACATCCTAAATCAACAAAACTCTGACGCTCTTCACGGTTTTCCTCTTTCCTTTGCATTTCCCATATGATCTGCAAAATAACAAAGAGAGGTAACTCTTGTTTGAAAAGATAAATTTGTGTTACAGAAAGGGAGAAAATGCAATGGACTACACCAGAATTTGAATCCAGACTCCCTCTATCTTTAGCCAGGTGACCTATCTGGCCACTGGTGATCAAACCTGTCTGACTGCCACACATGTAATATGCAGAGGCATTCAAAATACATACCAACAAATAAGTTGCAATAGCAACATCCTCATACACAAATTTCTGAGGATCTGTTTTCTCTGGCCACATCTGTAACAAAATGACGATATATGGATAACATACCTGTTGTCACACATGTACTTCATCACAGTGCCTACCAAAATAGTCATTGTACTTTTTAATTAAAAGGAAATGAAAAGTATTTACATTGTATCACGTTAACACAATATCAAATACACACCGCCACAAATTTTTTGCCATACTTTTCCTTGAGTTGATTGTAGAGATGGTTGTACCTGTCAACAGGAACTAACCGAAGAGATGTAACTGAGGTGCGTAGATTTTTCTCTGAGCTCCAGTTGACTAATTTTCTCAACAGTGTTGTTTTAAGCCATTCAATATAACCGTTTTCTGGTTCAGACATCTGATTTGTTGCATTTAATGTTATCCTATAATGATACACACTTTATAAATAAAAGCAAATTTGATAAGTGGAATAACCATAGACACATTCAAATATTACTGAATTTCAAAATGAAACAAAAAAAAAAAAGCAAAACTAAAGTACCAAAAAGGCCCCCCAAAAATCTAAACTAAAGTACCAAAAAGACCACCACCCCCCCACCCCCCCCAAAAAAAAGCTAAATTAAAGTGCCACCCCCCCCCCCAAAGCTAAACTAAGGTACAAAAAAAACCCCAAAAAGCAAAATTAAAGTACTAAAACGACCCCCTAAAAAAGCAAAACTAAAGTACCAAAAAGACCCCCAAAAACCGACCAACCAACAAACAAAACAAAAACCTAAAACAGAAAGAAAGAATGAAACAAAGAAAAACATAAATATATGATAAAAATTTTAAAAACTTTAGATGCCAACTTTAGTGTATGTTTACCATGATTTACTGCAATCTTGTTTAAAATGTAATTGATATGGGACATCATTAGCTTTATTGTATTCTCCATCACTACCCTCATTGTTGCTTGTTCTCTTCTTGTAATCTGTAATTGTGATGAACTTTGCAATCTTCTCTCTGAAATCTATTTCAAAAGATGATGAAAATTGCTGAAATAATATGCCTTATGGAATTACGATGTTTGAGGGAAAAGCAAAATGTATCGGTATTAGTATTTATATCTATAATGCGATAAACAAAAATTCTGAAGTTATTCAGACATGTGAAGATAGCTGTCAAAGCATTTTAACATCTTGTTGCCTGACTTTAGACATTTGAATCAGCTATTCATTGTACATGGGAAATACAACTGATGTAAAAAGTTGTGATGTCATATTTAGCATTGGTGTTAAGCAAATTTACAAACATGGGAGACCTGGTACAATCGAGGATTATATGATGGAGAATGTATAGTTTATATACTTTTACAGAATTTATGTAACATCTCAGAATGACATGAACTAGGGTATATGAGATTTAAAATGGCCCAATACATGTCCTCGCACTTGTATCAAAACCATTTTGACCAAAATTTGCAATTTTCATTAGTTTCTACATTTTCTTTTTAAACATGTATATGTGGTAGTGTTAGATACATGGCCTTCCTACTAGCTTGGACTAGTGGGTTAACCCTTTAGCTTGATCAGTTGAGCACTGGACTGTCGTGCCAGAGGTCCCGGGTTCGATTCTCAGCAGAGGCACAAACCAGTCTCTGTTACATTTGGGGCCCACATTGGGACCTGAGTAACCTCTGGCGGGTAAAAGTGATTGCCCCCAGAACTTCGCTCCACAGGCGCTGGCACTTTGGGAGAGTCGGGACACTTCTCTCTCTGGAAGGGGACAATGTAATAGTGTTAGATACATGGCCTTCCTACAAGCTTGGACTAGTGGGTTAACCCTTTAGCTCAATCGGTAGAACACTGGACTGTTGTGCCAGAGGTCCTGGGTTCGATTCTCAGCAGAGGCACAAACCAGTCTCTGTTGTCCAATGTGGGCACCAAATGTAACAGAGACTGGTTTGTGCCTCTGCTGAGAATCAAACCCTGGACCTCTGGCATGACTGTCCAGTGCTCTACCAATCAAGCTAAAGGGTTAACCCACTAGCTCGAGCTAGTAGGATGGCCATGTATCTAACACTACCACATTTATATGCTTTACCTATTTTTATTTTCTTTATCTATATCATCAATAAAATATTTTGGGTTGACAGCAAACACGTAGTAGGGTTGGAAAACCGGCGACACACATATATTTTATTTTGGCCTGAACAGCGAAGAACACTGTATAATGTATTTCCACTGCACATCACAAAGATACATATTTTTCAGATCAATTGACAAGCCAATTTCCTTTTGTATGTAAGCTTTATCTGAAACATTATAAGTATTTTCAATTAAATATATACCTATCAGAATGACCTCTTTAGTTGACACTTGACTAATTTGCTTGTAAAATACTTCACGAAGAACAAAATAAAATGATACATCAACAATCGACGAAAGGGGTGGTACTTCTTCTAAATCAACACTAGTATGCACTTTTTCAGGCTTTTCCGATGATGATAAACATTTCTTTATAAAACTATCAAGGTCCTCTTCCGACGTGCTATCTTGGTACAGAACTTTTGAACCGCACAGTCGACGATTTACCACGTGGGGTTTATTTATCCAGATTGTCACTGCATCACAGAAAGTTTCAAAAGTCCCGACTGTTGATAGTTCATCAACTGTAGCCTCTTCAACTGTCTCCAAATAACGAATAATGTCGTCTTTCTCCATCAAACGTGTTGATCCTGACATTGTATATAGGAAATATACATCGTTTGCTAAATTTAAAACCATACGTACTGAAAGGATTTATCCGGGTTCATGAGTAAAAAAAAAAAGAAAAAAGATTTACAACATCATTTTTATAAATTCATCTATGAAATTGCCAATCTAATTAATATTTGACATGTACTATTCTGCTCCTGATTAAAAAAACAAACAAACCCCAGGGGGTTCTTCAGAATGAAACGACCAGATTCACTCAAAATCTAGGTCTTAGAGCCACTAGATTCTAGATTCAGTGAATACACTCCCTCCAATTTCTTTTCTACCTTTTCAATCCTGTGAGGATCCGGGTTAGAATAAGTCCTCAGTACCCATTACTTGTTGTAAGAGGCGACTAAATAGGACGGTCTCCTTCCGATGATATCGCATACCCCAAGGCCCCATGTCACAGCAGGTGTGGTACGATAAAGATCCCTCCCTGCTCAAAAAGCGTGAGCACCGAGCAGAGGGCTAAATTTTGCAGCCCTTAACCGGCAATGATGACGTCTCCACATTAATGAAAAATTCTTCAGCGGGATTTTAAACAATAAACAACCAACCAACCCACCTTTTCATCTCTCCGATATCTCTTGTCCCTTATCTCTTGTCTCGTCTTCCCCTCACCCTCTTTCTTTTATCTGTTATTAGAGATGTTTGTTCTGATTCTTACAAAGTTTTAAAACATTGTTGAATATAATGAAAGAATATATGAGAGCACCTATAGCAAAATTCGAAAATAGCAAATCTCTCTCTCTCTCTCTCTCTCTCTCTCTGATTTCATAATATTATATATAGCTATATATATGTAAAACTAAAGTAAGTACTTGTTATATGAATATATTTTAAGAAGAATTTTATCTTGCTTGCAATCGCTTCGACACACACATTGCAATGATAACTAGTATAACCTCCACAACACATATGCCGATTATCAAGGTAACTGTTAAAAGGATTGTTGGTAAACTTATCAAGAGCAATAATTGTTTGAATAAACCAAATATTAAAAGCATGCTAAATGGCATAGTTCTTGATATTATGTAATATAAGAAAAATGTAGAGTAGATGAATAAAACAGTGTTAATGAAAGCATTGATGTAAACTTACCTATTTGACCAACTGTGAATTCTGACGAAACAACTGTAACAAAACGATTATTACTGAAACCATAAAAGTATGATTATTGAAATATTCTAAAACTTTCAAATATGCATATGCTACAATATTCCAATAGATCAGTAAGAAAAAGCCATACCCGTATAGAGTTTGTTTCATTAAGCGATATAATTTGGTTTCTTATCACAAATTTTAGTCTTCTGTTTCTACCTGATTTTCCATCGGTGGAGACTGCTGTTGATGAATCTGATGCAAACATAATTACACATATCTCTATATTCATTTTAATGTTGTCTGTTTCAACATAAAAATACATGATAAAATAAAACAGTTATAATATTAATTATCGGAAGTACAAATTTTTTCCACATACAAAGTCTTTTTAAGTGGAAGATACAATGTTTCAGTGCGACACAAAAGGTCGTTAATTGCAGATACACCCTTTCATAGTTCAGGAAAATATTAATAAAAATTATTACATTAATATTTTTGGTAATATATTTCTTAAAATAGTTAATTTATGAAAAATACAGCCTGTATGAAAAGGCTAAGATAACTAACAATATTCAATCTCGTAATTCCTATAGAAAATACAAATCAGAGAGATGGGCAAACAAGGACCACTGGTGATACCAGAGGTGGGATCAGGTGCCTAGGAGGAGTAAGCATCCCCTGTCTGCTAGTCACACCCGCCGTGAGCCCTATATTTCGATCAGGTAAACGGAGCAATCCGTAGTCAAAACCCTCTCTTGTCGTAAGGGGCAACTAAATGGGGCGATCCTTTTGATGAGACCGTGAAAACCGAGGCCCCGTGTCACAGGAGCTGTGGCACGATAAAAATCCCTCACAGCTTAAATGTCGTATGCGCCGAGCTTGTCTTACGACAAGCAAGGGGTACTGAGGATCTATTCTAATAACCCGGATCCCCACGGAATTGAGAGACAAATACCAAATGCAGGACACAGGAATATTGAAGAGAGTTGATAATGAAGAAGCTGAAGTCATCCCGTTTGTCATTGGGTTGAGTTGTTAGTTTGCCACTAACATCTATGCTTAATAAAATATCTTAGAACGAAGCAGATGTAGAAGATTACTTCGAGTTCACCGAGATATATCGAATCGAGTTGTGATTGACTTATTGTTTATTTTACATCCCGTTTAGAATTTTTCACTCATACTGAGACGTCACCAGCTGTAGGTGAAGTACCACAAATTTAGATATATGCTTAGTACTAAGGGCCGTAGCAGTGAGGGTTCTTTAACGTTCCAACGTCTGCCACGACACTAGGCCTCCGTCTTTTAAGGTCATATCCGAAAGACCCGTGATTCTCACTTCTAAATGCTGAACGTTTGGCAAAGGAGCAATTATTACCGTCTTAGGTTCGATGCGGCCATGACACAAGCGAGGCTTGTACTCGCGACCTCCCGGTAACGAATCAAACACTCGACCACTGAGCTACCGCGACCAGTCATGAAAATGATTATTGTTAATAAATAAAAGGACGTCGTCGTTGATATGTCTAAATGTCGAGTTGAAGGCCACAGCAAGCTTACAAGATGTTTTCTTGTCATGCAGGTTTTTAAATAAATTCTGCCTTGTAAGAACATAAAATCAGGTCCGCTAGTAAAGTAGCACACTCCTTGCCCATGGAAATTCCAACAGTCTGTTGGAAGACCTGATCAGCAAAGACGACAAAGGTATTTTCAATGAGGTACTTAAGGATCTTCTTAATACCAATTTCAGAGTACTTGTACGTAGAATCAGTGGTGTTTAACAAAGTCATTTTTTAATGTTTGATCACATTGTATTTTCTTTTTCCATTTTATTGAAACAACTTTCTATGATGTTTAAAAGTCTAGTCTTTACTTTTTCGTGAGAATTTACCAAAAGTTCTTTAGAATTTTTTAGAATCCACTTTTTATTTACACCACTTCTGGCATAGATCGTGGCACAATACGTTTGACATTATGAATATGTTCACGAGGAGCAAAGATGGGGGTTGGTAGAATATTTTCTGGATTCAGCTTTGTATGGATATTTTTGGATGGGTTTTATGAATTTTGGGTTGGTATAAATCATTCTTGGATGAAGGGATTCAAGCGTATTCAAATGATGAGTTATCCCCTTCAAAGGGGAGATAATCAAGAAAATGCAAAAATGTAGTAGAGTCATTTAAAAATCTTTCGATCATTGGATCAGAAAAGTTGAAAATTAAACGAAAGCTTCATTTGTTAAATTCATGGCCTCCAGGGGATCCAAGTTTTATATGCAGATACACAGGAAAAATATTTTGGAATCTTCACAAGAGCAGTTGGACCATGAATAATCATGTTGATATGTAAGCATCCCTAGGTAGTGTATATTCAACTTTGTTCAGTTAAGGGGCCCGGGGATAGGGTAGAACTGTAATAGATCAAAGTTTTATGTGGGGATATATAGAAAATTTATCAGAAACAAAATTCTTTTCATGATCAACGGATCACATTAAATCATATTCAAACGCAAATGTTCCCAAGTTACGTGGATTCAATTTTTTGATGTCCACCCCCCCCCCCTCCCCCTCCGACTATAGTTCTAAATTTTGCAGCCCTTCACCGGTAATATGACGTCTCTGTGAGTGAAAGATTCAACAGAAGAACGTTAAACAATATACAACCAACCAAGGGATATATTGTTTGTCCTGTCTGTCCGAATGATAAGTTTTTAATGGCGTGCGATACGGCTCTCATATTTCATTATTATGCACATTCGTTGTGACAAGGCCCATTTTGGGTAGCAAAGATTTTAATATTGCGACTTTGAAGTTGAATCTACCAATTTGTTTAAATCTAACCGTTCAATATATCCTGAACTATTTAAAGTATGATTTTCCTAATTTGCATAGATTCTTTATAGTAAGACCCTTGTGATCTCGACTTTGGAGTTTAACCCACATTTCAAAACTTTAAGCTCACTCATAACTTTAAAAAGCGGTTGATAAAGCTCTCACATTTGAGACATGCATTTTATATGACAAAATCTTTTTGGTACCAAATTTTAAACCTTGTGACTTTGACCTTGGCGTTTGACCCACCTTTTGGAACACCTGATTTTTTAAATATCTTCTGAACTATTTACTATAGACCTTTCATATTTTGTATATAGATTCTTTCTAGCAAGTCCTTTCAATTCATACCAAGATCAATGACCTTGTGACCTTAACTCCCAGAACAGTAAGGTCATGCAAACAAGTACGGTTATGTCATGATGCTTTGGGGCTAAGTTTGGAATAAAAATTGAAAAAAAAATTAAAATCACAGTCAATACTTATTTGACACTGCAAGCTAAGTGTGCTGTCGAAAAACACCCCAAGGTTTTTGACACATGAAGCACTAATGATGACAGATCCACCGAAAGCCAGTTGATATCCTGAGAATTCCCTAGTCTTACTTTTTGAGACAAAGATGATCAATTCCGTCTTTTCCTGATTTAGCTTGAATATGTTGTTTTGTATCCAGTTCTAATGTCAGAAAGACATCTTTCAAGTCTGCCTGCAATGCTGTCCCATCTGTCGTTTGGCTTTATGATCAGGAATACTCGAGTGCAGTCCGCGTAGCAATGACAACACGTTACGCCTACGACATATTTCTCCCAACTGATTTGTAGAACATGCAGTAAATACGAGGTCCCAATACAGAACCCTAATGCTGTATGGTTTTTATCTGAAAACTGTCATTTCAGCGTCCTCGGGCGGCACAGAAAACAACTTATCGTGAAGAAAGGATGGAAACACAAAAGTAACAGACGCACGAAAAGTATTTCAAATTTGTCTCATCATTCAATAGACACAAAAGGGACGTCTCTGCATCTATCAAAATTTCTCAAACACAGGACCATGCAATTGTCACAGAGAACATACCAACCCCCCCCCCCCCCCCAAAAAAAAACCCAACCCAAGACCCCCCCCCCCCCAGCAATACTTACACTCCAAGACGAACGGAGGATTTGTTAGGCTTTTATCATATAAAATAAGTCAAATTCTACACACTATTTCGTCAGTCGTCTTTGATGCGTGGTCATTCAAATGGATAATAGCCGAATTGCAACAAATGGTTTGTCGTTAGGTATCTTAAATAGACATTTGATTATAATATATAGTTAATAGAGGAATATTTATATGCCGAGCTTCTTCAAGTAGGTACAGTGTATAATAATTTTGGAAATGTGTTGATTTGGGGGTTATGAGAGAAAATGCTTTCGTTTGTACTATAACAGACTCAGAAACTTTAGTCATTACTCTCTTGGTGTTTTATTACCTCCAACTAAATAAATCTTGGCATCATAAATTCCTACATAATCGAAGAAAAGTTTCGGTAATTGGGCAGAACATCGGTCCCTGAATAGGCACTGATAAATTCAAGTGTCTCAAAGGTTGGAATCTTTTACTTTTCTTAATGCAACTATGTAAATAACTTACTTGACATTAAATTTATTTTCTAAACACACAAGAACTGGTCATGTGCATTTTATTGTATTGTGGCAAAATGGTGGACACTCAAAACCCTGCATCTGGAAGTCAGCCTCTATTGGAAACGAATATTCCATCGTCTAATACACTCGGGGTAAGAGATTATTGATTATATATTGTTTAACGTCCTGCTCGAGAATCTTTCACTTATGCGGAGACGTAACCATTGCCGGTGAATGGTTGCAAATTTAGGCCTATGCTCAGCGCTTCTGGCCTTTGAGCAGGGAGGACCTGCTGTGACATGGGACCTCGGTTTTTGCGGTCTCATCCGAAGGACCGCCCCATTTAGTCGCCTCTTAGGACAAGCAAGGGGTACTGAGGATCTATTCTAACAACCCGGATCCCCACGGGGACAAGGTAAGAGAAGTTTTGTAACTGTAATACATACCTACAAAAAAGATTATTTTGGGTATACTATACTTATCAAGATTCATACGCACATAGATCTGCATCACTTCATGAGGAAATGGTTTTCATTACAATATGTAAAGATATCGAAGGCCAAAGCATTGAAAAGGGAAATATATGTCCACTTGTAGGTTTATTTCAATCATAACCCTGAAATTTGAAACACTGAAGGACAATATTCGATGACAATTGTAATCTGATCGTGCGCGTTACTACCCTTCCAGAAGCTACAGTGCATGTCGGGTTACCGTTTTTACTTCTTGGTTTCATGCATGTACATAACACATGGAGAGTCGTTTTCGTATCTATATTTGTAACTTTCAAACAGTAGTGCAGTTTAAGGTGACGACAGGACTGCACTTCGGTGAAAATGGGGTCACAGTAAGATGAAAATGGGGCCACATTTAATTGAAAATGGGGCTACAACAAAGTGAAGGTGGGGCCACACAAAGTTGAAGCCAGACACACAGGTTCGCTTGAGGTTCTGTTTTAAAAAATCCATACATGTGCGACTTGTGACCTCGAAATCATCCTGAAAACAATATAGTTTCCTATCGAAATAAAGTTAAGGTTGTTTTTTTCCCATAGAATGTCCGTCTTGGTTTCATCTATTTTAATATCTATAATGGTTAATAATAATCATGTCTGTCGCCATGCGTGTATGGAGCCGTCTGTAGCAGCAGACAAAGCTACGTATTCCGTTGGATGGTATAAATGAGTCACAACTTTAACCTCCGAAGGGTCATCACTGCTGTTTTTAGCATGTCCTTCATGAACAAATATTGGAGTCGGTGACTGTCTATTGTAGAGGTACACATTTCCATCAAATCCTGAAAAAAAAAAATCCAAGAGACAATGGGACAAGATTCTTCACTATCAATGCTATACTTTATAATAATATCTTTCAAGCTTACTTTCAATTCATTCTCTGATGTCATAAAAAGTAGGAAAAAGGTGGGACAGACAACCAGTATACACTGTATATCTTTTTATATGCATTACAAAGTAACAAATAATAATGGTCATTATCAAAAAAGTGAGGGAAGGGGGCAAAACCAAACCCCCGATTCTATGTGCTTGGAACAGCACACAAAAGATGCTTATTCCATGTGGCATATAGGTTCATGGAACGAATACATATTGATCTTTTGATTTTAATGTTGATTGTTTTTATTTAAGGTAACAAATGGAAATTTTTTTTTAAAAAAAAGTCGTAAATATACATTATATATAATTTAATACTATATTATTATTGACATTTTATATTCAATGATGCTTTAGCTATTTGAGAAGTACAATAATCACAATGCAATACTGGCTCAATTAATATTGGATTCTGAAGATAATATAACATCATATTCACTTCAACAATGAATGTCAAAATAATTGTTTTATAATTATCATATAACTGAATATTTCAAAACTAGGAAAACTGATGAAACATCTGACACTGGCCATCTCTGTTGCCAGCTTGAGAGCAAGACCTAGTCGCAAGTGATAAGAAATTTCATTGGACAACATCCACAAAAACAAAAAAAAAAAAAGAAAAAAAAGAGAAAAGAAAAAAAGAAAGTAAACAAACAAATATAAATAAATAAATATCCATATGGATTCTCAATTTATTTTTGGGTCCAATGTTTGTAAATTTAAAATATATGCTATATTAAGCTTGAACTCAATCAAAGGTGAATAAAGTGTTCTATTTTTTCTAGTGCGTTAAATTCCAACCAATCAGAATTATTCAATTATATAATAGTCATATATACTATTTGATGTCATGCACGTGTATGAAAAATTCACAACAATACCTGAAATTGAATACTGATCAGGAGATCCATTCTGCCTCTGAAATGTGAAAATGACATCGAAAGTAATGCATCAGTCACTGATATATACATGGGTATCCAATCTAATTAAAATTAGATCTTTTCAGTTTGATCCACTCACCTCCGATGGCTACACAAAAGATGAAAGGATCAAAAGATCTAATTTTAATTTGATGACATGGATCTCAGTACATTGTACTCAGTTAAGGTGTACTGGTTTAAACTGCATTGTGGACAATAACTCGCATATTTTATGGTTGTGAAAAATAATATAGTTATGCTTGTAGAAAAAAAATTAAGAATAGTTTAACTTTCACATTTCAGTTAGAGTTTCCAAACATGTGCAGCATATCAGTGTCATGTGTTCACTATTGCTTTTACATTCTTGAAATGAATACCCACTAGTTCATGTTTAACAAATGATACTAACTTGTTTCAGTGGGTATGAACACAGGGCTAGAGTATTATAGAAGAAATTGAATCAGTTTGATTTTAAGTGTAACCTTAATTAAATCCTTCCACTATGGCAGATAATTCTGTTTGTGCACAAATTACAATGTTTTTCCTCATAATTAACATGTTATTGAATGACTCCTCTGAAATTTTGATTGTCAATATATAGATCTCCGCTTGCAGTTTTCAAATGATCATGTGAATTTTATTTGGAAATATGCTATTGACAAAGGAAATGTTCACACTGTATACTCTATGAAGGGATGCAAAGCATGATTACAATGCACCTTTAAATGGATCCTTAGGAACTGTTCATCATTTGTTGATAAACCAGTATCCTTCAAGTGTATCGCTTCATTTGGTTTCCTCATATCAATCCACTGAATATGACCCATCGATGACAGTTGAACCACATCATTACCAAGAACGTCCATGGTCCACTGCACAGAATAATCACATCCTGTGTCAAACACTATAGGAGTATTCTGCCTTTTGTCCCAGTTGAGTATTTTTCCATCTGTCAAGCAACAACATACAGTATGTGGGTGTACATTTCTCACGCTTGAAATCTTATCGGTGTTGGAAAATTCTGAAAAAAAAGAGCATTGTGAAATGTTATGAAAATGAATATGGAAGGCTGTTAACATTTTGGAACCAAAAAATTTGAAGAGTTTTTATCTAAGTTAGATAATCTGTTAGGTATGTGTTTTCTCCTCTTTGTAATCTTTGAATATAAAAATATTCAAAAGAAGGATGCTTTAAATTCCAAATCTTAACAAAAAAAGCACTGAGATAATATGATATATTACATTGCACTAGTCATTTCGGGAAGAGAAGGATTTAATCAAAATTCCAGCACTTGACACATTTCCTTTTTCAATAGATAACATTTTTGAAGTTATTTTTAATCATATAAACTGTGTTCTGTCATTAAACAGTAATCACTCAAAACTTCAAACACTGTACGGTATCTAAATCAACTACATACCACAAGTGTCCTGTATAACATTCATGGTCATGATGTCTGCATAGCAAAGATTGTCTCCATGGGAACCAAATATCACATGATTCTGGTCCTGCACCGCTATCACGGACCATGGCCTGTTAAATTTTCAACATTAGCGATCAATGGCACAAGACACAGAAAGATTCCATTTTCAAAATAGACTTTCACATCTCAAGTCTGATTTGAAAGGACACATATTTTGTTTGTACATTTTGTATACGCACAGTAAAAAAATCTTTCTACAAAACAAAATAAAACATAGGAATAATTTTACCATTAAACAAATGACTGAGTATTTGTACACATCACTGCACGACTTGAAATACACACCCTCTAGGCTTCTTGTTCTTTAGTATTCTATCTACTTCTATAAGATCTGAAATAATTTAAATCCACTTAAAATATTTTTGTGCAATTCATTTGTGATAATTACAGAGGATATACCCAATATTGTACAAAACTGGTTTAAAATTTATTTATTTATTTTTGTATACATGAAATTTTGGTTTGGTCATGAAATACAGCTTTGTTGATAGGTACTAAATTTTGTGGTCAGTTTCATCCTTTACAAGTATATTTTGTGGTCTTACAAGAGGCCTATGGGCCACAATGCTCACCTGGACCCTGCTATTCTTTAGACGATTTTTACTATCCCATGACAAATTCTGATCCCATATAATGCCCCCAATTAGCTCCATGGGGTTACAATCTTAGTAAACTTCAATCCACACCACATGGGAATGTTTCAATATCAACCTAACCAATATGGACTTGTTGTTCTGGAGAAAAAGATTAAAAAAAAGAGAAGATTTTCATGATTTCCCCCTTCATTCATGTATTATGTAAAATTTTATCTACAATTTTAGCCCCAACTTAGCCCAAAGGTCCATGAAAAAACCCTCCTAAAAACAAGTGCATTCACACAACTTTGGAACATTTGCATATTGACATGATCTAATGTGGTCCTGCTATGTTTGAAAGGATTTCTTCTCAAATTCCTGTATATTATCATGAACTTTTTTGAATCCTCCTTCAAGCCCAACATTAGACAAATATGACTCTACTCTAACTACAATACTACAATAATGTAGCCCTCTTTTGATTTTTTTTTATTCTGATGTTTTGGGAGAGGGCTACAATTCCAAAGGATTTTTGTAATGGTGCAAAATATTTTACTGAATAACCTATGATAAACTAGATGTTTATTTATCTTTAATGTTGTTTACACTAAAAAGTACCAATTTTGCACTTGGGCATATCTAATACGGGTGTTTTTCCTTAAATATCACGTACAATATGTAAAATTCTTCCACTGCTCTGCTATGCTTGATATCATGAGATCTTGAAGGTGGATCTAATGAAAAACCGAAATGTTGACAATTAGCACGAAAATGTAGTTGTTTAACATGGACTTAAGCCATCCTGACAAAGGACAAAGGAAGGAAAATTATATGGTGGCAAAATAAAATACACTCTGTTGTTCTTTTTATAACTTGATATCAAATTTAATGCCAATGAAATTGCTTTCTCCTATGTACTGGCACATTAATGTAAACACTACCTTATATGGGTATATGCAAATAAGTTAACAACTGGACGTTCAGAATCAGTACAAACATGGTGCACAACCCGGATATATAGAAATCATTAAAATGGTATAATAGAGTCTCACACATCAAAAGTGTAGGTTGTAAATTTATATATTGACTAAGAAACATTTAATATTAACTTTGTTTAAGTGAAGAAAACCAACAGACGTTTAGAATGATCAAAAATGCATTTGCACCATTACGGAGATCCTAAGGAGTTGTAGCCCTCTCCCCAACCCCAAATTAATGGGAGAGGGGTACATTATTGCAGCTAACATTAGTATGACTAATCATTGCTGGTAGTTTTTGATAAGAAAATTTTCAAAGACTACAAAGACTATGTATATTCCAATGTTAAATTTTTATCCTCTATTGAGGCCCCATCTTTACTCCCAACCCATTCCCGGCCATGATTTGAAGAAACTTTAATCTGCAGTGCCTGAGGATGCTTGCGTGTTAAAATGACTAGTCATGGCCCTAAAATCTGATCCCCTAATGAGGTCTCATCATACATTCTAGAGCCATAATTTGAACAAATTGAAATCTGCACTACCTGCGAATGCTAAATTGACTAATAATGACATTGCTGCTCTAGAGAAAAAGACTTTTCCCATATAAAACTTTGTTTCCCTATTGAGGTCCAATTGAATACCCTAAGGCCATGATTTAAACAAACTTAAATCTACAGTACCTGAGGATGCTTGCATATAATGACTAATCATGACTCTGCTGGTTTTAAGAAGATGATTTTGCTAGGTATTTTCTATCTAGCCATGCCAATCTCTGAACTCCTATTGTGGCCTTATTCTACCCTCAAAGGCCGTAATTTGAAGATTCCACTCATTAAGGAAGCTTTCACATAAGTTCTATCTTTTTTGGTCCAGTAATTCTTGAGAAGATTTTTAAAAGATGCCACATTATTTTTCTAATTCTTAATTATGTCCTTTCTGAAAAGGATGTGACCCTCCATTTGAACAGCTTCATATCCCCCTTACCCAAGGGTGCTTTATAGCAAGTTTAGTTGAAATTGACTCTGTGGTTCTGAAGAAAAAGTTGAAAATGTTAATGTCTATGGATGGATGTCAGACAAAATGTGATCAGGTGAGCTAAAAAGGATGAGAATTGCCCTTGATATTCTATACATCAAGGAAACCACAGTAGCTCTGGATCCAGCTTCATAGAGGTCACTTAAGTTTAAAAACAGCTGACATGTTATCAACTCAAACATTCATTATATTTCAGTTAAACTCGTTTAACCTTTGTGCAACTGCATTCAGAGAATAAAATTTCTGAAATCTGGTAATAAGGTATATTTCAGCAAAAAGCTTTATTTTCAAAATTCATATTTCCCCAAAACTGAAAGAATGGGAGCATAGTGCTTTTTTGTAAGTCACTCTGTTTGTCCTTCCATATCAATGTCACAAAAATGTTTTGATATCTACAGTAGCATCATATAAGTCAAGTGAAAGAACATTCAAGGTCAAAACATTTTAAAAATAAAATTCACGATAATATGTCAATGTCAAACATTAAAAATCTTATTTACGGCCATAAGATTGAAATTATACAAAGTACTGACCTGTGTGGAGACTCCCTAACTTCAAGACATCCACATGACCGTTACCCTTCTTTGAACTTGTGCATATTAACCTGTAGGAACAAATAAAAATTTACAACATTCAAATTTTTTGTGTTCTGTTGCAATAGTATTGGTTATTCATGATTGACAAACATCAATTCATGTATAAAAACTTGGTTTTTATTTCAATAGTATGTAGTTATGATGTACTTGATTACCGTGTACCTGGAATGTGCTTAATGTCACAGATCTCGGAGGAACTGAACCCACCAGAGAGAATCTGGAAATCTCTGTTCTTTGACAATGCCTAAATTCATTTTAAAGGTATTCATACATGTTTATCTTGAGTAGTATTCAATATGATAAAACACTCTTATAATGAACATGCTTGTAAGGAATTCATGCTCACTGTGAAATTATATATATATATATCTATCTATCTATCTATCTATATATATATATATATATATGTGTGTGTGTGTGTGTGTGTGTGTGTGTGTGCGTGTGTATGTATGTGTGAGTGTATCTATGAAAATGAAAATAACAAATCTTTTATTGGATATAACAAATTTTTCTTCTCACAAACTGTTTTTCACGGGCCCTGGAGGTTCACTATAACCATGTTTTACTGTATATATAACCCTTTTAAAATAGATCACTGAATCAAAGTTTCATCTAAATTCACCCCAGGAGTTACAAAGTTTGTTGTCATTTATTGATAGTCTCCTACATGGTTTTGTCCATTAAAAAAACATTGTTTAGTTATTTAAAACTAAATCTACATCTTATCTGCAGCACATTACCCGGTCTTCAGATGTACAAAGCTTTTCTGGAAGGCTAAGTTCTGCTAATTCATGGTGTGTTGGTGTTCCGCATGTGGCAACACAGACACCTGCAAAAGTCATTTTTGCGGAACAAGTCTTATAAATTCACTGCTGCATAACAAACGTCATAAACTTTCAAACAATCTTCTCATAGCATTCTATCTTCTTCAATATTTATCAATAAACCTACATTATGTATGCCATGATATATAACGATTTTGTAAAATGGACAATAAATTTCAAACTTTTTTCAATTCTGCACAGAAACCTAACCATGTACACACAAGCCTGTTTCATGATGAAGGCACGTGCAAATGTTTAAATTGTTTAACCTTGCATAGCAGTGGTAATTGAATACAGAGATACCATGTCAGAAAGATCTACAGAGGGAGAAGTTTTCTAGAAATGTAAATGCCCAACATGTGACAATATTGAAAATGATAAATTTTAATTCAGAATATCTATAATGACAGTGAAACATATACATAGGTTATCTACTTATCAGGTGCAACCGACAATACTAAGTTTCATATCCATCAGGCAAAGGGTTCTGAAGATAATAGGCAGATCTTGTGACCTCAAAATCAACAGTGTCATCTATTTTTTTTAAGGATGTACTAGTGTACCACATTTGATTTCTGTCAAGGAAAGGCTCAAGATATAAACAGAAAATATATTCCTATATCCATAGTCAATTGACCCTTGACCTTGTGACCTAAAAATCAGTAGAAATTATCAACATTTCAGGGGGAAGTGAGTAAAACAAGCAAAAAGTTCTTTTAAAGAAATTGAGCGAACAACACTTAGTCTACTGACTGTCATACTGACCTACAGGCAGGTGCAAATCAATATGGCCTCTTTTTTGACAGGGGCATAAAAATAAAATGCCACTATAGGAATCCATACACAATGACAAAATTCCATACCATCATGCAATAAAATTATCAAATGAAATGGAAAGGAAAAATTCAGAAATCTGAAAGATAGACCACACATGATTCTTCAATATTTTAAAATTGATATGAAACAGTTGATTTCTCAAGGGATGTTTACAAAATACAGTTTGCAAGAAACATATCCTTTACTTCAGAATTCATAATCACTTCCTGTTAAGGATCCTGTGGTAATTGATATGCATATAGGTGTATATTAGGTACACTTACATGTACATACACTGTATTGTATCATTATATGTGATGCTGTTAAACTTTGAACTTTGCTTGAAATTAAGTGATTTATACTAAATTAACTTATATCGAAATTCATTAATCTTTACTCACAATCCGTGTTAATCCACTCCAAAGCTGTCACCGGATACTGGAGATCATACATGTATAGATGTTTGTACCTGAAAAGGGATATTATAGTAGCCTGTCTGCAAGTAGTAACAAGTCAAAAGAGCAAGATTATAGTGCAGTCATTCCTGTTTGAACACCAAATGGCCAGAGAGCTAACTTAATGAGGCACTTGACGAAAGATTCACGAAGCCTGGATCCAGATCCAAGTTTGGCTGACAATCCATTTTTCTCCTTCCTGTTAGATCTGGTACTCAAGGAAAGCCCCTGGAGTTGATAAATGAAAATGGCTACCAGTGGTTGTTATCTTTAAGGTATAAAGACATCTAAGGAAGGAGACAGGATCAATTTATTGTGGGTCAGAAAGCTTGGAGACCACCTGTCTTGAGATTCAGTCTTTCAGCAGATCCAGCACAATATCTTTATTTAGCTAATTAGCTTTATTAAGCAAAACTTTATAAACCTACTTTAAATAGCTTGACTTAGATATTTCAAATCTCTTATCAAATTAATTTCTAAAAGCATAAAAGTCAAATCTGAGTGAACATAGTCTATACATCACATTGTAAACAAAAAACGATTCTTAAACTACGTCCCTCACGAAGAATTTTAAGTGAAAATTATCAAATGGTTTGGGTTATTATGTTGTTAAGCAACAGTTATCCCATCTTCAAAATAAAAGAAAAGCCCATGAGGATCAATATAATAATGGGTTGGCAATCAAGTTCAAATAGTAGAGTCCTCACACTTATCTGTGCTTCAATGCACACAGGATAGAGGACTGTTAACAACACAAAAGAATCCAATTCTCTTTTCACAAAAATTCTTAAAAGGACATAGTATTGTTATGAACTCTAATTAGAACAGTATTATGGTTAGATCAAACTGAAAATATAAACACATTCAAAAATTATTATGTGACTTTTTGGTTATACCACTGCACTTGTGAAATTCAGTCTAATTCACTCTAAACTAGCTAAATCAAGCTATTTAAATAGCTTAATAAAGCTATATAGCTAAATAAAGATATTGTGCTGGGCCTGTTATGGGGCCCCTGGTTGAATGTTGATTTTCACTCTACATCTGATAAAATTGAAGTGTGCTTAGACTGGATGGCAGCATACTGAGTTTTTCCACTCTGATTTAACTACATTGTTTTCATGTCGTCTCCCATTCTCAGGAAGAGCAGAATTATAGATTTCAACAACTATTCATTCGTTCTTCTATCTCAGACACGTTGAAAATGAGATATATGCTATTGAAGTCATGTTTAAAATCGCTGTTAATTTTTTTCCTGACTAAAATACCTCGTTACTGAATCAAAGAACCAGTCGTCGTCTTCTGAGTTACATTCTGCCATCTTTCATTCTCTTGTGCTGCAAAGCGTGCTCCTACTTTCACTTTCAGTTTAAAATGATTGATCTCGATGGAAATTGAAGTCCGTTGTACGCATAAAAAAGTTTTCTCTTTGTTTACGTCCCGTCACCTTTTTACTCTTTAGTCAAATAAAATTTATATTTTATCATTATTTTTTTAAATAAATTTCTGTATTTATATTTTTAGAACTATTCTATATGAAAATTGTGAAATAATCCACTGTAATATTGTTTGATTGTTTTGCTACTTTCCGCCACAGTCAACAATTTTTCAGTTATCTGGTGGCGTCCAGTTTTTATTGGTGGAGGAGAGAACCCAGACACAATTTACCCGAGAAGAGACGACCGACCTTCCGAAAGTAAACTGGCAAACTTTCTCACATATATAATCAGCACGAGCGAGATTCGAACCCGCGCCGACTGAAAGTGAGAGGCCTTGTGATTTTAAGCGCGATCCTCTAACCACTCGGCCACGGAGGCTCCAATATTGTATGCTTTACCCAAATTTAATTATTACATGTGTAACAGTAAAATATGGCGAATATTTTGCATGTCAGGTAAACTGACAACATAAAGAGCTTAAATTTACAATAAAACTTGAATTTGAAAGAGGAAGATACAGCTAGAAAGAAGAAGAAGAAAGAGCTGTCTGTCTATGATATAAAGCAGCCAAGTCTTTAATTTATCGTGTAAAGTACCGAAGAGTCGTATATTTTGATGCTTTTGATTGGGGAAAAGTTTCGCGATTTCAAAATTACTAACGTTCTTCATTATTTTTTTTAGAATCTATATTTGGTTTACACCACTTCTGGCATATGTTGTGACACAGTACGTTTGAAGTTTCTCCTTAAAAGCAGTTAGTATTTAAGTTTAAGTTTAGTTAATATTATTAATAAAGAAAAGAGTTTGGTAGAAGATTTACTGGATACGAACCGGAATGCTTTCACCGGTGTCTAATTTTCGTTCGCAACTTTTCGGTCTTTCTATCTAGCAAGCTCTGATTGCTGAAAAGGCCCGAGAATGTGCCATTGGCTAAATACCTATAATTCTGGTTCTAAGCTATGATTTAAAATCCGGCCCGTATAAGTTTGATTCTGGCCATGATTTTGGTTCTGGGCAAACGATTATCCTTTAAAGCTAAAAGTCAAATAAGTGGTGACATCTTCTATTGTTCGAGATCCAATTGAAAGTAACGAGTTTGTGTTTCGCGGACTGATACTCCAGTTCGCAGGTTATGTGGCATACATATTAATACTCTCGTAAGGCATGAAAAGGTACATATAACGAATCGTGATCAATCTCATAACTCCTTTTAAAAAAATAAGGGTTGGGCAAACGGGGACCCTTGACATATCAGATGTGGAATTAGATGCCTAGGAAGAGCAAGTATCGCCCTGTCGATCGGTCACACCAGCCGTGAGAATACACTGCAATGGAGAGCAACACTCAAGAGAGTGGGCAGAAAATAATCAAAGTGTGTCACAACCCAAGTTTGTAAATTTCCACTCGAAAAGTGGAGGAAGTTGAAGTTTGGAAAATGGAAAAAAAAACTTACCATTTTTTTAAAAAACAAGTGGGGGGGGGGGGGGGGGGGGCGTAATCCCAGTACCCCCCCTCCCCCTCCACCACACAGAGAGACTACCTCTAGATTTCACCGATACTACACCATGGATTGAACACCCTTAATTTTATTGTTTATAACCCTAGTGTAGTGATCAGTAACTGAATAAAATATAATGTGTTAGATTTTATAAACACCAAACAGTCGTTTTATATTTTACAAATGAAACAATTACGATCCTTTAAATATCGTAATTTTTTCTTTCTTTATTTTTTTAAAATGGAAATTGGATGTAAAGATAAATCATTAAAATCTCCAACTTCACACTAATGCATCACATATTTCCAACACATTTTCTCGTATCTCAGTTTTCAATGAAAACCCACGACGATTCAATTCCACATTGGACAGAACGCAAATTAAAACCGTCATCAGCAAACGATCAAGAACTTAACAACGAACTCACTCTTAAACCACAAATCAAAATTCTGAAAAGATTTTGTTTACAGTCAAGTGGGGTACTAATGAATATACTCTCAAGCTCCTGAAAGAGTAACGATCTCTTGTCGGATCCTGGTATGGGCCCACAGTGTATGAATCAACATATAAAAAAATCTAGATTGCTCTAGAATATCCGATTCAACATCTTTGACTAAATCTGGGGGCATTTTGGACGCCTGCTGACAGTCTATACCTCGAAATAAATGAACGACCTCTTGACCTCTGACGAATCAAAGCATCTCTGCAATACATACTGTATGACAGAAATTCTAAACACAACAGCAAATGTCGATCTACGACCAAAAACAGCGCATTAATCGCGATATACAGTAGTAAGTCCTTTTTACCCATAAAACAAAGTAGAAATATATTTTTAAAGGAAAGAAAATCTGACTTTGGTCCTCTTATATATGATAATAAAATAAGAAATGATCTACGACTTAAATTCTCACTGTCGAATCAAAAGAGACTGAAGCTTATATAACAACTATTCATATCATATCGTCAATTGTATTCCATATAAAATTCACATAATTAGCCTTTGAATACATAAAATGAAACGCATCTTGTTTTCTGACATACATATTCTCTCTCTCTCTCTCTCTCTCTCTATATATATATGTCAAACACGTCCTACACCATAATCTTACAAAATACGGTAAACACGTATAATTCTGCTGGTTTCTCGGTCCGCGGTTATCACAAAGCAGACAATGTTGCAGAAAATGGGCTCAGTTTGAAATCTTTCAGGAAGATCCAGTGTTTCAAGTTTATCCACTTTTATTATGTATCCAAAAGTTTCCAAGCATATAATTAGGGAAAGTATTCACCTTGTTTAAACCGGAATATTTAATCCAGTTAAATCCAGTTCAGAATTTGATTGATTGATTATTTGTTGTTTTCCGCCACACTAGATTATTATATTGAATTATTGATTGTTTATTGTTTTCCGCCACACTCAACAATTTTTCAGTTACCTGGTGGCGTCCAGTTTTTGTTGGTGGAGGAGAGAACCCAGATACAATGTAGCCGGGAAGAGACCACCAACCTTCCGAAAGTAAACTGGCAAACTTTCTCACATATATCAGCGCGAGCGAGAATCGAACCCGCGCCGACTAGAGGTGAGAGGCCTTGTGATTTTGAGCGCGATCCTCTAACCACTTGGCCACGAAAGCCCCTAAAAGTTGCTAAAAGGGGAAAATGTTATTGAAAATTGAAAAATAAGTATAATAGACATAGAATATGTTAAATTACTTAATTAATATCAATGTGGAGAAGCCACCTGTATTCAAGATGCAGAAGCGGGGCACTGTTGATTACTAAGCTTGTAGCTGTGGATGAACATATCAAACGAGATTTTCAAGAAATGTGGACTGAAATAAAAACATATTTCGAGGTTTAGAAATGCAACAAGTTTGCCATAGAATTATATTTCGACATAATGATTCTAAGAACTTGCTAGAAGCAAACACAAAAAGCAAATACTAAAATCTTTCCGTCCTTGCAATTTTTTTCCAAATTGAATCATACGATGTAAAAAAAAACATCAACCTGGATATTCAGTGTGCGCGCTAATACATCCAGAGATGGTGGAGTCGTAATGATTCACAGATTATTGTTGTTGGCGATTGAACTGATATCTTGAAGGACAGACATTCAAAAACATTTCTAGGCGACTGATCGCAATGGCTTACACAGCGTTTGCTTCGTGGCCAGGATGTTGTTGGTTCGAACTCCTCGACTATCCCAAGACGCAAGTATAGTTGTGAGTGTTCCTTTGCCAAACACTCGGTACTTAAAAGTGAGAGTCGTGAATCTTTTGGATACGACCAAAAAACGGAGGTCCTATGTCTCGGTAGACGTTGGCATGATAAAGACCACCCATACTATGGCCCTGAGCAGCAATGGTATATCAAAATTTGTAGTACTTCACCTACAACTGGTGACGTCTAAATATGAGTGCTAAAATTCTTGAAGGAAGGTAACACAACTAAGGAACAAACATTACCAGACGAATAAAAGACTAAATTGACGAAATGGAAAAGAGTTTGTATCAAGATCATTGTAAGGGGTGGCAATCCAATTACTCTACTGGAAACATGGATTTGTAGTCAAAGATGTTTTTTCTAACATGAAGTCTCTATTTTTCATTGACAGCTGGTCAAGAATATTAACCACACCCATACGTATTTTGCCAATGCAGAGACAACGGAGAGTCAGAAGTTTTTCTAATGTTATTGACGTAAATTCCAACACACTGCTGCATCCTCCTTCTCCTTCGCACTTGTGATAATTTGTATCTTCGCCTTAATGACAAAGGGACAACAGAGCAAATGTCCTGTTCAGAATACCATATCAAGCTCAGGTGAGCTAAAACCTCCAACGTATCTATTTACAGTTTATATACACGAAATGCTTTTACTAATCAATACTGTGTATCAATTGACACGTTTTTAAATCCATTTCTTTATTAGATAAGTGCATAACAGTTAGCCGTTTTGATTGTCGTCCATAAACAAGATGCATATGATTAGAAGGTGAATGGTGTCACTTTCTTGTTCATATTCTAGCTTCCATTTTTCATCCCTATATGTGGTTCATTATGTTTCTGAAAACAAAACAGAAACCATGTTGTGTCATTTCTTTTAAACTGATATATAAATCCAAATATTTAAATAATTTTGAAATGTATAAGGTATTTTCTATGTATTTTAAGGAATGATACGTCTGTTGGACATACCTGGTAGATAAGGTAGTTTATATTCTCTGAGCAATGGAATCAATGATGTCACTCCTGTAGTTGACTGAAGTCCTTTCAGCCATGTTGACAAGATCACTACACACTTTTCCTGATCAGGAAATGGGATCGTAGTCACTCGTCTGAACAAGCACCTGTCCATGTTAAATACGTACTTCTGGTTCTCAACGGAAATAAAGTGGGGGTTATGATATTCGTCAAACCTTGATGTTAAAGTGACCGAACACTTCTCCGCTAGGTCTCGCCACTGTCTTCGGAAAACCACATTTCCACTCAGTTGGTTTATTTCTGTGGCAAATTTTCCTTCTACGTACGTTGAATATATTTTGAAAAAGCAAGAACAATTGCATGTCAAACAAAATGCATTTCTGATACATTTACTAATTTTGCGATCAGAAAGTTATTTTATATACATGTATGTATATATGACAAATATTAATTATCAAAATCTTAGTAATTCAGTCACACGTAGTATTTACCTTGTGTTGTGTTTTCAATTTCTCCCTGCAAAATGAATGTATGTAAAGAAAATTGCTTCTATAAATTCATAGATAAAAGTAACAGCGATTCAGAGTGATGAACAAAACCTACCCGGGGTAGGACGATTACTTTGACACATATGGCAGTAGGTGTTCTGAAAAAACAAAACTCCCAATAAATATACCAGTTTGCAACATTGATAAAGGCGCACATGAACAATATACAAAATTCAGACAAAAATATATGCCATACTCTTACTTCATGTTGATGCAACCAAGACACAGCGTTATACAGTCTAACTGAACCTCCACGTGACAATGGACCTTTTTCCAAACAGTATTCTTCTCACGAATCAACACCCAGAACTCAGTGCTGACGCCTTAAAAGATAAAATACTGCAATCTGTTGTTGTTGAAACAAGACTGTTCTGTAAAAATATACCCTATGCCCTCGAATAGTTTTTGAAATTCGACCTTGAATTCCATATGATCTTGACAATGACTGTGGTATTTCATTTCACAAATATAGAATGTCTTCGAATTTCGATTGGAGGGAATGAAAATTTAAAATGCTATATAACCAAAGACGTATTTTCGCGCATTTATACTTATATTTGAAAGTGGCAAAATGAAAAAATAAAAATTAAACATTCACTATTATGATATAAAAATTTCTAATTTTGAGAAGATGAGAATTTGAGCAAAACTATTTCCCAATTTGTGTGAACAAAAAATGAATAAATAAAAGACAAAAATGAAGGTAAAGGAAATATATGTCTGTACATAGAGTATATATATTGATTATATGTTGTTGTTTAACGTCCCGCTCGAGAATTTTTCACTCAAATGGAGACGTCACCATTGCCGGTGGAGGGCTGCAAAATTCAGGCCTATGCTCGGCTCTAAGGGCCTTTGAGCAAGGAGGGATCTTTATCGTGCCACACCTGCTGTGACACGGGACCTCGGCTTTTGCGGTCTCATCCGAAGGACCGTCCCATTTAGTTGCCTCTTACGACAAGCAAGGGGTACTGAGGATCTATTCTAATCCGGATCCCCACGGGATTATATATATATATATCTATATACAGTCAAACTTGTATTAAGAGACCTTTCAAGGGACATAAGAAAAAAGGTCACATATGACAGGTGGTCACTTAATTCAGGTGCCCATTTTTCATAGGATAAACGAAACTGATATGTTTTAAACATGTAGTATATTTATTTTGACATCATCAGTTAATGGCATTTATTACAGATTGATATGAAAACTACATGTATTTTCTATTGAAAACAAATAATTACATGTACTTTGCTTTTATGCATAATGTTTCTTGTTTATATGTAAGTGTAAAAGGAATGTTAATTTCACAAAAAGTCTGCTCTACTGTTCTTGGAGAGAAGAAGTCGGTGATTGTTGATTGTCTACCCTTTTTGAAACAACACCTTTTCTGGCCTGTCATTTAATTACCGACAATGTTCAAAGAGCGGCGCCTTTTGTTATCTGCCCTTTTCGTACCGAGAAACAAAAACGAAAGTACATAACGATGAGTGAGTACATAATTTGATTTAATAGAAGCAGCTCCTTTTGTTGTTGTCGGTCCTTTACTTAGTGAGAATGGAACAGGAAAGTACATAACGATGAGCACATAATTTGATTTAATTGAAGCAACACCTTTTGTTGTCTGCCCTTTACCTACTAAGAAACGATAACGAAAGTTCAACTTCACATTTCTGCTCAGGAAAACGCCGTTTTTAATATTTCTCGGGGAAATACAAGGTCGCTAAATGGAGGTAAAATAACATGAAAACATGCATTTTGGGACCAAAAATTACGGTCGTTAGTCGCGTTAGACAGGAGGTCGTTTAATGCAGTTGTAGATGAGAGAAAATTGTCTTGGGGGGGAAATTTGACGGTCACATATGACGGGAAGTCGCTTAATACGGTGGGTCGCTAAGACAAGTTTGACTGTATATATAGGCAAAGTAATAACTCAACTTTATGACAAACGGGATGGCTTCTCCATCGTCAACATATTATATTTATTTAGCAATATTCCATTATCATCTGCATAATTATGGCGTTTACGTCTCTCAATTGGTTCAATACGCAAGGGTTTGTCCTGCGTATTGTCAGGAATCCAGGCTGGATACTGACAAATAAGTTAATGTTACAGCGGTTTAACAGACACGTTTAAAGTCAGGAGTTTGCAAATTCTAATTTCGTTATAACGATCTTATTTACGAATACAACCTGTCACTGGGTAAAGTGTTGTCTAAAATATTTCATATCAATTGAGACCGTTTTTGCACACTGATTTTGACTACGGATTACTCTGTTAACCCGATCGAGATATAGGGCTCACGGTGGGTGCGAACGGTCGACAGGGGATGCTTACACCTCCTAGGCACCCGATCCGACCTCTAGTATGTCCAGTGGTCCGTGTTTGCCCTACTCTGAATTTTCTAGCTTTTTTTATAGGAATTATGAGAGTAATCACTATTCGTTATCGTCACGTTTTCATCGATCAATACATTTATCTCCAATATAAAATGGATCATCTTTAGTGAGGATTAATTCCTCTCTATAGCTACTTCTCACCAAATTCCCATGTTGTGAACTTGGACAAGTTATATACAGACCTTTACACCTGTTTGTAGTGGGTAGATAATTCAACGGCAGCGATATATTGATACAGCCAGTAATTTTTCTTGTAGAATATATCTGTAATATCGGGCATAATGCCGCAAAAGGTTTTTCCACCTAAAGAAAGCATAGGAAGTTGATAAAACCAGTGAAAAAAACCCACATTTACATAGTACTATTCAAAGAAAAATATCTTGAATTGTACCATAAGAATAGCATCTCCTATCTCCTGTATGGAATTCGGCGGTATTGAAATTGTTATTCGGTTATCTGACCGAAGTCGAATACATTGTGCAGATTTTACAAGTCGATGTCGTTCCAGATCCGGAAATCTGTGGAGTTCCCCAAGGTCCAGTTTGATATATTCCTGCCGATGTAGCACGAAGCAGTGAGTGGGGACAGTTCGGAAACTACAGGAAAATACACCCAAGGATTCGACCTGAAACAAAACCATCGCATGATTGAATTTTCAGACCTACAGTTACTAAATCTTTTTCAGTCTCTGTGTGTACATTGGGTAGCATATTGAATTGGCCCTCATCTGCACTTTTGTATATTATAGACGTACGCTTTCCACGAGGATGATTTTAAGCCCTTCTTCATAGCAATCTGCAGTATGATTTTAAGATATTTTGTTCAATGCAAAAGATTATACTACACGTAGCTTATATAGACAATTGATCAATTGCAGTGAATTCTATCGGCGTACTGTAAACTAACTTTTTTTCGCGTCGAATTTATTTAACAATTTACGTGATAAACTTGTTCACAGTGACCAATTTTCGTGACGGAGATAATCTTAAACAAATATGAGAGACATCAAAGGACTAATTCCCGGCGAGTATCTTCAGTGGTTAGGGTGCTCGAATCCCAACTGGGAAGTAAGGAGTTCGAGTCCTGCTCGTGCCGTGGCCGCATTAAGATATAAACATAAATAGTAATACTCCTTCCAAACTGGGAAATGGGAGTCTTGGTTCTTTCGCATATGACCTTTACAACAGAGGTCATGTGTCGCTATAGGAGTTGGCACGTGAAGGAAACATGACTGATACGACCCAGAGCTCCATCTATAAGTCCAAGTACGTCTACAGTATTTCACAAAAGATCAGGAATGGAGAGAACAGTTTCATTAAGTTCTCTCAAGTGACTATTTTATTGATTAATTGCGTGTTGTTTTCCGCCACACTCAACAAGTTTTCATTTATCTGGTGGGGAGTCCAGTTTTTATTGGTGGAGGAGAGAAGCCAGATACAATATACCCAGGAAGAGACTACCGACCTTCCGAAAGTAAAATGGGAAACTTTTTCGCACATATCGGCGCGAGCGAGAATCGAACCCGTGCCGATTCGAGGTGAGCGGCCTTGTAATTGTGAGCTCGATGCTCTAACTTACCGGATGCCCCCTATGACTATTTTAAATGAAAAGTAGACGTGTATAATAACATTTTCTATGCGCCGTTTTACCCGAATGTAACATGTTCTACGCGTTATGTACAGATCTGTTTTGCGTTATTTTACGATATTTTCAGCCATATTTTGATGACTATTATGTACATATCAATACCGTTACTTTTAAAAGCAGATGAAAATAAAAAGATTTCGTTTATTTAAGACTGTGTAAATATGCAGAATCAAGCACACATAAACAATAAGATTCGTAGTTTTGAATTGTACAATCAATCAACAGATGCCTCATGCCGTATCAGTGATCCCTACACTAGAGTATCAGAAACGACGGGAGGTTGATATACGATATAAGTTGTGGGACTTGAAGGTAAACTTGAATATTATCTAACTACTTTGTGGTTTCTGGTTTAGATTGATTGATTATATATTGTTTAACGTCCCGCTCGAGAATCTTTCACTCATATGGAGACGTCACCATTGCCGGTGAAGGGCTGCAGAATTTAGGCCTATGCTCGGCGCTTATGGCCTTTGAGCAGGGAGGGATCTTTAATGTGCCACACCTACTGTGACACGGGGCCTCGGTTTTTGCGGTCTCATCCGAAGGACCGCCCTCATTTAGTCGCCTTTTACGACAAGCTAGGGGGTACTGAGGATCTACTCTAACAACCCGGATCCCCATGGGGTTGATATTTCACAAACTTAATAAAAAAAACCCAACATCATAAATAGCGATTTTCAAACAGAAAGCGATTTCAAATTGGCATTAAAATCACTACCTGCACTTTGAACAAATTTTGCAATCTACTTACATGCAAGTGTCTTCCATTTGGTGATGTGACCTCGTCAGAGACATTCATAGAGACACAGGCAAAATGAGCACATCAAATTATGCTCTTTAAAATATCCAAAATACGAAGCAGATATGGAGGACTCTTTGGTGTCTTATGGGATATATCGAATCTTCAGAGTATTGCCAATAGATAAAACGTCGTCGAAATATCTAAATGTCGAGTTGAAAGCCACAGCAAGAAATTTTTCTTATGTAGAAGCTTCTGAATAAATTATACCCCATATGACTGCACAACAGGTTAGCTAATAATGGGATACAATTTGTTCCCATGGGGATTTCAACAGATATCTGGAAGACTGATCACTACGTAATTATTGTCAATGGGGAACTGCGGCATGTTTTTAATATCAACTTCAGAGTGCGTAGAATCAAAGCGTTGTTTAACAAACTAACTTTTTGGATGACTGAGCACAAGATATAAATATTTCCGTGTACCATGTTTATTGCAGAAACAGCTGTCTGTAATGTGCAAACAACTTGGTCTTTATATTATCGTGAAGAATGACTTTGTAACGTGTTGAAAAGTCGTACGTTTAAATGCTGTTGACGTGGGGAAAATTGTGACTTCACAACCAATTTTATTTACGCAACGTTTTGGAAATAAATAATAATTTTGACTATTAATTATTCCGTTTACATGATCGAGAGCTAGAGCAGCGGTGGGTGTGACCAATAAACAAGGGATGCTTACTCCTCGTGATCCCACCTCTGCTATATCCAGGGGTCGGTGTTTGGCTCACTCTGAATTTTGTATTCTTTGTAAGAGTTATGAAATTGATCACTGTTCGTTATCTTCACATTTTCATACAGATATTATGGCTCAATACACCTCATATTTCTCCTTCACAGCAGGTAATATTTTTGTGAGGAGTAACGATAGGGGCTTGGTAGAACATTTACTGGATCCTGCAATGTACCTCTTGCAAGGGTTTTTGTGTAGTTTTTCGAATCCAGTATAGGAAAGGTAATTCATATAATGAATATTTTTCCCTTCTGTAGAAGGTAATAGCCGATAAAACGTAACATTTTTTAGATTACTTACCTCACGTAAGAACTTCCTTTGCCATGTCTTCATGTTATCACAACTAAACTGTACAACATCTTCAGCCCTGAAGGTACCATCTTTAAATGTAATTCTGGATCCACTCTGAAATGTTTGCATTGATCTGTATCTTTACTAGTTTAGTGTTTTTAAAGAGTAATGAATTGATGATTACCTGACGATTAATTTCAAATTGTGTTACATAGTACAACCTTAAGTACGTGTAAGTCCCCTTTTGTATCGAATTCAAACACGTCAGACTTCGCCAATTTGTTGTACGGGATAGCAATACCGCTGAGTAGGAAATGAGACATTGGAACTTGACGGCACCCTATGTCGGGGGCATCACCAGGTCTAACATAAGGCAGAAAAAGAACTAGTCTTGTTGACTTTGTCATCTGATCATAGAATCTGAAAAAGTAAAGGAAAAATAGAAGTGCATCTGTGTTATAAAAAACCTTTCTCTGTTGGAAAGGAGAAAAAAATTCTTTAGGTATTTCAACTAAAGATAAGTATAATGTGGTCACAAATAATTTTCGTGTTTGCACACGTACCTGTGTTTGATGTCTGTGTTTGTGCACATACCTGTGTTTGCACACGTACCTGTGTTTGATGTCTGTGTTTGTGCACATACCTGTGTTTGCACACGTACCTGTGTTTGCTGTCTGTGTTTGTGCACATACCTGTGTTTGTTGTCAGTGTTTGTGCACGTACCTGTGTTTGATGTCTGTGGGTGCATACTCACCTATGTTTAATGTCCATGTTTGCACACCTACCTGTACTTGATGTCTGTGTTTTGTGCGGTTACACAGCATGCAAGGATGTTTGTCTTCCTCTGTTTCTTGAACATAAACATAATTGCGGTTGTGGAATATGTCCACTCTATCTCCTCCTTTGTAATTTCATTAAACTTTTGTCGTATACAATCAATCTTTTGTTCCACTCTCTGAAATTAAACGACATTCTATTCTAAAGATAGAATACAAACATTGTTTTTGGGAAATTCGTTCATTTGTGAATGACAAACTATAGATAATACTTTAGTACAATATTCAGTTCAAATTCAACTTTTAAATTTTATAAGAAAGCTACAGTTTGTGCCTGATATTATCTTCCATTGCAGCCTGGCTAGAGGCATACGCAGATTGTACCAGAGCCTCCTAACAATGCTCTTCTTTTCCTGCTCGTTATGCATTACATGAATACAAACCTTATAGATACTATTACTGGGGCCACCTTTTCCTAAAATACATGGAAAAAAAACTTGTTAAATTGTATCTACAAGTTGTTGAATAATATAAGTGGAAAACCAAACACAGCTGCATTAGCCACGTACGAAATCGAGGTAGAATAATCCTGCTTAATAACTGATCGACTCTCCACCAGAAGTGATCGTTGAGCTCCTGGTTAAAAACCAATTTCTGTGCAGCCTCCGAGTCGCTTTGCATGAGTTTGATGTAGTAGAAATTCCATGTTAGTATTCCAATAAATACATTGATGCCTATTATGGACACAAAGAAAGCAAACAAACTAACAAAGATTTGCGCTTGTGAAGAAGACATTTCAACGTTGACCCGGAAGGATATCATTGATAGCAACATCTGTAACAAAGTTGTTAACGCCGTCGGTATGTTCTTAAATTCGGCAACATGTCTGCCTACAGTCACATAGAGGTATGAGGCAAAGGCCACCAAGCAAATAGAAATCAATATAATGTAGGAAAATATATCTGCCTTAGCTTTCTTCAGAGATTTCTTCAGGACAAACAGGTGATAATTGAACGCTAGAGGCTCTAAAAGGCGAAGAATCGCTATAAAGAACACCCCAGCGATACAGGCACGGTAAATTTCATCGTATATCTCGACTTCTTCAAATGATACAAAAGCACCTGTAAAGAATACAGAATTCCTTTATAGTCAATATCAGGTAGTTTTAATGCGCTCTTTTAACATGATTCAGTAATCCGTGGTTTTTTTTCTTTTCTTTTTTTTCATTTCACACGTGAGTGGCATTAAATATATAATTATCTTGCTTAATACAGGGAACATAAAATTATATGATATTTATTGAAGGAGACTAACCGTTGCTATTGTTGATTTCATCCACTGCTTTGATAGTTTTGTCAATTCGAATTATGAAGAATACTATAGCCAGTATTGCCAACACTATTTCCGTTAATGTAACCCACATACCAAAAGAAACAAAACACTTTCGCTTCATTTTGAAGACTTCAATTCCAAATATAATAATCTTTGCCATAATGATGATCGTAAATATTATCTGCAGACACAGAATTAAGTAATCCAATGCATACACATATGGATACAAGTTAGAGGATTTAGAAACTACTGTCATTGTAATATCTCCGTACTCAGAAATTTCAAACACAACTTTCAGATGTGTAAACAACTTGCTGTTGGCATTGAACGTGTTCGAATCGATGAATATTGCACGGGTATTTCCATCTATCCAGGTTTTCGATCTGAGCTCATTAACGTGTTCGGTGACCAGGGATTGCTTCGGACCTAACTGCATCTGATATCCCCCACCATTGTAATAAGCATAGGCACCGAAATAAGGCAAAGCCTTCACTTCTGTGGACGATTTATAGTGGAAACTATAGTCTGTTAGCTCGTTTTCATCGAAACAGGATGAGTTAAATGTCGTCCAACCTACAGAAATGAATTCAGTTTTAAATTCGAACAATAGGTATGCTACTTTTCTTATAATGAATAAAATTGTAAAGAGAAAGAATATCTTATTCGATGACAGAAATATTTTTACCAGGACAAAAGTGTTCGATAGATTCTGTTTCGATATCGTAGTTATTCGTGCATTTCGTAACCACATTTTGTACAACTTCAGGTCCACTACAGTTACCTGATACATATAGGAAAGAGGTATATTCATTATGGCATACGATAAAAACAAAGTTGTGAGTACTATCAAGCTATTTGTAATGAAAGGCATTTTTGTTACATAAAGGAAATATACTCATGTACGACAGATAACAACATACTTAGAAAACGCAAATGATATACCATAGGAACGAACTTGTCGAAGTTGGATTAGCGACATTCTGTAATTATATCCATCATACGTAAATCTCTGTTCATATGCCGTCCTTAAATTACCATTCCCAAAATATTTTGTCCAAACAACAGGGATGTAGTAGTTACTTAGCCAGGTCCAAATATCATCTGTTGTGTTAGCCTTTATTTAAAAATATAGTTGATAGATACATTTCAAAACAATTGACCCAATGAATAGCTTATTAATATTTTTGTAGAGAGAGTTATGATGTAATACAAGATCTATTGAATAGCTCGTTATTATCTTTGTAGACGGAGCTATGATGCAATACAAGATATATCAATGCTTAGAACTAGAAGACGTTGGTACCACCTATATCAGGCAAATACACCAACACGCATGCGATGCCATTAACAATAAACGCACTCTAGAACGTTATTTTGAATAGAAATTTCATTAATCACCTCAACATAAACACTTCACTAATTTCCAAATTATCAAATGATTATCAAGAGCAGCTAAGTTATTAATCTGTATTTTGTCCTGTTATAATTTTCAAATTTACCTGGAAGCTGCTGTTAATAGAAATACTCATGGCGTCGTTCTGACGAAAGGCTTCTGTTGTGATGTTGTGTGAACAGATCATGGCTAGGAGTAAAATGTACAAGATACAAAGAAGGACAGACTTCAAATAGACTGCTAGTTCATTGTCTAGCTTAAATCGTTTCTTTCTCAGTTGGTTTCTGTAAGCATTTGCTGTAGTACTCGGACACGGATAGTAGAAAATCTTAGTGTCCTCTATATCGTCTACCTCTTCTATGTTGTCCTCTAATAGAAGAAAATATATCTTTGAATCATTTTTCAGATATGTTAAATACGATTCATACGTAATAAATGTATAATAACACTGGTTCAATCTCTCAGCTTGGTAGAAATTTAAAACATATATATATATATATACCTTTTGTACTTTTATAAGGATTTCTAATATCTGACAAGCTATCTATCGATCTTTGCAGGCAACACGCAATCAAAATGGCGAACAGAAGAACCTAGAATAGGAAAGATATAAGGATCAAAAGAACACAATACATTTAAAAAAAAAAATTACATATAAAACAGTAATCTGAATTAACTCCCACCTTTACGGGCTCCAAAAGAAGTGCACCCAAAACTGTTCCAAATACAAAGGACAGGAGCCAGTCATTTGTTTTCTCCGTTCCGAATTCCAAAGAATAAAGAAATGTAAATGTCCCTCCACATGATATGCATACGATAATTAAAGTGTACGCACAATATATAGTCCACCACGGAAGTTGTCTCGGATTTTTATCCTTTTTTGGAACATCCTTTGTGTCGCTTTCAATATCTGAGGAGGCGACGTATTCTTGTTTGAGTTTTCTGTTTTTAAAGATTGCAACAATAAGTATGGAAGGCAAAAAAGTAATAACAGAAGACATCAATCCTACATACAGTTGCTTGTAACTTAGTTTAAATGGTCCCAATTCAACAGTTCTTAAAGTACTGGCAATCTCCTGGTTTTGTTCTTCATCCGAGGGTTCTTGATTAAACCACATAGCAGAGGATACCATGGACAGGAACAACAATGCAACCAATGTCCACAGTCTCTGAACTCTTGTAAACCGACTGTAATTTGGACGCTTAGAAATGGAGAACCAGAGGTGGTCGTCAAAGAATCCTTTTGTCGTTGCCTCTGTGAAAATAGTCTCCCGTACGAGAATGTCCTTTGAAAGCGGTTCAAGAACAGCCCATGAATCACATTTACCATACCTCTGTGAAACCCATTCTCCACAAAGAAATACATAGCTGTAAAAAAAACAAAAAAACCTCCTTCACAATGTTTACATTCTAGTTCTATATCGATTGTGTGAAATAAAGGCATTTAACCAGTAAACAACAAAAAGTGATAATTCTTCGTGAACAGTCTAGTAGTGTCTGGAGACCAAGTCTTCCAACAATCCATTGGCATTCCCATGGGCATTAGTTGTGCTCCCTTATTGGCAAACTTATCTTTATATTCTTATGAAGCGGAATTTGTTCAGAAACTGTTACAAGATAAAAACAAAAACCTTTCCGTGTCCTTCAACCATACATATAGATATATCGATGGCGTCTTATCAATCAACAATCATAATTTTCATAATTATGTCCATTTTATATATCCCGATGAACTCGACATAAAAGACACTAAAGAATCTGACGTGTCTGCTTCATATTTGGATATTTTACTTAATATTGACTCTAATGGCAGACTGACAACTACATTATATGACAAGCGTGATGACTTCAACTTTGCAATCATCAACTTTCCATATCTATGTAGTAATATACCACTTTCGCCTGCTTATGGTGTGAATATCTTCCAGTTGATTCGATACGCGAGAGCATACCATGCGTATGAGAATTTTTTTAAAGCGAGGTCAACTACTGACAAAAAAGTTGATGTTGCAGGGTTATAACGAATCTCGTTTGAATGATTTGTTTCATACCCTTTGTTAGATTGTCATTTATCATACTAACTTTGACTACGGGTAATCCAGTATACCTAATTTCGACTAAGGGCTCACGGCGGGTGTGGCCGGTCAGCAGAAGATGCTTACTCCTGCATGACACTTAATCCTACCTTCACTTTGTCGGAGGTCCGTGTTGCCCTACACTCGAACTTGTATATGTCTTTGGGATTTATGATTACGATTTACAAATTGTTTACTTCACCAATCGATATGTCATTCTTCATTTTATAATATGAAGTGTTTTTTTTGTTTTTTTTTATAATATGGCTAAATATAAGCACTTTTATGAGTATAAGAAGATTAAAATGCACAATATTTATGAAAATTATCTCTGTACATATGTTAAACCTGATCATACAAGTAATGATTGTATATGAAATGCATTTCGTAGGTTAGAATATGGTGTCACATGTGTTGTTTACTGCAGGGAAAACAAACGGCTTTGGTGCAAGGCATACACTAAATAAATTGCGACAATAGTAGAATGAAAATAAGCAGAAATTTCTACACAATACTTCTATTACTACGTAGATATCAGTCCATCGCGAAAATAATGATTTAAATATTTCAAGGTTGATATTACACAAAGTACACAGATCGGTATCAATTTCCTAAAATATTGAAGAAACAAAGCCATGGACAGGATTTGGTTAGCAATAACATCGATATATATTTAATTACACCTTACCTTAGGACAGAACCTCCGAAGACCATAACCTTGTGATAGATGATCGTAGTGTAATTTCGATATTCGCAGTCTATGTGATGTCATCGTATGACGTGATGTAGTGTACTTAAATCATTCGTCATTATTTATTGATTCAGTATTTTTAGATTCTCATTCACATTTAATAACAAGCCGCCCGCGTGGCGCAGTGGTTAGAGCGTCGGGCTCAAAGATCTGATGATCCTTGAGTCGGGGGTTCGAATCCCACTGTGGGACGTGGGTGCCGGTCTTTCGGATGAGACCGTATAAACCGAGGTCCCGTGTCGCAGTAGGTGTGGCACGATAAAGATCCCTCCCTGCTCAAAGGCCCTGAGTGCCGAGCATAGGCCTAAATTTGCAGCCCTGTCACCGGTAATGGTGACAGCCGCCGGATAGCTGAAAAATTGCTCAGGCGGCTATAAACAAACAAACAAACAAACAAACACATTTAATAACTGACCATAACTTACATGCGTAGTCCATATAAGCTTATTATTATGACTTTTATCACTAGTTCATATCTTACCAAAATGATTTTCTCCAGTTTATCAAATATCTGAATATTTTTGTACCTCTCATTTGTAGATATATTGACAATGATAACTTTGGATAACATCCAGTCGGGACACTTTCCTTTGTTGTCAGTCCAGATTGTTAATCTATTAAGCTTTCCCAAATCGTTTTCTGTTGTCATAATAAAGTTACTGCAGGTCCCATTTTGGAAATTCTGTAAAAAGTATTGAAAGTTATATGTAGTATCATGATACAAATATATGAGATTGCTATTTATTTTATGATTAATTAGGTATGATATTTTATACTGAAGATTATTAGAATTTAGTAAATTAGAAACATATATTGTATGACAAGGTTAAGAAACATGAATATCAATGTTAATTGCTAAATGGTAATTTTAAATAAAACCTGGCGTTGTCCGTCAAACAGGATGCGATTGCCAGTGGATCCCAAAGATCCCTCCAGAACAAAGTACGGTATGGATGTTAAGGTACGAGATGATCTGACGGCTGTGAACACAGAGATGGCATACTTATACGAGTTGCCTTTCTTATTATCAGCCAATGGCAGGTAATTCCACTGTCAAAGAGTTTTTGTAATAACAGGTGAGACATTGTTTTATGTACATTTACTCATGTCAAATTGCAGAGACGATTTCGAATTAGGCATTTTGTTTAGTGTATTCAAGAATATATCAAGGCGATTTCTAGCATATGACGATGAAAATTTAATTGTATTTTGTAATCAAGATTTATATTCATCTGAAATATACTATATCTTAAGTAACCTGTCAAACATAAAGGAATATTCTAAAATTGATTAAAATTCAAATATAGATTTTTGTACTTACGATTAGATGATCGTTTCTGTCTACTCTTCTAAGATATAATGTCAAATTAACTACCAACACAAATAAAATCACGTAAGTCACGAGTACATGGGGAGTGTTTCTGAGACGCTCGAAGAAGTTCAGAAAGATTGCATCAAAATCAATCGTGGCGGGAGGAATGAACAACGTGTTGGACGCAAAGGTCCCGAAAAAAGTGCTTTTGAATTTGATATTACTTCCTTCTGCCTTGTCAATCTAACAATTAGAAAAATATGACATAATTATAAATCATTATTTGAATCGTAGATGTTCTAAAGATTTTTATGCCTACTTCAAATTTTCGTTTAGACATTATACCAGTGATTAAATGTTTGAGATAACGTTCCCTAATGTTGTTCTATATATATCTGCATTGCCAATGTTTCTGCCTTTGATGTCCTTACAAATTGCAATGACATTCATTTCCCCATGAATATGCTGCAGTTATGAACATTGTATGTATAAATCTTGATAAATTTAGTACGTTTATTTTAACAACTGGGAATTTCGACAGAAATGAATGTAGAATGTAAATATAAAAAAATCCACAAATGAATAACGTCGCAGTTTTCCAACCTTGGCATTGTTACTATCCTCCCATGACGCACCATCAAACTGTGACAGAGATATTTCCTGTGTCCGAAACCGATGAACGTTTGAAGAAACTTTAAAAAGAAAAGAATCTATTTTTAGAAAACTCTTACGTTTGTTTTACGTTGAGAATATTTCATTCATTTATAGGTAAAGTGATATAATAAGTAGCTATGCGTGACACTGATCCGGATCAGTGAAGTTTAACCATCATGTCAACGCTTGTCGTGACACGTGATCGTGGTGCTTAAGGTTTCATTCAGAAGACCCTTGACTCTTAACTCAAAATGCCAAACAGTAAATACTATCCACCTTTTAAGTCTTAGAGAGCGGAACTCTAACATACAATCTATCAGTTATGAATCGAATGCTCAAACCATTGAGGTATCGCAATCAGTGGATAACTCGTAAGACGTCCTAGACATATTTCATGGTTTTAATATCTTTTTTACTTGATTTGTCGAATGAATTCTCCCTAGAAAGGTCACGCATTCTCAGCAAATGCATTTTTAGACCACCTTGGATAATTTTCACTTGTCGTAACTGACGTTTTAGCATGGTATTACATGATGAATAGCATACACGTTCAGTGAAGTCATTCGTGACACGTTATGCTAGGTAAATTTAGCTTACCTTGTCTTTTCTTTCTTTTCGCTACGTCATCTGTATAAATTACATAAAGTTAAACTGTACCCTTATCAGTATCAACAAAGGATAATCAGCAATGGAATTATACAAATTGTTAACACCATTATTAACAGAATAGATATCGTAGTCCTTTAATTTATAAAACGAGGATACCATTTTCTTACCTGCACATTTGAGTGTAATAACAAGTGGGTCCATATATCCCCCCTTGGCATACTTTGTATTGTGTATGGTTATCTGAAGCACCTGGTTGGTAAAGTTAACCGGAAGTCCATAAGGGCTAGATTTCAGAACCTTATTGATTCCTTTGGTTTTTACCGCCAAATCATACCGAGTTTTGGTTGGATATCCGGTGTTTCCATATTTACCATACGTTTCACATGTTGTCTGGGACTGCAGATGCAGCTCCAAAACAAAAGCGCTGTAGGTTTCATTACTAAAAGCGACACACATGGACCGCTGATCGGACAGCTTCTCCATATCCTGCCAATTATGTGTAGCGGAGAAAACCTGACGGAAAGCAAAGCAATACACCTGACATAAAATATTTGTTTGAATGAATTGGCAGATTAAAGTAGTGTGAGAAAAAATCCTTCTCTGAGGATACTGTAATATGGTACATTGACAGTCTCTTCTACACTGGAATAGCAACATAATTCACAATTATCAATATATACGAGACTGAAATCTGTTCTTTATCTTTGCCTTTTCATACAACTGGTATTTGTGTATTGATGAAGAATGAATGATAAAAAATGAATATGCAGATATAGTTTGCCTGTAAAGATATGTATACCTGTGTCATATCTACAGTCATATCGACAGGGTCATCTGGATCGTCAAGCATAATCCGTTTTCCGTTTGTGTCCGTCACTACAACCTTTATTATCCCTGAGGAAACGGCGCCCGTGTTGTTTACAAAACCATACGGGCTTTTGTTGTATGTCAGCACCTATATGCCAAGGATTTTATATCAAACGATGTTTAGCAAGTATGCATTTTTAAAAATATGGTATATTTCGGATATATGAATTTTGAAATTTTGATATGATAAGTATCAGAACCAAAATAGATGAAATTATTGGAATTCGAAAGCATTCTAAATAAAACTAAGTACAATTATATAAGAGAACTTTCTCGGCCAATAAAGATGTAGTTCCACGAAGGGTCAAAATCGGTCCTGTGAAACGGCCAAAATTAAAGTGATGTTTCGACAAATTATTTTCTGCGAAAAATATCTATGTATGATAGGTTATCAAGGTGGTGTCAGTCTTGAATTTTGCACTGGTGTATCTGAGATCTGCAGCCCCAAATATTATGAAATACAAGAATTTTCTTAAAATAACCACATTTTTGCAGTAAAATGCTCAAATATTATATATAGCACAGTGATAGACCAAGCTCATCATGCCATTTAGAATAATATGATGAAGATTAAATTTTGAAAATATTTCACTGGTCCTAACATGTGTTACTATATAAAAAGAAACATTTGTTAATTATCCGAATGCAACCAATTTTCAACATATTTCATATATTATCAGAGATATGCTTGTAATATCATATAAAACAAAATATTCTCAATTTTAATACCCGAGGTATTAAAACTTTATTTTATCGGTGTATGTCCGAGATTAAATTATTTTCAAGAACGAAACATCGCAGACTCGAAGTTTACTGTAATTAGTTGAACCGTCATGAATGTAAACAGACGACAAAATTTGTGACCGTCACAAAAACTGACGTGTGATGCAGTACATTTGAAAGAAGAATGAAAATCTGAAACCAATTAGCCGTTCATATGACGTAAGTATACTTTATGTCAAACAAAAAATAAAAATAATACAATTCTTCGTTGTAAACAAATGCTAAATAGGTCTATTCAAACACAAAATTTGACTTTTAGTGACTTTTAAGCTGCGATATGCATAAAGCGATTGCTTTAAGTAATGTACAGTAAAAAGTTAAAAATAAAAGTTAAATATTTGAAAAAGAAGTTCCTGGTATCTAACACAGGCATCTGAAGCATGTATAGATCTGATATACATAGACCCCCCCCCCCCCCCCCGCCCGAATTTTAGATTCAATAAAAATATAGAACCAATAATTTATAAAACCAATAATTTATCCAAAATATGTTAATTAACAATGAATTACCCTCATAAGTAATTCTCAATAGTCAATTTTTACCTTCTGTAGCTCTTGTGAGATACTGATAAATGTATATAATTTTCTAAAATTTAAATGAAAAATACTCATTGAAAGATGGAGTCAAAAGGTATTGTCATACAGTATTTGAGAAACCAAGGGAAAGATTGGTGTCGTATTTGACATTGGATCTTTAAGTCAATGGAAAAATGCCTGAAACCTGTAAATTTTTAAGAGATTATATTTTTTCAAATATTATTAAAAGCTGGCATGCTGTAACATACACTAACTTTATCGTGTTCATCAACACTTCGCAGGAGAACTCTGTATCAAATTCATGAGTGAAGAAAATAATGCATGCATTTGCCGTAATGTTGAGCAGAACACCGTCATATTTTCAGCGGCGCTGTTCGATGTCGAAATGATTTTTAAATGTTTCTTTTAAATCTTGAATATAAATACTTCAATAAAAGTGTATACTAAGAGTACGTAAAAGGTGTGCTTACGTATATTTGATAATATATATATGACATATACACGTGCCGGTTAAAACGAATAAAATATGCCTGACAGTAAGCAGAAGGTGATACTAAGTGATACAATGTTACATGAATGGGAAATCATTTCTCTTGGTACAGCAAAACACGTCAGATCATTCATGTATAATTTAGAACCGCCGTGTTTATATCTCTACATTCAGTACATATCTCTCGTAACAGGAAGAGAGAAAATGCAACGGACCGAACAGGGATTCCAGCCCAGTCTGATCCGTTGCATTTTCTTCCTTTCTGTTACACTCGCACTGCATAGTTTTACTGATGTGAACACAACATTCAGTGTCTATTATATATCTGGAATATGCATTGTGGTTTTATTTTTCAAATGGGCTCTGGAAAGTTTTTTGGGTACATGTATAGACAATGCAGTATATTTAACTGCAGGGTTTTCATATAAACGTCTGTTTACTGGCACACACACACACACGAAATATAAATCTGATATTGTTTTAAAACTTTACCAAAGCAGGTAGAATCGGGGAAGGGGGTGGCCCCTTTTTGACAATGATTAAGATCTGTTTACATATGGAAATAAAGATACATACCAACTAATGCTATTCACCTCATACGTACTCTATTTCTGTATTACAGTGTTTCAGATTGTTCGAATTGGCAACTGATTTAATCGATAATTAGAAACTGGGCAATTATAATCGATGTTGTCAAATATTCAATGGCACTAATAAACGTCTACGCCATTAAATCGCGCTTAAGGAAAAGAAATATTATAAATCAATATATACATTTAGCGCGATCGTCTCTTCTCCTATGGTGTCTTGAAATGTCTCCCAGTAGGGTAGCGTGATAGACCCGTATTCTGCGTAGAAATTGAAGGGTAGGTCTTTGCCTTTGGACTTGAGGACCGTAAATGAGACGACGTCCCTAATGTTTATTGTCTGCATCTGTCCTTCCTCTACCTGAGTCATCACCATAACGCTGGTTATTTGCACTACGTTATCCTCCGCCTTGCTCAGCAAGTTAGAATACTGAATAATACACAATAAATATTAAACGTGATTTTATCGAGGGTCTTTTTACATTTTGTGGAACTTCGTCAAAATTCTGTTAAATTATTACCTCAGTCTCGTTTAGCGTGCAGTTTATCGTCTGACCCGCTGGACAACCCTCGTCGTTTAGTATCGTTACAATGTGCGTAAGAATATCAACATAATCTAAAAATAGAATTTCATGTATAAGATTTAATGACAAAACACTTGTCACTTGATATACATTATTGAATGACGTAGGTAATGATGGAAGCATTTCAAATAGTAAATTTAAACATACCCTGTGTTAAGGGCAGGAAGTCGGCATTTTTCATCGCTCTGTTCTCAATTGTTTGATTTCGCATTACAACTGCGATTTCCTCCAAGATCTCATTCATATATTCCTTTCATAGAATGAAAGAGACCTGGTATATATGATTGTTTGAATAGAAAATATGACACTTCTATTGTTTATATATATATATATATATATATATATACACACAGAACAATTATAATGAATCTTTAATGCCTGTATTTCTTTCGGCCTTCTTCTTACCACTGTTTTCGGTAGTTGATAGTTGTATGAAATGTGTTCCTGTAAGATAAGCTGGACTTTCTCGGTGTCCTGCTTTGCCTTTGTGTTATTAAAAAGCCCTCTATTGTAGATTTCATTTCTGAAAGCCTTCATCCCATCTTCAATAAGATCAATAAACATAGAAGTTTTACAAAGCTTTTAACAAATAAAAATTAACTGTATATTCATGATTCAGAGAACAAGAAGGTGGAATTCATTTTTCCCTCTTTCTCATCTTCACATCCCTTTTTTATCCAACAATTTTATCCTAACGTCAATGTTATATAAATAATGCATTCATAATAATTTTCAAAGGAAAAATGCATACAACAAGCAAATCAACTTGCAGTATAACGTTGTGAAGTGGATACGATAATTTTTGGTGGAGTGGATAAGATAATTCACTAATTTATTCAAACAATATATTATGTTATACTGTTTAACTTAATATTATTTATGGTAGAACGAAGATAATTTCTTGGTAGAGAAGATAATTCTTGGTAGAATGGGTAAGATGATCCTTAGTAGAGTGGATAAGATACTTTCTTGTTAGAGTGGAATATATAATTTCTTGATGGAGCGAATAAGATAATTTTCCGCAATTCTAAAACAATACTCACTTGAGTTACACCTTTTCCCTACAAATCCAAGTGTACATGTACAGGTGGCGTTTGGATTATTCTTACATGTTCCGCTATGATAACAGTACGTAGACGTGCAGGAGAGCGAGTCCACCACTGAATCTAGTTCATGGAAGTAAAGATACATGTAAGGAATGAATGTCTCAATATTTCATCACGCTCAGTGGACACCATAGGCAACACATTTTATGGTCGTTATAACGATCTAGTTTGCCAGTACAACCTACCATAAAGTCAAAGGTTGTCTGACGTGTTTCATACCAATTGTTAGGTCGTTCTTGTCACACTGATTATTACGGCTTATTACCCCGATTACCTGATAAAGATATAGGGCTCATGGCGGGTGTGAACGGTAGACAGGGGATGCTTACTCCTCCATGGTACCTGGTCCTGCATTTGGTATGTCCAGGGGTCCGTGCTTGCCCACCTCTCTGATTTGTATTCCATATGGGAATTATGAGATTCACCACTGTTCGTTGTCTTAGTCTTTTCATTCATATAGTTTCATTGTTATAAGTTAACACAATGCAAGTTTCAAATAATTGAGATATCAACGATACTGCAAATTCGTTCTGGTCTTCTATTCCTGATTTTCATTGGGCATCCACTTAATTTTAGTATTAAATCCCTGTCACAGTTCTCAAAGCATAAATACTTGTGCATTTGCTCATATATACTATTCAAAAAAGCAGAGGGGTATTGGATTTACAGGGGCAATGAAATGCAGATCATGAGGTCAGGAAGGATACAAATGACAGAAAAACATTAAGGAAACATTTGTCAAATTATTCGAACCCTGTGCATAGTCAGAAAAGGACAGATTCTCCAGAATAAGGGTTGACACCAACATAGGGTCACACAGCAAATTTACCAGCATTGTGAAACAGAGTCAGTTGCGGGTAAAACCCCCTCGGTTTGCCAGACAATCTCGGATTCGGCGTGGCATATTCCTACCGACACGTCCCAGGTCATTTTGGGGAAGGTTATTCCATTCCTGTTGCAATGTGCAGCAAGTTCTTGGACATTGGTAGGAGGTTGTTGACGTTGGCGTAGCCGCTGTCCAAGCATGTCCCAGACATGGTCGATGGGGAAAAGGTCCGGACTGAGTGCGTGCCATGGTAACATGGTGATATTCTGCTGTTGGAAATAATCTGTAACGATCTGGCCTAATGACAAATTGAAACAGCGGCCATAACGACGTGCAAACGATACAACATGGGGTGCCAAGATGTTGTCTCGGTAGTACTGCCCTGTGACACGTCCAGCAACATGTAAGTCTGTTCTGCCGGCAACAGTGATGCTTCCCCCACACCGTTACAGGTCCACTCCTCTCCCTACCGATCATGTCTAATAACGTTAACGTCATGGAACGTTCGTTACGTCGGCGCTAAGCTCTCCTGCGTCTGTCCAGGAAGTCCACAGTAAACCTCGACGCATCCGAGAACATCACGTGGTTCCATCAGCGATTATCCCAACGTTGATGGTGACGACACCATTGGAATCCTGATGGTCTGACCACTCACTACCAAGCCAGTATCCCTTTGATGTTTAAATGACGACTTCAACAACAGATAATCTGATGCTTTCTCTTCAAACTCTTTCTTTAGAGTGGCTCTAACCTTCCAATTCAGAGGCATGTAAATTTGTGGCACAACACCCTTGATCATCAGTAGAATTCTGTGCAGATCGTGAGAGTGTGATTGATGTCTTTGGGTGATGAATTTCTTTGGAAATGCTTCCTCGTTAAGGAACTAACAACATGATTTCGTATCCCTTTGTATATGTGAACATTTTGATCACAAAATACAGTATTCCCTACTTTTTTTAAATATATGACTTGAGATTCTAAAGATACGAACAATATTCCTATATAGACGAGACTTCCCTGCAAAGCGAAATTCAAAAATGTATAGTAGATGACAGAAAGACAAGTGGCGTGTTTAGTTACTTTGATTGATTGATTGTTTGTTTGTTGTTTTCCGCCACACTCAACAATTTTTCAGTTATCTGTTGGCGTCCAGTTTTTATTGGTGGAGGAGAGAACCCAGATACAATGTACCCGGGAAGAGACCACCGACATTCCGAAAGTAAACTAGCAAACTTTCTCACATATATTGGCGCGAGCAAGAATCGAACCTGCGACGACTGGAGGTGAGAGGCCTTGTGATTTTGAGCGCAATGCTCTAACCACTCGGCCACGGAGGCCCCAGTTACTTTGAAATATAGATAAGTAGAGAAATGCTTTCAATTACATTGTAATTTACTTTACGTTTATTTCAAGGATTTCTTTTGATTTTGTTTTTGTCGCGTCTTGAAATTTTGATCATTAAACCGGTTCGAAATTCAACAACATAAAAATACATATTAATGAATTAATATTGACAACTATGATTTATTCAATTAAAACTTTATAATTAATCGATATTTATTCTTTAGATTAACATCTTGACATTAATATCTTCAATTTTAAATGGACAGTCTGTACAAAACATGATCCATTTTAAAGGTGTAGGTTCCGAATTATAAGAACCTTTAAAATAAGCAAGTAATTAATTCATATTGATCTTCTCGCATGTGATATTTATATTTCAAAAATGATGTTGAAATTAGAATATCAGTATACATGGTTACGCGATATACTATTTAGCTGAGAAAATGCGTTTGTTTATATTTGCTATTGGCTAACAGCACTCCGGTTTTCCACCCTAAAATTGGGAATTTTTGTTTTGGGGAAATCGAGGTTTTAGGAATGATGCATGTACATTTTCATGTATACTCAGTCATGTAGAATTTTATATATGTTAAAGACAGGACCACAACGTAACAATTGTATAACTAATTGTGCAATCCTGTATAAATAAAGGATATTATTGTTGTTAGAAACTTTATCCATCTTAAAAACTAGGGGGGGGGGGGGGGGGGGGGGGGTTATTACAGCTGAAATTGATGTCTCTAGGAATTTCACTGCCTAGTTCACCAAACAGTCAAACAACGAACTCCGTGACACTTACTTAGTTTGTTAAGTAGAGGTTCATACGTGGGGGTGGCGGACCCTCCCTCTTCAGATTTTCAGAGTTTAAAATCAATAATAAATGAAAAAATGCCCTCCAAAGTAACTCGGATCCCTTGTAAATTTTTAAGAATCTGCATATGCAGGGTATTGACTGCTGTTTCAGAAGTGTTCAGTACTCCCCTAACCCTAAAAACTTTCCTTTTTAACAGGTTCAAAATTAAGGATTTTGAACGACCGAATATTGATTGTTAATTGGTTGTATAACGACCCGTCGAGAAGTTTTCACTCATATTAAGACGTAGATAAAGTACCGCAAATTTAGACCTATGCTTAACGCTCAGTCGTAGCAATTCAAGCAGGTTTTCTGTTATGTTTGTGGAATCTCCTGAAAATATCTTTGGATATTTTGAAGTAAGATTTAAAGTTCCAAGTAATTGGTTGGTTGTATATTAGTTAACGTACTAACGCCTGCTACGACACGGGACTTCCATTTTTAAAGTTATATCTGAAAAACCCGAATTCTCACTTCTAAAGGCCGAGCGTTTCGCAAAGGAGCAATCACTACCTACGTTTATGTCTTAGGTTTAATACGCCCATGACACTTGAGGGTTTGAACTTACGACCACCCGAATGCGAATGACCCCCCCCCCCCCCCCCCGAAAATAAAGGGATGAAAAATTGACTACAGCAGACTTCATAATTGTTCATATTACTTGAAAAACAAATACAAAAATAAAAATAAAAACAAAAACCTAATATTTGTTATTCAACAGTTCTTATAACTAACCTCGCAGGTAGAAATAACGGAAAATGAACGCTTTCAAAAATTGGGAGTTGGGGGTGGGTGAGTTGGGATAGTTTGGTTTATTTTCACTCATATGGAGACGTCATTATTGCCGATGAAGGGCTGCAAAATTTAGGCCTATGCTCGGCGCTTACGGCCTTTGATCTTTGTCGCACCACACCTTTTGTGACATGGGGCATTGCCTTTTGTGGTCTTATCCGAAAGACAGCCCCATTTAGTCACCTCTTAAGACAAGCACAAGGTACTGGGGATCTATTCTAACCCGGATCCGGGGGAGGGGGATCACAAACACCCCCTTGCTTGTTATCAGATTTATTACTTTTTTAATTAATCAAACCAATCCTCTATCTTTAAATGAAAAATCACGACAAACAGGGAATTTATACCTTTATACATAGTGATATATACCCCCCCCCCTTTGTTTACAAGGGTGGCAAGTGGAGAGAGGAAGGAGAGGGATGATAACAATTTTTACTCTTTGAAAAAAAGTTCAATATTGACCCTGGATAACTTCGGGGTCATCTGTCTCATCTGGAATGAGTGTCCGCACAAGATCAGTCGTTGTCGTTTATGTGATTTCAAGTTCTGATTATCATACAGACAATGAGGAACGTAAACAGACTGATATGATTTACTTTTCTTTCCTCAAACAAAAAATGCGGTCTCGGGGAGGAGGGCTTTTTCTTGGGGAGGAAGTGGCGGGAAGAGGGAGGTGTGGTTTTAAGCTAATTTCATAAATTGAAACTACTTCTAATCTAGCAAGCGCTGGTAAAAACCTGCAGAGATGACCAAGGTATAGAATATTGATTCAATGACATAGTCCGATACTCAAAACATCATTGGATGATCGAAATAATGACATAAACTGTCAAAACACAGACAGAAATCAGTTTTATCTTCGTAGTTTGTAAAAATGAAGATACATTGGGGAAAATATAAAGACATAGGATGAAAGAAAATAAATAAACTTTAAGAGAAGCGGGATTTAACAGGCATCAATTAAACACAACCGGGTATACATTTTACCGAGTACCCGGTCACTCGACCGTAAAATTATCCGAGTAACTGAAAATAAAATACTATGCTTTCAATTGGTAATTAATCTTATTTTCCCTCCACAATCAGTAGATATTCGCGCCTTGACAAATATTTAAGGAACGAAAATAAGGTGAAGATAACAAACAGTGATCAATCTCATAAATTTATAAAATATACAAAATCGAGAATACGGCAAACACGAATCTTTGGAAGCGTCAAACTTAGGATCAGGTGCTGAAAGGCATTCCCTGTGGACCGGTCGCAAGGCCTCACGCGTGCCCTATATCTTGATTAGGTAAACGACCATCGATTTTGCGAAATTTTAACTTTAAACGAGACTGTTGCAATACTTGTAACTTCAACTTATTTTACAATAGCCAACCTCGGTTTAAAAAATGATAAAACGCGGAACATGGTCTCTCATATCGAATAAGTTGATGAAAGACACACACACACACATCATATTATGCAAGTCATACTAGAATATTGTTGCATAAAATATTAGAAGTTGACGATGGAAAAGCTGAATTCATTCCGTTTGTCATGAAGGAGAGTAGTTAGTTTGTAGTTAATATCTATGATGATCGTGCCGCATTGAGTTTAATAATTAATCAGGCATGACAAGAGGAAGTAAAAGCAAATACTAAATATAAAAAACCATTCTTCCACTTCTTTTCAGTAACATTGAAATAGTACATGCATAAAGATAATCGAAATCTAATTGAAATCAGTTACAGTTACAGACATATTAAAGATACCGGTATTTTTAAAAAATATTAGATACTTGCTATTGAAAATATATTGAAATACATATAAATTCAATTACTACACAAAGGGTAATTTATTACAGCTTACCACGATTACTGAATTCAATAAAACAACAAAAGCAAGAACTTAGCATGGTCGAGCATCCAGATAATTTAATCGTACCAACTATCAAATAACCGGTTCCTCTATCGGGAAAATGAGTGAGTATTCGGTTATCTATATTCACTGACGTTAAATAACTATAGCGTAGAATACAAAAACTTTAAAGCAAAACAAGCTGTAACTGACGGTAAATAAATTGAAAAATAAAAGAAATAATTAATAACATATTTGTGATTGAATATATATAATTTCATAAAATCAGAGCGAATCTGATGCAATAACCCCGTCAAATCAGAAGAAAAAAATATTGATTATTGAATCATTGTTATCCCGTCATTAATTCTTGATCGTAATCTCCGATGTGCATTGATATCGGAGGTCACTGTTCAGAAAAATGCGAAAGAGAGGCACTGCGCACGTGTCAGATTTGAAAACAATTTAATATGCCAAATTTATAGCAAATTCATAACACGATTTCATTTGAGAGGCAAATTTGTGTAATTTAATTACTTTCTTGCACTTATAATATTTAAAGTCATTCATGACACGATGCAATGCTTTAAAACAAACGAAACGTGCAGTTACGTCAGTCGTCATCTTGTTATGACTCGGTCTCAGTGCAATCCGATTATGTTCTACAGTGTATACGATGCACAATGGCAGTTTATACGAAACGCTCATTGTACGTATGCTCTCAAACAATATTCCTTGGTTTATTTTGCTGAATATTTCATCAGATCATGGAGATTTAACGAGTTATACTGATACGCCTTAACTGATGCATTGTATAGTTGATATGTACGCTTAGTTATTGTTGGTATTGCTTTAAACAGGAATTAAATATACATACAAAGGCATACGGCCAGGATTACCAGAGACCATTCGATCCTCATCTGTAATAAAGAAAAGTTCGGAAAACTCTGAACACGGTATTACGTCTTAGCGGATCTAACATTATGATTAAATTAAGACTGCTTGTATTTAGAATTTTTAAAAAAATAATTTTCATTTCTTTTGGAATAAAAAGACAAAACTAGTAAAGGAAAATGTGTATGATGAAAGCTTTATCTGGCCATAGAAATCGATAATTCTAATTTTATTTCGAAATCAAAATGATGTACTTTGAGCAATTACTTCGGTTACTCTCCATTTCAACAAAATGACAGAGAACCGGAACAATGACGTCATAAATATGACGTTTAACCACACTTTTCGGGATCTGGACAAGAAGTGCCATTTTTGACATAGATTTCCTTCTTGAAAACATCGAGTACAGGCTTGGACAAACCCTTTTCATGTATGCCAGAGATTTATCTTTCCAGTAAGCATATGTGACTGTTTTTATCTATATTTTTTTAGGCCAACGGTGTCATCTGCGATTCATAGGTGAAAGAGTTTAAGAAAAGCAGCATTTAAACTGTGTTTGAGTAAAAAAAAATTTAAAAAGTTGTCACTTGTGATATGTATTCAAAAAGTACTCTTACGAAATAGAAGGACTTTTCTTTCTTGAAATCAGTTTTATGGGTTCTCAGGAAGACTGTAATTATATCTGTTTCTTTGATTTGACACCCTTGTCTTTGATTTACATATTCATTACTGACAGAAGGACAGAATCGGTTTTCTGAGTATTTGAATTGACACAAAGTCGAAATTATTTCACATTGTTTAGATACATGTAATCGACTTGATAATGGTAAACTATTATCTATCATTAAATATGAATGGCGCGATCGATATCTTTCATTTCTTTCTGGATAATGAAGTCAATTTAAGGAAAACATTTTGGCGGATATAAGAAAAAATTCTTTTAAAGAATAAAAGAATTTGAAATGAGTGTTTCAATGTAACGTGGGGAATGTAAGAAACCAAACTCCATCCGATATTTTATCAAGCCTAATTCATGCTATTGTACTTTATAATTAACATGTAAATGTTTTCGTTAAGTTAGGTCAATAGAAACAATAAGCAAGAATATAGTAAATATAGTACATACCATGAAGTCAAAATGCACTGTGTGTAACTGAAAAATCACATAGGGCGCAAACTGAGAACAACTCAACTAAGCAAGTTCCATCTCTAAGGAGAAGCATCGCGTTCGTTCAATTAGCAACTCCACCTTTAATTTAAATACAATAAATCAACGGGCAGTAGATATAGGAAGGATCGATTTTAAACGGAATATGACTGCTACATACCTCTGTGTTGAGTCCGTTCGTTCATAAACTTGTTACACAATAATCCTAAATATTAGAATGCGTATGCTGAAATAAATAAAAAATTCTTAGTGCATAATTTTGAGTTAGTGAGTTGCAGAAATTGATGTTGTACCTAAATGAATATTTCATTCTCTTACAAGTTATCACATTTACGCAAACAAAACATCCCTGAACCAACATCATTCATTTTTATGAAGTTTCAAAACTGACAATCCATGTAATGCGCTGAGAAAGTACTAGTAAATTATGGTTATATATTGTTTAACGTCCTGCTCGAGAATTTTTCACAAATTCATAAATATGGAGACGTCACCATTGCCGGTGAAGGGCTGCAAAATTTACTTGTTTACGGCCTTTGAGCAGGGAGCGATCTTTATCGTACCACACCTGATATGTCACGAGGTCTTGAATTTTGCGATCTCATCCAAAGGGCCGCCCCATTTAATCTTCTTTTACGACAAGCAAAGGGTACTGAGGATCTTTTCTAACCCGGATCCTCACGGGAGTTAACATAAGGCAAAATGAATTCAATGAGACCTCGTATATATTTGGGTTTTTGTATGAACGATTTCCATGACTACACTTACATATTTGAGTATTGGGAAAAAGTCTTATCACATTCACATTCTCGTGTATTTTGTTATATTTCCCACATTTTCTACATTGTCATTGCACCCTTACGTAAAAGCAATACTTGCTTGGTTCAGGGATCTTTTTCATTATCTCCGAAAAGGGCTACTTAAACTGATAATATTCTGACTCTCAAGGACAACATGTAATGATCCGGGAATTTAAAATATCTATAGAGAAGTTGATTACTTCCACTATAAAGAAATCTATGTCCCGATAATCTTTTATTCAGTGACCACTTAATCTTCCCGATGTCCACAAAGATTACACTCAATTGCGAAGACAACATTAGAAAATTTACAGGTTAAATTTCCCCAAGATTTGGCATTGAAACTTCATCTCAGTGAGGTTACTAATACATGAATTCCTACTATCATAGGTTTTACAGGGTTAGTTTTACCCTCAGTTGCGTACACAATACTAGAAGACGAGATTACTAAAAAATGAATATGAATTCCTATTACAACAAATTTTTTTTTGTTTGGTTTTTTTTTGTTTTTGTTTTTTTTTTTGTTTTTTTTTTAAAAAGAACATTTAGAGATAGAGCAAAAATTTTCAGAAAGAGAATAATGAAACAAAATGTCTTTAAATGAAACTTTGCATTCTTTTATGTGGTTGTATGGCTATCATCTAGGTACCAAATCTGGTGAGTTAACGACTGTGCATAGGAAGAATCTTTCATATCCAAGGGGCGTACCAACTATTTTATTGGAGATTGTGCCCCTTATACACAAATGTAATGGTTCTTTAATCCCAATAATAATCATTCCAATTTGCGTATTAAATACACGTAGTCACATAGTTTCACCGGGCATTTAGCCCCCAATGGCTTCATACGACTTGGCCAGAGATCAGCGTTTACACCCGCGGTTAAGTCGTCTTCTTCACGGAAATCGTCAGCTATCCGAGTTCCACACCACTCCTGAATCTCGCGTTTTTGAAAATCTTTTGTTCCTTTATTAATACGAAGATCCATCCTCTACAGCTAATTTACGAAATGGAGCTGATGAGAATTTAGGGTGCTGTAATGTTTTCCCCCCACTGTACATGGATATCAAATGAAACGGCAAAAAAAAAAAAAAAAAAAAAAAAAAAAAAAAAAAAAAAAAAAATCGCCGAAGAGCGACCCAGCAAAGATGGCTAAAACTTGCAATAAATTGCACATCATCTTTAATGATAAACATTGAGATACAATACCTGTTATTATCCACATCCTGCTACAAGTTATTTTGATAGATTTTTGACACGTGTATTTATTAGATAATATTTAATTACCTGTTATTTGACGCGTTTGCCGTCTATCTCCGTAATATCAACATTGTCAAAGCGCTGGCTCAATCGAAAACGAATTAATTTGAGAAAGCCCACGAAATTTACGAGCTACGAGCGTCTCAATAGGGTAACTCTATTTGTGTTGTGCTCTCAAGAAGGTAACTCTATCGTTTTTTTCGTCTCAAAGAGGGCAACTCTCTCTCTCTCTCTCTCTCTCTCTCTCTCTCTCTCTCTCTCTCTCTCTCTCTCTCTCTCTTTTAGCAACAGATTTTGGTCATTGTATTGGTTTATTAGCGTGAATAATTTTTAGCACCGCTAATAATGCCAAAATTAAATGATTGCTAAACTCCATGTTATTCGGTAGTATTGCGGTAGAAAGTGGTATTGATTGACTGATTATATATTGTTTAACGTCCTGCTCGAGAAATTTTCACTCACCATTGCGGGTGAAAGGCTGCAAATTTAGGCCTATGCTCGGCTCTCTGGGCCTTCGAGCACGGAGGGATCTTTACCATGCCACACCTGCTGTGACACGTGACCGCGGTTTTTGGTCTCATCCGAAAGACCACCCCATTTAGTCGCCTCTTACGACAATTAAGGGGTAATGAGAACCTATTCTAACCCGGGTCCTCACGGGATTAGAAAGCAGTAAAATGTAAAAGTAGTTAAACGTACTGAATCTCCGTGTCAGTATATACATGTACCTATTGAAAGACACGTGGAATTAATCAGAAAGGAGTGATATGTAATATGTTACCTTAAGAATAGACAGAACGATGATCACGTGATTGGAATATAGCATGTCAGAGACTTCACATTCTAACAGCGACCGTCTTCTCGTTACTGCTTATGACGTCATAGCCTAATAAACAACGCCTCGTCTCATACCATATATAAGGTATATTATGATATCACAGTGATAAAGATATCACGCTAGAGAGAATTAGAAAATCCCGAGGACTTGATTTTGGCGATTTTTTTTTGGGGGGGGGGGTATTTTCCTCGAAGTACATTTCATTTTGTAGTTTTGTTGAAATTTTGTTAATTGATAAGGATTGATTGTACTGTTGAAGTATATATGAAGATAAAAGGCAGTCACAGTATTAAAAGTGGACAAAGTGCAATGTAGCCCGAGTTAACATTTTTGTCAGCCAGGAAACCTCGCATTCCCATGACGTATTAAGTAGGCTAAAAATAGTTTTCATATGTTTATGAAAATAATCATTGACGTGCTTTGTAGACAAAACTTAAAAAGGTTATAATGATATCTGCTTATAACTGTAAAGACCGAATCACAGAGGTCTGTTAGGCGTATGGACACGCGAGAGGATGGCATTTGCAACGCGTCCCCACATGTGCAGAATGAAAAGAAAGCTTTATTGCGCATTGCCGTCTCAGAGAACGTAAATGCACCTCATCCGATGCCCACAGAAATTGATGTTGCCTTTAATGTGGTTGTTATTACCAATCAAACACAAGAAATTAATCTAAATTCGGAATTTTATATATTCTGTATAATTTTGATTTGCATTTTAGTATAGTGTAAATCGCATTAGAGTACCGTTAGATAAGGCGCTATATAAGTGCATTATTATTATTTCAACAATTCTTCATTCAGTAATTGTGCTTTCAATTTCTCGAAGTGACGGCATGGCCGACTGGCACCAGTTCGCCACCTTATGGATTATGACTAGATGGTACCAGCGAAAAGCAGGTAACCCGCGAGTTATTTGCCCCTGGTCAGCTACAAACATTAAATCGTACGTGTCATTTTCCAATGTAAAAGAAAGATATTATATTTTTGCTGTATACCATTTATCGAATTGAATTGTGCCTTTTCGGCAATGCTATGTTTGAATTTATCAATAGCCGAAGAATTTCACTATCTTTTGCCATTTCATTATTTAAAAAAAATATCAAAATTTTTCTAAGATATTGAATTAGCTGGTCAATTCAGTTTTCCAGGCTAATACGCCCGTTACATATGCATATAAAGGACATAAAATTTACTGCAATGTACCGCAACACTATGTACATATCAATTTAGTAACACAATACACGTGCCTTTCAGTGATACCGAGTCAATGCATAACTAGTCCGACTTCTAGGCTACTACACTGACCTTTGTTTGATAGATCAACTTATATTGATTATACCTACGATGTTTACAATTAGATAAATTTGGAAAGACATGAACTGATCGCACAACTTTGTTAATATGATAATTATAACATTTAATCGAAAATCAATTCAAAAGAATTGGATTATTAATTTTTTTTTCCAGCATTGCACATTCTTTCTTCTTTTACGATGTGACATCACCTGTGCTGTTCTAAGCTGTTCCGTTAATCGCTATTTACCCAAAGGATTAGGCGTTATTCAATTTCTATGCACACACCGTTGCAGTTGTGAGATACATCTTTCAAAAAAAATATATTTCACTGCTTAAGTATTATTAACTATAGTTTTCTTTAAACACACACACACACACACACACACACGCGTAAATAAATAAAGTGAAATGATATTGAATGGATTTCAATTCCCTATAGTCTGTGAAAATGTCAGACGAAAATTCATTTCAGGGAAAGTTTAACGGGATCACGATGTTGTCTGAATCAATTATCTCCGTTTTTCAGGGGAGGTAACTCTTCATGCCCATAACGTCCCGTGAGGATCTGGGATAGAATAGGTCCTCAGTACCCCTTGCTTGTCGTAATAGGCGGTCAAATGGGACGGTCCTTCGGAGAAGACCTGTGTCACAGCAGGTGTAGCACGATAATGATCCCTCCATGCTCAAATGCTGTAAGCGCCTAGTATAGACTTAATTACTGTAGCCCTTCAACGGTGACGTCTCCACATGAGTGAAAAATCGAGCGGGACGTAGCAATATACAACTTACCTTACAATGATTAGAACCTCCACAAAATTTGGATATATCTGTATTAAAGGTCCCCTACACAAACTTTTACATAATATGAGAAAAATTCACCACTTACAAATAATTCTTGCTCACCCATTACGTAAGATTATAGGTATCTCATTTCGTTAACACACGTTCATTCAATTCAGAATAAAGATGTGATGATAGATTATCTTTAGTAACACTAAATACTATTTATATCTTTACATGAACAAATTTATTGGTTGGTTGTTTTACTTTTAGACCTATGTTTAGCGCTTACGGCGTAGCAGTGAAAGTTTTTTTTTATTAACGTGCCAACGTTTGTCGCGACACGGGACTTTCGTTTTTTAAGGTCATAAGCGAAAGACCCGTGATATTCGCTTCTACATGCCAAGCGTGTGGCGAAGGAATAATCACGTCCTTTGTTCACGTCTCCGGATTTACGCATCCTTGGCACAAGCGGAGACCAACTCACAACCTCCCAGTTACGAAACCAGCGCTCTATCACGGTATCTTGCCTAAGTTAAGAAGACTCACAAAATGTCAGTATGTCGTGGTGCAAAACAAGATAGTTTGTACCCTTTCCGAATGTGTGTGAACGGTCGAAGCTTTCAAAAAGTGAATAAATCATGCTTTTCTGGCACACACACACACGAGCGCACGAATACGCATACACACACACACACACACACACATATATATATATATATATATATATATATATATATAACTCGTTTAAAATTATGATTTAGTCAGACACTTTTTAAAATAATACTTCAAAAAGGCTATTGTTATATGCAAACGCTGAACAGAATCTATGAAGAAAGAAATGTTTGCGACATTGATTAAGGAAACAAAATATACTTGCAGTAGACATGATCAATACCACAAGCATTTGTTCTCAAACACCATAATTTCTAATTATATTACAACCGTATTTTAAAAAAGATGCTTCCCGACGAAGACTGCAAAGTACTTAATCAACAATTAGTTTAACAAACAATTAACATTTATTTTGTTTACTCAGCGGACTGTTCTTCTAATTGCTTAAATTGCATTATTAATCATTGAACAAAATGCTTTCTTTTTCGATTTTTAGATGCGTTTGTTGTGAAGAATAAATAGTATGTGTTTACTCTAACAGGTAACGATAAGTACCTGATATTATCGATGACTCTGATCATGGTATGGACGTTGCCAGTTAAAGATGACGGTGACCTTAGTATTTATTGCTAGGTTTCGTCGTTCAATTAGTTGTCAAATATTAATTAGTCTTTTGTCAGTGAATACAACTAATTTAGACGTAAATACAAAAGCGAAATCTATCGTAAATAGCGTGATAAATATTAAAATAATGAAAAGCTCATCTATCTAAAAAGGAAGCCGTAATTACGAAATTTGTGTAGTGGCTGGGAGTCCTATATCATATTGATAAATTTCGTTAAGAAAAAAAAAACATGGTATAATATAACAAAAATTAAATTAGTCTTTTGTTAGTGCATACAACCGATTTAGACACAATGACACAAATACAAAAGCGACATTTACTATAGTAAATATAACAACGATTAATATAATGATAAACTCGTCGATCTGAAAGTGAAGTAAATACGTCCCCCAGTAAAGCGTAAATCGCGACCGTTAGAATCAGCATTAACGGTCGAAAAAGTATAAGAAGATAGCTATTCCTTAATTAACACAACATCAAAAAGTATTTCATTCTCCATCATATTCTTAAAAAAGGAAAAGGAAAACAAACAAACAAAAAACCAACAACAACATATAAAAAAAAAATTTGAAAGAAAAACATTTTTAAAAAAAAAAAATCATCAACTATTACATGTAGTACATACATATTTTAAATTTTGCATCTTTTTTACAACACCATGACTGGACTAAATAATCAAAATTAAAAGTGATTAAAACTACATGCATATAAATATTTTTTGGGTACGATTACAGAAAAAAATGGCGGTGATCATGCTGTTTGTTACTATGGTCTTCCAGAGGCTGGTGAAAAAATCCTCATCCAGAAAAGAGATGATGTGCTCTACCACGAAATTTGCAAATAAAACCTCTGTATGCACGACATCTTTGACATAATTTGAAAAAAAATCCAAATATGAAGAAAAAGAAATAGTAAATCTTATTAATTATCAAATTTAAAATTTCAACTGATTATGTCACTTCTGAACCCTACCATAATTTTTATTACATATTTTTATTACTTATATTAGATACATTGCTATGGATTCGGATTATATACAATACAGTTATTGTTATAGTAATATAATCTCGTTTAAAGTAAGCATTTCGCAAATTCTATAAACGTTAAGACATCTAGTTTTTCAATACAACATGTTATTGGGTAAAATACTGTCCGACTTGTTTCATACCTATTGTTAGGCTATTCTTTTATACACCCTGATTTTGATTACGGATTGCTCCGTTTACCTGATGAAGATATAGGACTCACTGCGGGTGTGGCCGCTCAACAAGGGATGCTTACTCCTTCTAGATACCTGAACCCACCTATGGTAGTTCCAGTGGTCCGTGTTTGCCCAACTCCTAATCTTGCATTCCTTATAGGAGTTCTAAGATTGATCGCTGTTCGTTATCTTCACGTTTTCCAAAATCCCTGCAGTAATTAATTATAACGACACAAAGACATTTTCATAGTCATGATTTATTTGATGCAACCGTTTAGAACAACTTGCAACAATTTTAGCTCTACCACTGATATACCAGTTCAAAGGTAGTTTGTAAGAGATAGTCCACATGTTCAAATGTATTCTTCAACAATTGTTCTTTCTTTGAACATGACAAAAATATTTAGAAATGTCATTATGGAAAATAAAGCGTGTAGAATTATTGATATTTGTTTTCCTGATGTCACTCAATCACTGCAAATTGCGATGGAAGGGCTTCAAATTTCCATTGAAATGAAGTTCCCATCTGGAAAATAAATAGGATGGTAGTAATTTTATCTTTATGTAAATGCAAAGTTCGGAATGAGAAAATATATCTAAATATGAATGAAATGATATCGAAACATCAATGGCACTAAAACATTTGGATATACGGTGATAAAATACATGAATGAAATAAATGTGTGGGGATTGAATTAATAGGCTAAAATGATAACAGCGAGATATGAACAATAGCTTTTTGTTATGACGTACCTCCGGGATAAAGACTTCCCAGTGTTTGCCGTTGTCGAAACTACACAAAGCATACCGATATGCTTTACATAAATTGATTGGCATTTGTAAACCGTAAATTCCCTATTAAAATAGAAATTTGAAAACTAGTTTTTCAACACTACTCCTTTGTTTATGATTTAATTTGATACTTGTTAAACAGTCAACTCAATTATCAAAATTAATCACTTAAGGCACATAAAGAGATTCAACAAAACGTCTAGCAATTTTTTCAATGACGAGATCTTGGCACAATGTGTAAATAGATAGTCGAAGATTAGCAGTAATCAAACGGAAATGATCGGAAAATGTTTTGATTTCTACCTGCGGACAGGAGAGCTTTGTAAGTTGTAGTTCATAAATCGTTGACAATAATGGAAGATAGTTGGACGGAAGACAATTAGCATACAATCGAACGTCGCATTCACAGCAGATAAGATCAGACATTATGTATCCGGCAATTGATGGAACAATCAACATGAACTTCAGTTCCTCGTCCCAAAAACTATAGAATCTGAAAAAAGACAACATTCCTTCATTCATTGAATAAAGAACTTTCCCTGAATTTGATTCTATATGCATAAAAGTTTATTTTGACGTCTTTGAAAAGAGCCTTGGTAGATAGATCACGGACAATTTTCGCACAAACATAACAACGCGATCTGTACTGCACTATAGCGTGCGTCGGGTCATAAAAATAAATTTCCTCCATTGTAATACAAAGTAAAGTTCAATTCTAAAGTCTTGGAAATATTTAATGTATTTAATATTTCCATATAAACAAACCAGTTGAAAACTTTACAATAAAGATGATTAGCATTAAAAACCTTGGTGTACTTTATTGTAAAAATGATGATTTCACATTTTCCTGTGGATTTGAAATGGTCAGACGTGGCGGCGACACTATTGCAAGCAACGATTAATGTTGTATTTCTAATGTCATTATGCTGAATGCTGTCTGTTGCGTTTGATATCAATAGTTATATCTTTCTTTGCATACTAATTTTGACTACGGAATACTCCATTTACCTGGTAAAGATATAGGACTCACGGTGGGTATGATCGGTCAACACAGTATGCTTAGTCCTCCTGGGCACCTGATTCACCTCTGGTATGTCCAGGGGACCGTGGGGGCCCTATCCTTAATGTTGTATTCTTTATTGGAGTTATGAGATTGATCACTGTTCGATATGTTCGATTATGATTTGACAAATACAAATTTCACTTTGAATTCAGTTGCACAACAAAGGGTAAAATAAGCATAATACTTGTCATTATTTAATATGTGACATGTTAAAGAAATTGATAAGGCTTGATAGATACGACCTGAAATCCATAATTTTGGTAGACTGAATGATTTTATGTGGAAATAATACACGGTAGATCAGAAGAATATTGATTTAAGATATTTTCATCTTTCAATATATATATATATATATATATATATATATATATAAAGATCCCTCCCTGCTCAAAGGCCGTAAGCGCTGAGCGTAGGCCTTAATTCTTAATTTTGCAGCCCTTCAACGACAACAGTGATGTCTCCATATGAGTAAAAAATTCTGGTTAAAGACTACACAATCAACTCATGTCAAGGTATGTATGGGTCCGATGCACAACACACTGCTAAGTGCCCAAGGGTGTCTTTCAAATGTGCAGTTTTTTAATACATTATCAATGACGTCTCCATAGGAGTAAACGATTTTCGAGGGGACGTACAACGCAAACATCTAGTCAATCATGACAGTGACGATGGTCAGAATATAAAGAACATTAGTTAAATATCCGTAGTGTCATTATATCTTATAAATCAAATCAGGGTTACATCTTTACTTAACCAAAACTCAGTAAATGTGACATAGCTCCTTAATCTGTAATTACTGATCGATAACAAATGGTTGGAGGTAATAAAAATCCACGAACATTGACTTATTGTTAATAAGGAAGATTCTACAGTATACATTTTCATGGGGGATTAATTTTCGTTCTTGAAGTCCCAAAGAACGGTTCAAACGAACTTCAAGAATAATTGCGATTTAATTTTCAACTATGTAATACCACACATGTAATGCACCAATACATTAATGATAATACTAGATCAAGCGATTAAATGTTGGAATTGACAAAAATGTAAAACAAATTTCATATTCAGATTTTAATTTCGCATAATAGTAGAACTTTTATGTTCTGCCAGCTCAGTTGAGGATGTTAAAGTAACTTGATTTACAAAGGTTGATTGATGTCCCAAGTACAAATGAAGCTAACACAATAGCTTAGCTGTTTGAATCCTAGAGTAAATCATTAAAATTAATAATAGATACTTAAATGAACAGTTAGAGTTAGTTACTGTATAATTGGAGAAACCTCCTCAGCAGAAATCTTAAAGTACCTGAAATCAATGACAGTAATTTAAGATTATTTCTCAATTAAAATCATAGACAATGGAAATCAATGTCTTAATGAGGAAAATTGAATGGTGCGTCTGTTTCTAATAATTTCATAAGCAAAAAAACAAACACATAAATGTATTATTTGTTTCTCTTCGATTGATTTGCTTTTAAGTCAACAAAACTTCTGGCAATTGACAACTCAAGTAGTTGGCTTTCCTGTTGTTACCATAACTGCATGACGTAAGTGTTAATTATGAAAGTGATAGATGACGTTCATAACAAACTAACAACTCAACTTTATGTCAAACGGTATGATTTCAGCTTACCCATCATCACCTTTCCATATTTAGATAGTATTGTTCTATTATCATCTGCATATGTTGCAGATGTCTTTCAAATAATTCGATACATAAGAGATTGTTTCGCATATGATCAATTTTTAAATCCAGGCAGGCTACTGACAAATAAGTTGATGTCAAGGGGGTTTAAAGTAAGAATTTCGCATATTTTGTGATCGTTATAATGACCTAATATGCAAATACTACCTGTCAATAGATCAAATGCTGCTTGAAGTGTTCCATACTAATTATAAGGCCATTTTTATATACTGATTTTGACTATGGAGTATTCCGTTACCTGATAAAGATATAGTGCGAACACGTTAAGGCAGGTCATGAAAATGTTTGCTTTGTTAAAATCAGCGAAACAATGTGAATTTATAATTGAAAAAAGTATATCACTAAGTATATATATCGAATTCCAATTTTATGTTCATGTAAATATTCATACAAAGAAATGCAGCTACTAAATCCTGGTTTAACATCGCCAATGTGGTCGCGCGACTCTCCGTGCGATTTTGATAAGATCGCAGAAGGCTACATCATTAATGTTTACATTATACGCGCCATTTTTGTACGGACTCCCGTGAAGAGGCAGAGTTAAATCTGTACGATCGCTGTGCAGAACCTGTTCAAACACTATGCAGTTATATATACTATTAAAAAAAGTAGGGGATATTCGATTTACCAGGACAATGAAATGCAGATCATGACGTCAGGAAGAAAACAAATGGTAGAAAAACATTAAGGAAACATTTGTCAATTTATTCGAAACCCTGTGTAAGTAAGAAAAGGATAGATTCTCCAGAATAAGGGCCAACACCAACACAGGACACACACACAGGACACACAGCAAATTTACCACCATTGTGAAACAGTCAGTAGCGGGTAAAACCCCTTATCGAACATATCTTCGATACTTTTGTTTACCCAGATAGGATTATGCTTTAGTACTTTGATCAATACGTGTTGATCACGAAGGACAGGAAGCTGTATGGTGACGTCACTGATACAGTTTAGCGCCAGTTTGTTCACGCCATGTGGTTCTGACTTACGTGTGCAGATTCTTTTCGTATTCCTTCCTTTTCATTATGGCCAGGACCTTCGCATGAGCGAGAATCAGTCAATCTGTATTTAGGTGATCAATTGAAGGAAATAATAGACCGGATCAAATGATGCAGTCGATGACGTCACTGCAGAGTAATGTTTCTGTGACTGGTATGTTTGATATGTTTATGCACAGTTTCACTGAAATATCAAAGACTGGCTATAGTTCAAAAAGAACTCAATGATCTAAAATGTCGTTAATGAAGACAAATTCGTCCTCGAGGAAACGCGGACTGAGTTGTTCGCCAATTTCACGCAAAACAGCCAAATCTAAAGCGTGTCATTTCCTACCATAGTTGGGATGAATAAGATTTAAATGCTTCGGACGCGGACGATGCACTCAATTCCCTTATCGAGGGAGAAGACAGCAGTCATGACTCGTCCTTAGATGATGAAGTCTCTGTTCTCAAGGAACTGTCTAAATTCTTTGGGGATGAAGACAAGACGAGTGAACCTTTAAGTTCAGAATTAGCAATGATAAGGAGAAAATGTTTTCGTCAAAAACTAATTCAGAAAAAAAATCAAAGAAATTCTTAACAAATATGACAGACCAAAAATCATTAACAGTGTTTTCGCTCCAATTTATTCGGAGATGATTTGGGCAGTCAAATAAAAAATGTCATGGAAGCAAAGAAACTTGCACAAAAGATAGCAAACCGAGATTATGGTGGTAAATATGAAAACCCCAAAGTCCATCCAGCTTACGAGAAAAAGCCAAGGCATGGGTCCGGAAGTAACAATTATATTTGGGCCAAGGAACAGTACGGCTTCAATAAGAAAAGAGAAGGCGAGATAAAACAATAGTGCTGCAATATGTTAGTACTTATATGTTTCTTGCTTGTATGAATGTTGATCATTATGTTTTGACAAATACATCTGAAAATTTTACTGCAGATAAAATATGTAATTTCTTTACGTGATTGGTATAGATTGACCCGTGCTAGTTGGATGTTCAATGTTGCCAATGGCTTTAGAGTTGAATTCAAATGGAAATTCATTTTTTTTTAAAATCCAGAATCGCTAGCTTTCTGTTACTGAGCATTACGCAGCACAAAAAGAAGTAGAAAATGTGTTTACAAAACAAATTATTGAACGGGTTTATGAGAATCATTGTGAGAATTCTTTTTATTCAAGAATTTTTCTGCGTCCCAAAAAGATGGGTCTGGTAGATTAATTCTGAATTTAAACAAATTTAGTTGATTTTGTTGACAACTCTCACTTTAAGATGGAGATGTTAATGTACTTTGTCTTTGATAAAGCCAAATTGTTGGTTTACTTCACTACATATTAAAAATGCTCATAATTCACAGTATTAGTAGAGATTATCGTAGATTTCAAAGAGAAAATAAATTTATCAGTTTACATGCTTACCGATGGGTTTGGCAAGTGCCCCGCGTATGTTTACAAAAATAGTGAAGCCTGTTTTGCATGTTTTGAACATGGTCATCTTAATGTTATTTACATAGATGATAGTTTGCAATTGGGCAAAACAAAAGATGAGTGTGAAGTTAATTTAAGAGATACTATCAAGTTCCCAGATTGTCTTGGATTTACTATTCATCTAGAAAAAAATATTTTTAATGCAAGTCAGAGAGTTGTTTTTGGGGGTCTTTTGTTCTACTCTTTTACATTGACCAAGATAAAGTTCAGTCGTCTATCACAGATTTGTGATGTGATTCTGAATCAGAATAAAGCGACAATAAAACATGTAGCGCAACTGATAGACACTTTTCTGAACCAAGTGTAGAGTATGCCAAACTTCATTATAAAACTTTAGGAATTTAAAAAGATATTGCTCTGAAACTTTACCAAGGGAATTTTGAAGCACATGTGTCTATTTCTCATCAGAGTAGAATGAATTTAGAATGGTGGTCCCACAGTGTTTGCTTGTCTTACAGACTGTTAAATAAAGACCCTCCAAGTTTTATATTCAAAAGAGACAGTTCAAAGTTTGGATGGGGTGACGTTAATGAGAAGTCAGGTGAAGCAATTAGTAGTTTATTGCACATTGATATTTCACAACTACACATTCATTATTTAGAGCTCTTAACTGGGTTTTATACTCTAAAAAGACTTTAGAAGAACATTAACGACTCTCATGTAAAGCTCTGCATGGATAATTCAGTAGCTTTGTCTTATGTCAACAGGCAAGAAGGCAAGATTTCTACGTTAAATGATCTGACTCGTGAGTTATGGCTTTTGGGGTATTGATAGAAATATTTGGATTAGTGCAGAGTATGTCCAGGGAAAAAATATCATAGCTGATTCTTTATCTAGAAAAGAACGTGGATATGGAATGGAAACTGGATGAAGCTATTTTTGAAAAGACTACAAAATCTGTGCGGTAAATGTGATTTAGATTTGTTTGCGACCAAAGACAATCATCAGATAGAAAATTATTTTTCATATAGAATAGATCGGAATGCTGCAGGAAATGGATGCTTTTGCACATTCCTGAAGAAATAGTGATTGTTATTTATTTTCTCCTTTTAGTGTTATAAGTCGAGTATTACAGAAAGTGCAGGAGGAGGAAGTGTAGTTCGCTCTTGACAGTTCCAGTGTGGAAGACTCGGTCTTGGTTCCTTCAGTTGTTGCATCAGATTGACTATTTTAAAGCTACCAAAAGATCCGGACCGACGACATCCTTTTAAAAAGAGGAAGATGGGTTCCTTCAGTTTGTCTGCAAATGCTTGTATAGTAGAAAAACACCAACAGACACTTGCCGGAATCCACTAAAAACAGTATAGAGGTTTTCAACAAAATATGGTTGCAATTTTGTTGTGAAAATCAGAATGATCCATTTAAACCAGATGTTGATTTAATTTTAGAATTCAGAATTGTTTTTTAAAATAGTGCTTTAAACACAGCTAGAAGCTCATTAAGTTCTTTTTTGTCAGTTTTAGGAAAATCTAGTGTGAAGCTAGGGAATCATATTTCAATCAACCATTTTATGAAAGGTTTTTTTTTCCCGTCAAGACCAAGTATCATTTAACATGGAATGTAAATAAGGTTTTAGAGTACTTGAAGTCATTGTCACCTACACAAGAGTTATCATTACTTACACTGTATCAGAAATTTACAATCTTATTAGATTTATTATCTGGACAAGAAAACAAAGATAGCATATTCTTGATATTAGAAATGTTTCTGTTAGAGAAAATATGTTGATCATTAGATAAGGTGATTTGTTGAAACAATCAAGACCGGGACATCATATAGATGAAATTTCTATTGCTGCTTATTCAAATGATAATGCGCTGTGTGTGTTGACTGCCACGATAATCCAATATATTTTTATTTTAGAATACAGAAATGGATGTTGAACTGAGTTGAGGTATTTTTTTTCCAAAACGTCGACTTTCGTCCCTTTTATTGATATGATACTATCTGCAGGGTTTTTTAGTATTGATATATAAATACCAAAACGTGTCGGCATCAAAATGACCCCAAAGGAGGTATTTGTAAGGAATCAATATTTTATGCAGTTTTAAAAAATATTTTCCATAAGAAAGACAAGCCCCTGTGAAGTAACCGATAAAATGATGACTATGCATGGAAAGACAATGACATAGTCAAGAATTTGTTAACTGCATTATGAAAATATCAAATAAAATATCAGATAAAATTGCAAATGTACAATACTACGCTGTATACCTTTAGAGGTTCTTATACACCGAATGAAAGGTAATAAACTAACTGCACGTCTGACAGGAAAACATTCAATGAAAAGTCTAGAACGTCAGTATAATGTGTAGAAAAGCAAAAACAAACAAACAAACAAACAACAACAACAACAACCCCCCCTCCCCCCCCCCCCCCCCCCCACACACACACACACAAAACCGGATTTCCATTTTTAGATGTTTAATAATCATTAATAATCAATCGGTAGCATTCTAACAATATTTTTGATAAACGTATTGTATTGCCAGTTAGATCTCTGTATAACCCTGGGATAACGCTATACTCTTTCATTATTAAGGTTCATTCGTGATCTATTTATCACAACTATGTAATGACATCATGCCAAATCACATATCATGCATTGTAACAGTACAAAAACTATTTTTGAAAGTTTAGTATTCCCTCCCTTTGTTTACGACAGATTTTAAAGACTACACAATTTATAATCATTAATGGAGTATGACCAACCTTAATATACCTGCGAGGACTTACGGCGGACGTGACCGATTAAGAGGGGATGCTTACTCCTTCTAAGAATCTGATCCCGCCTCTGGTGTTGCCGGTGGGGGGATTTCCGTGTTGCCCTACACTTAATTTTACATTGTCTTCCAACAGCCTGTTGGAATTCCCATGGGCACGAATTGTGCTCCTTTGTCAGCTGACCTGTTTTTATATTCTTATGAAGCAGAATTCATTCAAAAGCTTCTGTATGTGAAGAAAAAATATATCTTGCTGTAGCCTTAAATTCGACATTTAGATATATCGACGGCTTTTTCTCTATCATCAATGATTTTCATTCATATGTCGATTCGATATATCCCAGTTAACTTGATATAAAAGACACCACAGAGTCTTCCACATCTGCTTCTTATATACATATTGTACTGAAAATAGATGCTGGCTTCAAACTAACAACTCAACTTTATGACAAACGGGATTATTTCAATTTCTCCACCGTCAATTTCCCTAATCTAAGTGGCAATATTCCATCATTACCTGGATATGGTGTTTATATCTCCCAAGTGATTCAATATACAAGAGCTTGATCTGCATATGATCAGTTTTTAAATCGAGACAGACTACTGACGAAGAAGTTGATGTTACAGGGGTTTATACAATCTCGTCTAAAGTCAGGATTTCGCAAATTTTATCGTCGTTATACCGATCTTGTTTGCCAGTACAACTTTCCATTAGGTCAAATGCTGTCTAACGTGTTTCATACCAATTCTTGACACACTGATTCTGACTACGGATTACTCGTTTACCTGATCGCGACGTAGAGCTCACGGCGTGTGTGACCGGTCGACAAGGGATGCTTACTCTTCCTAGGCACCTTTTCCCACCACTGGTATGTCCAGGGGTCTGTGTTTGCCCATCTCCGATTTGTATTTTTTTATAGGAATTACGAGATTGAATACTCTTAGTTATCTTCACTTTTACATTCTACTCGTATGTGGGATTTATGAGACTGACCACTGTTCGTTATCTTCACGTTTTCATGAATCATATGTATCTGCAATCGTTTACCTGCATTCAATTCTGTCAGGCCTCTCTGTGGTGAGGCCATCCATCGGTGTTCTCTGACGAAGGCTTTGTAACTCCCGTAGAAGTCCTGCCATGTCGTTCTTACACAAGCAGATGTCGCGTACGATTTCCTGCAATATCTCCTCCCAAGATTTCTAAGAAAGTATAAAGAATGGCTAAAATGGCTTCTGCCTATTTCAAACGCAACCATGTGCTGATCAGAACAAAAGCACAGATCTTTTCTATTGTATGATGAAGGACAGGTATTTAAAAACCATTAAAACAATCTTACGTTTATATCACTGAACTCCTGAAAGCCACCATCTGCAATACAAATATATATATATATATATATATATATATATATATATATATATATATATATAATGTCGAATGATAGCAGATATGTTCTGGGTGTGAAGAATTTTATATTGGAGAAACAAAAAATCTGCCTCGAGCTCGTGTGCGTTTTCAGAAACAGCATATCAATATCACGACATACAGACAAGTTCTCCTAAGTGATGTTTGTGGACAAAAACAATTTAAAACTTTTCCATCTTATAAGTTTTCGGTGCGACATCCAGAGATTTGAAAAGGAAAAACATTTTATCAATATGTTCAAACCTAACTCAATAATCCAGTTTAACTTCGTCTCATATTTCTATATCATAATAATTAAATTTTGAACATGGTCTCATCTGTTCTATTAAAAGTTTTCAAAGTTCATATCTATATAAACTTTAATTTAAAGGACATATCGTACGAACTTTAATTTTTTAATTATGGATGTCACAGACGAATAATAAAATGCGTTCAACAATGACATCACAGATTCATTTTAACAATGAAAATGAACTTTGACATTTATTTTTTTATGTACATAAAATAATTCAGAAATTGAATTTATAATTTCGATAACTTAAAATTGTCATTTGAAATTTAATTATAAGAAATGACCGCTTTAATTTCCCAGTTTACCGGAGTTTGAACTGATGTTGCCTATTTCCAAACATAACATAATCCATTTTAAATATTCTTTTACAGTTTTCGCATTGCTTTACTATGACGTCATTATAAATACGTATTAACATTAAGTATCTTATGATGTCAAGGTTTCTTTACCTCTAATGAAGTTTGATCCTCAGATTTTGAGCACAACTGCGCATGATGCTATAACTTAATATGTACTAGTTCAACTCTGATTCTATTTATCCATATATATTATACATCTATTACTTAATTCCAGTTGAAAAAAAATGAGTCAATTCAAATTTGGAAAGGGTCTGTCATGGACTACATTTTGTGGTGCAAGGATTGTTTTATCAAAACAGTTTTAAATCTCCATGATTTTACAGTTTCTGTTTGATCCAATTATTTGTCAATTTGTATACCCCTATACTTGTATTTCAGTTTTATAATTTGTGATACTAGTTGAGACTTGGAACCAATTCAAATATTGTACACTATGACCCAGTGTTTCTGTTTCATGTTCTAATTCTCCTTCAATGTAGAAATCAAAAATACACTTCCCAAAAAAATTGACAATAATGCAAAATTCAGGTGTAAACGTTCAAAGTTCCGCCGTTTCTGATGTAACGTCATTATATTAAGAAATGTAAAGCTTCAGGAGATTGGAAATAAAAGCGCTAAAGCTTTACTATACATCTTGGTGTTTTTTATTCACACACACACACACACACACACAGAGAGAGAGAGAGAGAGAGAGAGAGAGGAAACCGTATAACACATATTTTCTGCGGTTATCCATTTTTGGGGAAAGGAAAAATCCAAAAAATTACAATCGCAAAAATATATCGATACATATACGTGTATATAAAGCAAACGCAGGAATTGGAAACGCATATATCACTTGCTTCCTTTTAGAGATCAGATCGCAAAAATTTCTTCCCGCAGAAAATACCCGTTATACGGTGTATATATATATATATATATATATATATATATAATATGCAATCGGGTATTCTAAATAAAACAGTCATTGCTTCTATCCATTATATTGTAAAATAAAATTTCACCTGATAACTGCGGAGTTAGACACGTCATTGTTCTCCAAACCTCACTACACATATGGTGAATTCTGTACCATAAATGGTCGTTTAATTCTTTCATAAATTTACTGGACGTCTGGAAATTTTCCTTGCCATCCGAAAAGTAAAAACTGAGCATTGCGATGAAGAAGTTTACAAAAATAAAAATCATTACAAAAGCAAACACTGATATTGAAATTTGAGCATGAAGAGATGATATTTCTGGATGTTTCCTCAAAGATATCATAGATAATACAATCTGCATCACGCTTAGAATTGCTGAAAATGGACTACGAAATTGATGCACAAAATAACCAGTTGTAATGTGCAAGTAGGACGCAAAGGCGGCAATCACTATCATAAACAGTAACGCAAAAGAGAGAATGTCTTTCCTCCCATTTGTGAGTGAGAAGTAGAGAATATGGAGGTGGGAATTGAAGGTGAGTGGTTTCAACAGATCCAATGACACTATAAACATGACGCCAGCCATAGTGTGTTGGTAGAGTTCATCATACAACATGGCAAACTCAAAAGAGACGTGCGATTCTGAAAGTGGATTTCAAATACATTCATTAGAGAAATATTCATATTTCATATATACATGAATGTTGACCAAATATTTCCATATCGGATGCTTTTTTTCTAAACATTAACATTTCTAAAAATAAAACATTTGCCTGTATGCAAGAAACAAGCAGTTATGCTTCCGGTATTAAGTACTAAATATGCCCTCTATCACATGATATGAATGCAATGAATTTCCTAATTACTGACTATCTTTGTTACCTAAATAATTGGATACGTCTGTGATGCCCTGAAGTGTCTGGTCTATCCTGAGTATATAGAATATTACAGCGGAGAACGATAAGACTATTTCCATTAATCTCAACCACGTTGCGCAATATGTGAAAGATTGTTGACGAAGTTTCACGATGTTTACCATAAAGAAGACCAACCTAATAATTAAAATGAAAATGAATACTACTTGAAAAGCCAACACGCAATAATCCCACGGTGTAAGATAAGGAAACATGTTGATAGAATAGGTATTTGTTGTCATTACTATGGAACCAAACTCTGATATTTCGAACACGACTTTAACATTCGTGAATAGTCTGGTATTGGCGTTATAGAGAAAAGAGTCGATGAACACAGCTCTAGTATAAACATCTATCCAATTTAGACTCTTCAGTTGTGAAAGGTAGTCCCTGGCTAGTGATTGTTTTGGGCCTATGTCAATTTTGTAGCCTCCTCCTCCGTAAACTGCAAAATCTCCCACATATGGTAAAGTTTTTAGATTTTCTGATGGTTGGAACTGGTAACTGGTGTCTATAATCTCATTTGCGTCAAAGCAATCGTTAGTTTTATGTCGCCAACCTACAATCATATAAAATATCCTGTCAGTAACTCGAAAATGAAGTGGACGCACGTGTTTTACTTGTACCTCTAAAAGAAAAACAAATCATGCGGAACAGAGTACTGTGATCATTGCTTCCTTATGATCTAAATTTGTTATATTGTTATAAGAATGAAAGGTAGCAATTTTGGTGATTTTGTAATCCAAGAAATATATTATGTATCGTGGAAAATTAAGTTCAGAATGAATAAGAATTGAATAGTATACATGGTCTCTCTCTCTCTCTCTCTCTCTCTCTCTCTCACACATCAATGTACAACATCTTGATAACGGGGTTGTATGCATTCGGTGCCTAGTAAATATGCATGCGTATTACGTCCCATTTTAAATTCAAGAATATTAAATTTCACTCATGCAGAGACGTCACCAGTTGTAGGTGAAGTGGCACATTTTTTACCTATGTATGGCGCTTACGGCCGTAGCCGCAAGGTCAACAACGACCATGACACGCAACCTCTATATTTAAGGTCATATCCGAAAGACTTGCCGGGCGTATGCTGATAGTTCTGAATATATCAATTCTATAGAAGCAAAACATACAACGAAAAAAATTCAAGTTTGAAAAGATATTGCATTGTTGTCCCCTTGATACTGAATTAAAATAAAGATTGATCGATTTTAATATTTCATTTCTACGGTATTTATTCATCATATTTGTTTTTGTGTCTAATGTCATAATATTTAATATCATTTGATAAGGTTCTAAATTCACCATCGATCATCATACATATTCCTTAATAGTAAAATTGTTTGAATAAATCCGGAGAAAATGTGGCATTACTAAGCCTGAAAAATATACATAACTAGTTTATCATTTTTGGGTTGGAATCATATTTTGTTCATGAAATGTTCAATGCACCCTTCAAACGTTTTACAATTATAAAACGATGTGACAAATCGTATAAATGAAATAATTCTTTTTAATCTGATACTTTGAAAAGAAAATCCGGTAGGTAGTCATTTTATTTACTTTTATAAATGGTTATGATCCAAATATTAGGTTAAATATGAATTTTGTCTGAGATAGACCTTCTAATACTGCTCAATATGCATTTCTGTTGCCATGGCAACTAATATGAATTCTACTCAAGATATGCAAGGTGCTACTTTTGTGTTTTGAATTCAAATTTTCTATATTAAATACTATAATCTGATAAATACCCCTGTTTAAAATTATACTCCCTTTTTACCAGATAAGTTGCCTTATGTAGTTTTTCCTTTTACACAAAGATCCGGAAAAAGTTAAATATCACAAAACTAAGCCCATCTGGTCAAAGCACGACACAGTTCAAATTGTTTTAAAGTCTAAAATTGTTAGATAAATTCCTTCTCAACATACTGATAAGCAACATGTTTTTGTTCGCTACATGTTAAAATGTCCCAAACCTTACCTTAATCGTTTCTATAGAAGCAAAACATATAGATACCAACGAATAAAACCCAAATTTGAACAAACCTTTACAAAAAGTATCTGTCGTCTCATCAAAGTAGTAATATTCCGATGAACATAACGTGTCAGTTGGATTCATGAAGCCTGGAATATACTCCGTACAATTATCTGGAACAGAAATAAATATATAATATTAAAGAGAGTAACTTCATAGTTAGTGCGGACACATTTGGATCTGTGCATTTCGTTATAATGGTTAGAAATACCACGACAGGGCGACATCAGCTTCTCCGTCGTCATCTTCCCATATTTATGTAGCAATATTTCATTATCACCTGTATATAGTGTGTATGTCTCTTAACTGATTCAATTCAAGAGCATGTTCTCAATCCGATCATTTTTTTAACCGATGCAGGCTACTGATAAATTGATGTTTCGGGGGATTTAACAGTCTCGCCGAAAGTCTGACTCAGTAGTTTGCAAATTTAATGACTTAATGATAATGATCTAATTTGCAAATGCAGTGTATAACGAGGTCGAATATTGTCTGACATGTAACAGCTGTTGAGTTGTTCTTTACGTACTGATTTTGACTACGGATTACTCCGCTCATGGCGGATGTGACCGGTGAACAGGGGATGCTTATTACTCTGAGGCGCCTGATTCCTTCTCTTGTTTTTCCTGGGATTCGATTTTCCCTATTCACGGCTTTGTATCCTTTGAACGATTAATTAGCATCGGGTCACTTCATGTGAAACCCCTGTATATTCCGGTATTTTACTATATCAAACTAACTTACCCATTCGTCGGACTTGTCTGATCTGGGTTAGTGATACTCTGTAGTGGTATTCATCAACTAAAAACCGTTGTTCATAAGCCGTGCTTGGACTTCCATTTACTGCATACTTGGGCCACATTGCTGGTACAAAGTATGTTTCTAACCAGATATGTATATCATCCGTTGTATACGCCTACATTAAGGAACATGTCTCGAATTCTTGAACAAGTTTCTTGCATTCTGAGTTTCCAGAAAGGTTCAAGATTGAGATTGAACTCTTTTAAATGTAAACAAGATTTCTGGGTGTATTGCAGGTAATACAAAGTCCCCTACCGGTAGGATAATTCAGTCAAAAGTAGGTCAAGCGTAACGAAACTCAAACTTGATCTGTAACTATCCAAGGCAAAGCCGCATATCAATTTCAATTGAATATCTTTATCCAGTGCGGAGAAAAGTTCGAAAAATAGATTCTTGAAATTTATCAATGGGCATAACTCAGTCAAAAGTAAAATTTCAATTGAATATCTTCATCCATTGTGATAAAAAGTACAGAAAACAGACTCTTGCAATTCATCAAGGGGCATAATTCAGTCAAAAGTAAGTCAAGCGTAATGGAACTCGAACTTGATCTGTAACAATCTAAGACAAAATCATATATAAAATTTCAATTGAATATCTTTATCCAAAGCGGAGAAAAGTCCGGAAAACTGACTGGGAATGACAGACAGACGAACGACACGACAAACACACGGACAGACCAAGGGTAGACTAATCTTCACCCTCGGCAAAGCCGAAAGTTTTTCATCATGATTTCACTATACCGAAAGTATATAAATTTCTTGTAAGATGAGACTATGTCAAAGAACTGTAACGAGTGGTATTCATAAGTCTTAATAAATATATTGAACAATGAAGTATGGTGGATGGTGTTATAAAACATCACAGATTTCAATGGCTTATTTATAGTTTGTTTCAAAATAAAATTGTATAATTAATTCTTACCTTAAAAGAGGAGTTTATTGCTGTTTTGAGATGCTGGTTTTGCCAGAATGAGTCCGTAATATTATTATGATTACATATTATTGCGATAATTGTCATGTGACAAGCAACTAACAGCCACGAACGAAGAAACTGCAGCAAATGAAAGTCCAAATTTTGACGGCGTGTTCGCTCTTTAATTTCCTTTGTTTCTTGGTTTTTTGGGCAAGGAAATATATTTATCTTTTCTTGAGCAACCTTCGTGCTTTTCATCTCTGAAAGACATGTTTACAGGTCTAAAATGTAAAGCAGTAATCTTGTAAACTTAATAAATCTGGGAAACAAATATTTATCGCGACTTTATCACTGTCGGTTAAAGTATCAACTTTCTGTTGACTTCCTACCGTCAGAATAATAAGTGATTTCTGTGTAACCAAGGCGATGTATGGATGTTGAGCAACAGATGCTTAATCCCAGTGATAGGACGAATACCTGAAAATAGAGAGCTTAACCCGACACATTTTCTTTTGAAAACTTGCTTTAATTTTGTATCATACATTCCTGATATGAAAGAATCAGAGATGTGATGAAATATTTCCCATGAGCCAAAGTTAAATTATAATTTCTGCATTAATGTTTTGATAGATTTTGCAAAAATGTAAAGAAAAATGAATTGAAATAATTGTTTTCGTATAATGAAACTGAACATACCTTACTTGGCTCTAGTAAGAAAATGCTTTGAATTGTTCCAAATGCGAACGACATTAACCAATCATTCGTTGTTCCAGAGCCAAATTCTAAAGAGTAGAAAAATGTAAAAGCGCCACCTGCCAAAACAGACAGGATAATCAAACAGTATGCAATAACCACGGTCCACCACGGTAACTGACACTGACGGTCGTCTGAACTGGGTTGTGAATACGATGAAAGCTCCGTTTGGTTTTTTACTCGGTATTTTCTGTTATTAAAAATAAAAACAATCACAAATGATGGTACAGACGTAATCAAAGATGAGCAAAGTCCAACATATAACATTCGATAGCTGAAGGTGAATGGTCCTAAAGTCACAGCCTTCATTTGATTGGATTCATCGACGGACATGGATGGGTTACTGCTGAACCACATGGCTGATGTAACCATTGACAAGTACAGCAGGGCAACGATACACCACAACCTCTGAACACGGGTAAATTTACTCGTGTTTGGTCTCATTGTTAGAGAAAACCATAGATGATCATCAAAAAATCCTCGTCGACTGCTTTCGTTAAACATTAGACTCCCATTTACGTGATCTTCTGTCAAGGGAGACAATTCTGTCCAGATTTTGCAATTTACAGAGGTAAAGGATAGCCACTCCCCGCAGAGAAAAATGTACCTAATTAACGAAAAAAATGTGACTATTTAAGGAAAAGAAAAACGTATGTCTTCAGTGCAAATACCGGTAAATGGTATTTTATATCAGTTAAAGGTCAAACTTTTATTTTATTTAAGGAAATTAAGTATGCTCTCATATGTACACTGTAAGGGTAATACGATATTCATCTAAATTCAGACTTGTATGTTAGGAAATTTATTCAGCTCATCATCTAAATACAAACTAAGATTTGCAGTGTTAGGGAATATTGTGAAACACATCAGCGTAATTTTGTCACAATTTCTGATTTTGAAAATTTCTCGAATATGACATCAAAAAACAAACAAATTATGAATGTGTTTACTTCTCTTTTGTTTGCCTATCCTCAATGACAATTTTAGACAGCAACCAATGAGGACGTCGTCCCATGTTGTCGTGCCAGATTGTTATCATTTGCAGTTTTCCCAGATGTTGTTTTGTTGTAAATAGAAAATTGCAACATGACCCACGTGTAAAGTTCTGCACATATAAAACAAATAAAACAGTTTTTGAATAGCACTGTATTTTCATCATCAAGTGATAGGGATATTTCAGTTTTAATGGGTTGAAATACATACATTCAATCTAAGGGACTATAATACTTTATATCTCAATATTGTCGACAAATACAATACAGGCGAGGATCCAGCTTTTTTCATAGGGGGGGGGGGGGGGGTGTCCAAAAGGCCGGGGATCTGGGACATGGTTCCAGGGCAAAGACTCCGAAATTTCCACGGTTTTACAGATAGAAGACTATGCGAAATCTGCACCCAAAATTGCGGTACAGTAATTTTTATTTTATTATGACCTTGGATTTTGAAATCGTCCCCAATGAGCAAATAGAGTCGATCGAGAGAGTTGATGAAGCAATATTAAATGCGATGCTAGGGTGAAAGATGACTATATTTTCTTTCAGTTGGAAATTCCAGGGGGGGGGGGGGGGGTCCAGACTCCTCTTCTAGATCCACGCTTGCAGTATATATAAACATATTCTCTCAATACAGATTAACCCCCTAATACAAAAATGTTTCCTTACCTGTCGACCTTCACTACTTAAAACTCTATCTCCGGTTGCTGACCTTTCACCTTTAAGATTGAAAAAACAGCGTGACGTCATAGATCGAGATGATCGTACCGCTGTGTAGACAGACAAGAAATACACGTACTTGTCACCTTCACGATTATCAGCGAGAGGCAAGTATTGCCACTGAAAGAGATCTATAGTTCCTTAGCAAAAACGGACTACTTCACATCTGCAAGAACTGAAATTCCAATTCAAAGTTGTCAATGATTCGTTACATTACGACGTTACTATAGAAGTAGGTGCCAATTGTTTTTTGAAGAACATATTGTCATGGGTGTTATTTTTAAATAACTAATTTTACACGTATCATCTGCAATGAAAATTTATATATTTCACTTCTACTGAACGTTTAGTGATCAACTGTGTGTGATTTTTTTTAAAAATAAGATTTGGAAATCAGATATAATCATTCGCCAGGTATGTTTTGATTTTAAGTGTGGAAGCATTTTAAAACACTGCAATGAAACTTGTTATGTTGTAATAAACAGAATATTCAACTTTCTGTATCTGGGTATGGGATCTGCTTCTGTTTAGTTGAGTTTAGCGCTCGTGAAAATATCAAGACATGTTCTTCTAATTCCATAATCCACCCTCACCAAACATCAGGTTTCCAGAGAACTCTCAGTGGAAAAAACCCAAATAGATAAACAAACACATCCCCTAAAACAATACAAAAACAAACAAACAAAAGCACTAAAACAGAAAAGTAAATAAATAAATAAATAAGAAAAATGATAAATAAAAACCCTTAGTTACCATGTTAACTTCAGTCTAGTATTAATGTTTAGTATAATTTATTCAATTTCTTTTTAATGTATTTATTTTCTTTGTTTTAGTTTGTTTTACATGCAAAGCTCTTTAGGGTAATTATTTTATTAGATATGGCGCTACATAAATGTAGAATTAATAATACAAAGCGTTACAATTAAAGCAAACTAGCACAAACTTATCCAAAGAAGTTGACTATTCAAGTATTCCATAGAAAGCACATGCACAGAGATATACTGTGAAACTTCATTACTGACAAATTAACGTAATCTCGTCACATTTTGGAAGAGCTATTGTTTGTGATGACTGATTGATTGTTTGTTTGTTTTACGTCCCGTCGAGAATTTTTCACTCATATTGAGACGTCACCAGCTGTAGGTGAAGTACCACAAATTTAGACCTATGCTTAGCGCTCAGGGCCGCAACAATGAGGGTTCTTTAACGTGTCAACGTCTACCATGACACGGGACCTCCGTTTTTAAGGTCATATCCGAAAGACCCGTGATTTCACTTCTAAATTCGTTTGGCAAAGGAGCAATCACTACCAATTTTTGCGTCCTAGGTTTGACGCGGCCATGGCACGAGAAGTGTTCGAACGCACGACCTCCGGGTTACGAGGCGAACGCTCTAACCACTGAGCTACCACGACCGGTTTGTGATGAATGAAGTGTTGAATGAAGATTGTTAATAGGACCAAAAACTTGCAATATAGCAAATTAACATCTGAAAAATTAAGCATAAGAAATAAAAGTTATGTATGAATTTGACAATGATTCAAACTTTAAGACAGCGAAAGGTGACAAATTCAGCGTATTTCTTATTGACTAAGCATCCTCTAATTAAGCTAAATTCAAGGGGTGTATTCAGGGAAATTTCCTCAAGTCTATGGATTTCCAGAACATGTTGAAATGAAATACAAGTACCTCAGTAATGGCAAAATATGAATTTCTGATGAATTTACGGTAAAATTAAACATTCGCAGTTTTACTGTTATGTTATTGCAACCTGACTACAGAATGTGAAATTTCACAATTCGACAGGAAATGCTTACTCCACCTAAGTATCTGATCCCAACTCGGGTATATCCAGGGATCCAGGTTTGCCCAACTCTTGAACTTGCATTCCTTATATGAATTATAAGATTGATTATCTTTCGTTATCGTCACCTTTTCACAATGACTACTGCACGGTGTTATCTTTGATTCCATGATTAGTACAGTTATACCAACCCGATGATGATCTTTTTTATCCGCCTTCCAGAGAAGAACGGTCAATGGTACAGTTATGAGAAACACGCCCACAATCACAACTAAGACATGCGGAGTATCCTCCAATCTCTCCAGGAAGTTTCCAAAGATTTGTTCAAAATTGATCGTACTAGGGGGTAGTAACAACGAATTGGCGGCGAATGTTCCAAAGAAGGAGCTCTTTATTACTACGTTTTTCCCCTCGACATTGTAGATCTGTGATAAAACACACCAATGTTAGAATTTTTCCTTCGACATTGTAGACCTGTGATAAAAGACATTTCCGAAAAAAAGGACGAAGATTGATTGACAATGAATACATACAGTAGTATGTCAAACATTTGAGCCGTTCCAAACAGAACGTGCTAAAGTATGTATATGTAGTATGTGTATTGCATATTTCTCAAAATATTAGAGCAATATTGACTGTCGGGAACATATTACAGCCAATTAAAGATGACGACTAGCTGGTAATTGGCAACCATGATGTCTTAATTTTTTTTATTTTTTATTTTTATTCTTTTTTTTTAACAAATGTGCGATATAGTTCTCTTGTAAAAGAAAAAAAATGACGTCGCATTTTTTCATCATGGCGTTAACATTGTTGGACAAGGGTCTATTTTCTAGGAACGGCTTACTTCATGTGTTGCATATATATATATATGATACTGTGTACGGGGTTGTTTAGTTGATTGTTTGTTTTACGTCCTGTCCAGAATTTTTCACTCATATTGAGAAGCCACCAGCTGTAGATGAAGTACCACAAATTTAGACCCATGCTTAGCGCTCAGGGCCGTAGTAATGAGGTGAGGGTTCTTTAACGTACCAACGCCTGTCGCGACACGAGACCTCCGTTTTTAAGGTCATATCCAAAAGACCTGTGATTCTCTTTTCTAAATGCCGAGCGTTTGGCGAAGGAGCAATCACTACCTATGTTAACGTCTTAACGCGAGCGGGGCTCGAACTCATGACCTTCTGGTTACGACGTTCTAACTACTGAGCTACTGTGACTGGTCCTATATAATGGATTTGTTTGTTTGTTTGTTTATAGCCGCCTGAGCAATTTTTCAGCTATCCGGCGGCTGCCTATATAATGGAAATGTTCGACTTGTTGCAATGAAGAACGATTAAGTGATGTTTTTAAAATTTGCCCAAACCTACGCATATATGAATGTTTTGAGATGAGTAAATTTGTAATCGCCCTGTTAAATTAATCCAGTTAAAATGACAGCGGCAAAAAGTCGGATCTCTTAAACTTACTTCGGCTTTTTTGCTGTTGTTCCACTCATTATTGTGACGATAGTATGATTTAAGCTCCAAAACCCGAAACTGATGAATTTCTGAAAATATGTTGATCAATCACATAACGAAACAAGTGTTCTGAGAGTATTGTATGAGCAATATATGTCCCTTACCGACGCCCCCATTAATTTACGGATGTAATATTCGAGAGAATGTACATTCAATTGATCTGTGACATGAAACATTTGTACCACGCCACCAAGTTTCCCAGTTGTTCCTAATACAGTTGACGCCTGTTGTTTTCATCAGGGATGAAATAGTCTTAGTTAGATATCTGCATCTCATAAACATGTAGCATATATTCTAAATGTTAACAGTAGGTTCTAAACCCTGTTGTAATATTGCTTACTATAATTATTAACTGTATGAGGGTTGATTTCGAATACCCGCGATTTCAGTCGGATTGCAGGAATGTGGTAAATTGACAACTGCCGAAGGATCAAACAGAACGCAGAAAAATTACCCGTGTGGTTAACGCATTTGATATATATTTTCATTGATATGTTCGTTTTTGTGATTAATGAGCTTGAAATGTTAAATCAATAAAGTTATTTATTTATTTATTTAATTTCTACAAAACCAGCAATTGTGTTTCGTCGATTTCTAAATTCACAAGTCCTGTTTTTACCCGTTCCCCATCGGAACACAATCCCGATCTCGATGACTAAAAAACTGTATAATATTAAAATCAATTTCATTAAAACTTTTCTATCAAACGAAATTCGAACTTAATCTGTAGTTTGCCACTTTCCTCTGAAACTACTCTGCAAGTTTCAAATGAATCCTCGCAAATATAGCGGAAAAAGGTCTGTTTTTGGTTTTTTTGTTTGTTTGTTTGTTTATAGCCGCCTGAGCAATTTTTCAGCTATCCGGCGGCTGTCACCATTACCGGTGACAGGGCTGCAAATTTAGGCCTATGCTCGGCACTCAGGGCCTTTGAGCAGGGAGGGATCTTTATCGTGCCACACCTACTGCGACACGGGACCTCGGTTTATACGGTCTCATCCGAAAGACCGGCACCCACGTCCCACAGTGGGATTCGAACCCCCGACTCAAGGATCATCAGATCTTTGAGCCCGACGCTCTAACCACTGCGCCAAAAGGTCTGGAAAACCAATGGGACGCAATGACAGACAGAGGGACGGACGAACAAAGAAGAAAGCTATAGTCCCCTTTGGTTTTACAAACCGGTAGGGGACTAATAAAGAGGAAGAGGATATATGAATGAGTTATCCAGTAGCCCAAATAGGGAATACTTACGTGAACTTCGTGAGAAGTCATCATCTGAAAAAGAAAGTTGATGTGGTTAATGATCACTTATTATCACGTTTCTTACCTCATTGGATATATCGCAATGTTTAAAATATTAATACATACTTTCTTTTACTACGTAATTATTTGCCACTTAAAGTAAAAAAGAATTGACACTCTCTATCCAACAAACTTACAACGCCTTTGTGACTCATGATCTGAAACTTGATATCGAGTGCGCTATGCTTTAGGGTCTCCAAGCTTTATGCATCTCTGCAGGTATTTTTGTATTTATGCTATATTTTGCACTGTTAGTAAGGTTCGGAATTTAAAGCAATATAAGCTGTCAAAATTGTTATTTTAGAGTCCCTAAAATTTAATCGAAAATTTTGTAAACATCTACCTTCTAATACCTGATTTTATCGATTAAACTTTTGACATGTTGTGTTTTTTTAATTAAATGCAAAACTGTTCGACAGTTGAAATTAAGTCTTCCCGTACCTTAATTTTCCCGACATTATTTCCGTATGCAATGACCTAAAGTTGAACTCATTCGGCAAAATCAAATGCGCAAGCGCAATATTTCCGGTAAGCACGAAAGATGTCTGACACGAAAGGTTCGAAGCGAGGGAGAAAGCCGACTTTGGAATTTTGCGCAATGTTTCGAGCGATCACTTAAAACTATCATAACTAAAAAACATACTATCATAACTTAAAAACATATAACATCTTTAACAATGCCAAAATAATGATGGTAACTAGAATTTTATCTCACCTCGCCGTCCATATTTTAATGACCCGGATACAACCCGATCCACCCCGATCAGCATCAGAATCATTCGTGTCAACATCGGTTATCTTCGGGATTGACGCCGACGATTAATCAGCTGCCATTGTTAGGGTCAAACGGAATGTCGAGGAATATATTTTTCATCACGTAAAGGTGTGTAAACGATGCATAAGAGAGGAAATTCGATGCAGTTCTTTTTTTCAATCATATCAACGTTCATTTAACCTCTTTTAATGCCACTATAAAAAATTGCAATTTTGGCAGCTTATATTGCTTTAAGGAGGAATACTACACACCAGCCATTCTAACGATGTCGCATACCTCCTTAAATGTGAAGTCTTACCTGTACAACTGACAGTCGTCAACAGTGGTAACAATTTCCTTCCAAGGTGAAACTCTGTGTTATAGATGGTGAATTGAAGCTCGCTGTCTTTGTAGTATACGGGGAAAGTAAGTGGACTGTGAGAGACAATTTTGTTATCACCCCTAGTGAATATTTTCACATCATAGTTCATTGATGACGGATACCCGGTCATGCTGAAAAGCCCGTACATGGTGCAGTCGTACCTGCTCTTAAGTTTCACATCCACAACAATGGCTTCCACTGATACATTTGTGTACGCTACAAACTTCCACTCTATGCCATTATTTTTCATGTCGGTCCAATCAGAGGTCGCTGATAAAACCTACGGAGCAAGTGACATGATGGAAATATATTCTATTAGAAATGTTTTCATCTTGGCTTGGGTGTTTATAAAGAAGTTTCAGACAGCCGTTAAAATAGTCAAATACCTCTTTTCCCAAAACATTTTTTTTTTCAAATGAATCCTATGATTTTCCATTGAAAAATCCCTAATTATGACAGTGTCTAGATTATTTTTGCGTTTTAATTAAGGGTACAAGTTCTAGCATTTAAATGAATCAGAAAGAAAACGTTGAATTATAAAGACTAACAGTTTTCTGATTTGTCGTCATCAGTAGATCTCACGGAAAAACACGATTGTTTACGAATTTAACGAATTCACGCTTACACTGATTTTAATTCATTCGCTATAAGCATGTTGTACTGTTTTGCATACATTGTAAGTGGTTGAGGACTGTCGCTACGGAGAAATGATAAATAAAAATATTGTTGTGAATATAAAATATCCCTTAATAATATTTTGAATTCTAAACTTTATATTTTACTTTATTTCACATATGATTGCAGTTTTAATGGTAAAGTACTAATAGAATTGAAACCCCTGGACTCGGCGTTTTAATATACTCCAAGATACCAGACAACAGAATTTAAAAGCACAAGGGGCATATGAATGATATTTTGGTATACATTTGTCTTTCCAATGTAATTCGATCTTAATAACGTTGTAGAGCTATGTCTTATCTGACTCCTTACACTTCTGTAGCTATAGCATAGCTATCGGAGGTTCATAGATGACAACTGGTCGAAAACAAAGTCAAACAAAGTGTAGCTGTATAGCATAGCTGCCCGATGAGAGAGAGAGAGAGAGAGAGAGAGAGAGAGAGAGAGAGAGAGAGAGAGAGAGAGAGAGCTGTCTCGTTAACCGGTCTACTACATTGCACAACTTTCAGCTCAAACATGCCTAACTGGGTTCTCTAACTATAAATATAGCATTTTTAAATTAATTCTCTTCATGTCCTAAATCTAATATCATTCTCCGTTTGCCCTGAAAATTACCTAATCACATCGGGAATAGTAATAACTTAATTTAAACAAAATTTTACACTTGGCGAAAAAATAAAAAAAAATCTGTCGAAAAAAAACAGGATTTCCAGATAATTACATCAACCGCTGCTTGTGGGCTGCAGTAGTTCACCTGTGCTGCCATCTTTGAATGAAGCTCCGCTAGAAGACGACAATTCATGTTTTGAAGGTAAATTATACCCAATCATTTTCTATTTTCCCACACACTTATTTGTTTATTCAATAGCAAAGAACCCAAAAGTTTAACCAATATGGATTTTATGCAAATTAGAAACTCAAAAGAAAAATACTCTTAGATGCATATGTCACAAATGAGGAGAAAATAGCTTTTGTTTTCATTACAAAGATGTTATATGAAGAACATAATGTGGCGTCTCGGGAGACAATACCAGAATATTTGCCCTTCGGTGAAAGATAAGTTCTAAGGTGTTTAGTTGCCCTCCCCCCCCCCCCCCTGCCTTCGGCCCTTGAAGCCATTTGTATAATGAAGTTTATTTATAATACCTTACTAAGGTCCATGGTTGTAGTTAGCTGGTCCTGTTGATCGTATAACTGCACCTCATTGCCTCGCTCGTCAGTTATTACAACTTTCACAACGGTGGACGCAATGTCGACGGTACTTGAAGAATATTTGTATGGATTGAATTTATACGACAGCACCTAATATATAAATACAAAACCCAATCGTATTTATAACCTATTTTCTCTCTACACCGAGAAGTTGCATGTATGAGACTATAGACGCAATCGGTTTGTTGATGGCAGTGTTTATCTCATTCTGAGTAGGATATCAGTAAACAATATCTTAGGAAATTATTACCGCCAATGACTATTTTATTAGAAATAAAAGACATCACAGAGTCTTCCATATCTGCTTCGTACTTAGATATTTTACTGCAAATAGATGCAGGCGGCAAACTAACAACTCAACTTTATGACAAACGGGATGATTTCAATTTCTCCATCCTACTTCAGGTGTTTCGATTAGTCCGTGTTTGTCCTGTCCTCGATTTTATATTCTTTATAGAATTTATAAGATTGGCCATTGTTTTTTAATCTTCACGTTTTTCATAAAGATTGATTAAGAATCGGTATAGAACTATTGATGAATTTACCAAATATTATCATCAACACAAGGTTCATTTTGAACTTACGTTGACTGCAATGTGATCAGAACCAATGCGAGTTTGTAGAGTTTCCCAGTAAGGTAAGGAAAAGGAACCGTACTGAGACTGATAGTGGAATGGTGCGTCACGTCCGGTTGTTTTTACGACAGTTAGGGATAGGATTGGATTATCCGGGCGTTCATCAATTGTGACGAAATCTCCATCTCCGTACGCTGATCCCAGGTACAAATTAGTCATTTTCACAAGGTTATCCTCCGCCGTCTCTATCAGATAGGTGCACTTAAAGTACATATTCAACAAACAATTGAAAATTCAAGAATTTCAATAAATATTCTCATTCTATTTACCATCGCCATGTTTAGTGGTTTAATGTAATTTGCAATCTGCATGTTCAGATATTTTGGTTATTGAAATGCATATAAAAATGCTAAGTACTTACGTCTGAAATTTCTGTAGAAAATTCACAATTTATCTATGATACATATTTGATTCTAAGCACATATATATATATATATATATATATATATATATATATATATATATATATATATGTGTGTGTGTGTGTGTGTGTGTGTGTGTGTGTGATAGTACGCATATCTATTTTCTATATGTATTTATTTTATTTTTTCACCAATTAAATTAAATTCTAATTTTCATTTACTAAAGTTGACCAATATTCGGATTGAATTTGCTGAGTAAAGTCTTATTCTGTTTTCTTATTGGTCCTTTCATTTCATTGGTCACTTCAGTTTTCTTTATCCAATAACAGAGTTTCACTTTTAGTATAAAGTTACCGGGTTTTATAGTTAAATCAGAGCAGTAATACGTTGTGGAAGAGTTATACTGATCCGGGGTTTCTTCATCTTATGGTATGTAAATTCTATATTCAAATTATGTTTAATTACCATATAAAAGTTGATATCAGTTATAATTTTGATTGTGAGGTATATATTTTATTGTATTTTTACAGTCAAACTTGAAATGATAATTTGTTACTGTAAGATCTTAATTTAAATTGTTTACAGAACTCATGTACATTTTTTTGGATAAAGTATAACGCTCCGTGAATTGTTAACTGCAGGTGACTTTTTGTAATTGTGATTCTAATGTTGTAATATTTCTCTAGAACTTATACATTTCTTTGTATTATAGGTCAATGCCTTTAAATGTCTAAATAAACTACGAAAACCATCATCAGCCTTACTGCTCGGTAACATATATATATATATAGATAGATAGATAGATAGATAGGTAGGTAGGTAGGTAGATAGATAGATAGGTAGGTAGGTAGGTAGGTAGATAGATAGATAGATAGATAGATAGATAGATAGGTAGGTAGGTAGGTAGGTAGGTAGGTAGGTAGGTAGGTAGGTAGGTAGGTAGGTAGATAGATAGATAGATAGATAGGTAGGTAGGTAGGTAGATAGATAGAGAGATGGATAGATAGATAGATAGGTAGATAGATAGATAGATAGATAGATAGATAGATAGATAGATAGATAGATAGGTAGGTAGATAGGTAGATAGGTAGGTAGGTAGGTAGATAGATAGATAGATAGATAGGTAGGTAGATAGGTAGATAGGTACGTAGGTAGGTAGGTAGATAGATAGATAGGTAGGTAGGTAGGTAGGTAGGTAGGTAGGTAGGTAGGTAGATAGATAGAGAGATGGATAGATAGATAGATAGATAGGTAGGTAGGTAGGTAGGTAGGTAGGTAGGTAGGTAGGTAGATAGATAGATAGATAGATAGATAGATAGGTAGATAGATAGATAGATAGATAGATAGATAGATAGATAGATAGATAGATAGGTAGGTAGATAGGTAGATAGGTAGGTAGGTAGATAGATAGATAGGTAGGTAGGTAGGTAGGTAGGTAGGTAGATAGATAGAGAGATGGATAGATAGATAGATAGATAGATAGGTAGGTAGGTAGGTAGGTAGATAGGTAGGTAGGTAGGTAGATAGATAGATAGATAGATAGATAGGTAGATAGGTAGGTAGGTAGGTAGGTAGATAGATAGAGAGATGGATAGATAGATAGATAGATAGATAGATAGATAGAGAGATAGATAGATAGAGATTTATTTTACTTGTTCCTCTTTCGTTGTACAGTAAGATATAGATTTGTACGATTGACATCCCACAACATCCAGAACTGATATCACATAGCTTATGCTGAGAGCCATTTCTAAATGAATTAAAAAGTGGTTTTAATGGTTTTATAGTCATGTAAAGTTTTCAATTTATTTCCCCAATTAACAATAGGGCTTGTATATGCCCCCCAAAATGGCGTAGTTTACTTTTGTAATACATAGATAAACGTGTTATGGTAATTATCATACACATTTAATTATAATCATTAGATGTATTACACCAATTCATAAACATATACAGTCGGATAGCTGAAAAATTGCTCAGGCGGCTATAAACAAAACAAACAAACAAACAAACATAAACATATAAAACATTGTTTGATTCTCTTTTTGACCAGATCTTAAAAACTGACCCGACACACAATCACTAATTATTCTCGAGTCGAGTTTATCAGTAGAAATGGGTCTATTACAGAGAAAGCACGACACAAAGCACGAGTCCCCTAGCCAACTTTATTACGAAACATCAATGTCCTAGCTGATTATATAACCAACAGCATATCTCCTAGCGGATCATTATACAAGCTGCAAATCTCCTAGCGGATCATTATACAAGCTGCAAATCTCCTAGCTGATCATTATACAAGCTGCAAATCTCCTAGCGGATCATTATACAAGCTGCAAATCTCCTAGCGGATCATTATACAAACTACAAACCTCTAGTATCATACCCAGTTATGATTACGAAGTACTAGACTAAGTGATTAGCTGACCACCACTCTCCAAAACTGACAATTTTCCAAAGTACCAGTCTTCCAGATGACCATAAAACAAAATGCCAGCCTCCTAGCTGACCACAAAACAAATTCCAGCCTCCTAGCTGACCATACCATATACCGGTTTCCTAGTTGACCATACAATATACCGGTTTCCTAGCTGACCATACAATATACCGGTTTCCTAGCTGACTATACAATATACCGGTTTCCTAGCTGACCATACAATATACTGGTTTCCTAGCTGACCATACAATATACCAGCTTCCTAACTGACCATACACTAAACTGGTTTCCTAAATGACCATACAATATACCGGATTCCTAGCTGACCATACAATATAGCGGTTTCCTAGCTGACCATACAATATACTGGTTTCCTAGCTGACCATACAATATACCAGCTTCCTAACTGACCATACAATATACTGGTTTCCTAAATGACCATACAATATACCGGATTCCTAGCTGACCATACAATATACCGGTTTCCTAGCTGACCATACAATATACCGGTTTCCTAGCTGACCATACAATATACCGGTTTCCTAGCTGACCATACAATATACCGGTTTCCTAGCTGACTATACAATATACCGGTTTCCTAGCTGACCATACAATATACTGGTTTCCTAAATGACCATACAATAAACCGGTTTCCTAACTGACCATACACTAAACTAGTTTCCTAGCTGACCATACAATATACTGGTTTCCTAGCTGACGATACAATATACCAGCTTCCTAACTGACCATACACTAAACTGGTTTCCTAGCTGACCATATAATATACCGGTTTCCTAGCTGACCATACAATATACCGGTTTCCTAACTGACCATACACTAAACTGATTTCCTAGCTGACCATACAATACACCGGTTTCCTAGCTGACGATTCAATATACCGGTTTCCTATCTGACCATACAATATACCGGTTTCCTAGCTGACCATACAATATACCGGTTTCCTAGCTGACCATACAATATACCGGTTTCCTAGCTGACCATACAATATACTGGTTTCCTAGCTGACCATAAAATATACCGGTTTCCTAGCTGACCATACAATATACCGGTTTCCTAGCTGAGCATACAATATACTGGTTTCCTAGCTGACCATAAAATATACCGGTTTCCTAGCTGACCATACAATATACCAGTTTCCTAACTGACCATACACTAAACTGGTTTCCTAACTGACCGTAATATAATGCATAAATTTCCTAGCTTGCACGTAAACCTACCTCTGGTCAGTGGTAGAAGGTCTTCAAATCTAATGGTGCGAAACCGTTTATCCATTTCACCCACGACAGAAGTACCAATACAGATCAGGTAAAACTATATACGTGAATAAAGGTATATTGGTAAGGTAAAACTATAAACCTGAATATATACAGGTCTTGCTTGTAAAACTATACACCTGAATAAAGGTATACAGGCCAGGTAAAACTATACAGGTAAATAGAGGTATCTTCCAGTATGTGATGACGCATCGTGGATTGTGTATTTCTGATATAAGGGTTTAATTTAAGTAATAAAGGATCAGAAATAAGGGATATGTTTTATTGTGACAGGGGATAGAATAGATCCTCAGTACCCCTTGCTTGTCGTAAGAGGCGAATAAATGGGGCGGTCCTTCGGATAAGACCGCAAAAACCGAGGTCCCCTGTCACAGCAGGTGTGGCACGATAAAGATCCCTCCCTGCTCAAAGGCCATAAGCGCTGAGCATAGGCCTAAATTTTGCAGCCTTTCACCGGCAATGGTGATGTTTCCATGAGAGTAAAATGTTCTCAAGCGGGACGTTAAACAATATACAAGCAACCAACAATCACTATTTTGCCAATCGGGGAAATTTAATACGCGAAAATGATTTCTTCCTGCTTTCTTTTGTATGTATATTTAGAAACCATTTTCACAATTTGCGTCCAGGTTATTTCTTCAAATGTCAATATTTTGCAGGTTTTACTCCTATTCCTCTGGCCTAAAGTTATTTTTCAGTAGCAAGGCCTCAACCTGGAAGACCAATATGAAAAGAAATACGACACAGGTACATGGAGTGAAATGCAAGCGTAATGTTGTACAAAAACAACGAGATCTCGTGGGGAGTTTAGAATAGATCCTCGGTACACCTTCCTTGTTTTGAGAGGCGATTAAAAGGGGCGGTCCTTCGGATGTAACATCGGCAAAAAAAAAAAAAAACCAAAAAAAAAAACCCCCAAAAAACCAAAAAAACCCCCAAAACCGAGGCCCCGTTTCACAGCAGAAGTGACACAATAAAGAGCATATGCCTATATTTTGCAGCACTTCACTGGCAATGGTGACGTCTCCAAATGAGTGAAAAAATCTCGAGCGGGACGTTAAACAAGGTACGACCAACCCACCAACCAACGAGTCATTGGATGGACCTTTGGAATGAACTCTTTTGTGTTAAACACTCATTGAATAACATAAATGACTACTCACATCTTCATTGTCATAGATGTCGTATCGCATTCAGATTCATTCAATTTTATCAAATGTTATTAACAATGTACGAAGATTTAAATCAAGTTTGATTTTTTTAAAAAATCTACCATCGTGAATCTATTACAAATATCATACTTATATACTTACTGCAGTTTTTGTTAGCGAATAATTTTTTGCGATGTGATCTTCAGTTATGACATGCGCAGTTTCCATGTAGTGTTCTGCTGCAGAGAGCGGGAAAGTCTTATTTGCCACGGTATTATGGAGAAGAACTATTGCATCTGAAGAAGATATATTGAAGAACAAGAGATTTAACAGCCATCGAATCTCTCCGCCAGTTTGTCGGGTATTTAGATAAGAATTTTCATTTTGTTCCTGCTGTGACGAAAAAGTCATGTGACATGGACGAATAACAAACATTATATTGCTACAATTATGTAAAATATCAAGTTCGGGTTCATTTATTCGCTCAAACTACATTATACATGGTACAAGAGGTACATTGTATAAACATATATTTGAGAACGAATAGGGTCAGAGTATATACAAATACACAATACGCATTAAGTGAATAAAAATATATACAATATATAGGTTTCAGTGTGTTAAGGGGGACAGACTAATTTATAGATGTTTCAGATGAACATACAAAATTTTAACCTTACTGATTGACATAATGTCATGAAATTTAATAACATTGTTCTTGTGTAGTGCTTACCTTGTAGGTACACTTTTCTAATATTTGACAAAGCACTTCATTCTAATAAAAATATATAATGGAATTCACCTACAACTTTTGATTTGTTACGCAAACCTTTTTCATGTGATGGCGTTGTAATCCATCTACCAGTCTCTACTTGAATGCGGGGATTTGTGGTGCGAAATTCAAGAAGAGTACTTTTAAGCATTTTTTTGTAAATATTTTTCACGTTTAAAGTTCATCTAGAAAGTTCTGTATATTTTACCCTTAGATGAATTAAACATATCGCTCGACCATATTTGAATAAATTGGTCCTTAAGTCTTTGTTTGACAGCATTTGTTATCCTTTTTTAACGTTCTCTTGTTGATGCCATATATTTGAAAGTCCACGTTTCAAATTTTATGGCTGCATACAAGGATTTTAATAGTGCCGTTAAGATACTGTGTATACAAAAATGTATGAAGTGATTTACAGTTTTAAAGTCAAAAATGGCAATACTTTAGTTCAGTATGAAATCATTCTACTATATACATTGATATCAATAAGGAAACGACCTGTTTCACCGTATTTCATAAATGAGAGCATGGAGTTTTGCAACTCATGTTTCAGAAATTTTAAATGAATGCGTTCTACAATTGGTAAATTTTCATACCCCATATTTCACATCCATAAATTTGACTTTGTCAAACAGGTCAAATTGACTAGTAATTGGTAGATTAAACAATCTGATTTTTCTTATAACTCCATACTTGGCTTTCTAGGCTTGTTCACATAAATGTTTCTAAGCTTTACAAAACGTCAATCATTGGTTTTAGAAGTATTCTAGTTCTTGTGAAAGAAGCAGATTTAGTTCAATACTCAAACATATTTAAAAATATTTTTATTAAATTAGTAACGGAACTGGAGTGGTTTATCCAAATTATTTAAATGAAAAATAAGTGCGAGAAAGATAGCTAATATAGATTGGGTTGTTTGAATATGAAAATCAACAGAGTTCGAATTGATTGGCAACCGGCCACCATTGCTTCGTTCCAAACGATTTTTGTTAATTGTTAAGTGTTCTATGTGCAGGGGTTTTTATTGAATGTTTAAATGTTTGATGCACGTGTAGTTTCCATTTACCATGGCGAGTCAAAAAGTAATCAGCCAAACCTATTTCTGGTTGAGATCTACCTCTTCTTTTTCGATGCAATTTCCCTCTAGTGTGGTGCACTTAGACCAACGGTGTTCAAGTGGCATCAACCCAGAACTGAAAAAGTCAGAATCATTTCTATTGACCCATTCCTCAACTGCCGTCACGTCGTCTTTCTTTTGACCTAATGCGCTTCAACAAGGCGCTGTATACTGATGCTTTGGTTGCCATTTGCTCATCGCTAAGGGATTTGAGGACCCAAGGGGCTGTTACCTTCAGCATACCTAAACGGTCATGTAAGATTGTTGAAACGCCACTATGTGAAATGCTTAATGCCTGTGCTATTTCTTCTACCTGAATTCGCCTATCAGAGTATACCAGACCCCGAACTTTGTTACACATTTCTTTATCAGTGGCATCCAGTGAGCGTCCAGACCTGCCTTCATCTTCTATAGACGTTCCACCGCGTTTGATTTCTCCTACCCAGAATTTAACCTGAGTATAAAATGGTGCAGAAGACCCATAAACATCGGCTAACTCACCGTGCATTTCCTTGCCTGTTTTACATTTTAAATACAAATACAAAGTTACAGCAAGACACTCAAATTTAGATGAAAAGCATGCCTTTACATCACTAGCTGTGTTTGACATTCAATATCTTATTAAAGAATAACTCGATACACGTTCAGTTTTGTACCCAGTATAAAACATGTATTGAAACAAGGCATGAAAATAGTGACCGTCTCGGTCAGTCGGAAATGATAGGCTGGTTACTTATTGACTCGCCCTCAAAAATTGCAAACTTCCTGCAGTATGGAGCGCCGAATTAAAAGAAATTGAATTGACGATATCTTCATTTATTTGAATATATCATTTATTCTTCGATGCGCGCAATAATTGAGTTGTTGCTCTCTTTAAGAATTGATGCACGCATAAATTCCTGATATAAAAGAATTGTAAATTAAATATATCTTCTATTGAATTAAAGAGATCATCAAATCATTTATACCAAACTCTCGATTAATTTTTGCGAGCAATATTTCCACCACATTGTCTCTCATCATTTGAATTAATGTGAACACTAATTGAATTGAAGAGTGCAACAATGCGATTATTACTGCCATCAATTCAGTTGATGCATTAATTCAATTAATGAGAGCAATAATTGATTTGATGCGCACAATAATTCAATTGATGAAAGCAATAATTGAATTGATGGTATCTTCAAATAATTAAATGTATCTTTAATTATTTGAGTTTATGTTAGTTTGGTGTTCCATTCTGTAGAAACTGGGTGACGGAATAATTTTGAAAGAAATTTAAGAACATGCACAACGTGTAATTGCAATACAATGATGATGACGTTCATAATGTCACTGAATGTATTATTTTTTCCAAATGACAGAAAGATGTATCTTAATGAAAGATTTTGTAAAACCACAACATAGTATTAAGGTTAATGAGTTAATGAATACAAACAATGTGGTATTTCTAAAATGGCAAATTTTGTTAAGAAATTTATACTGCATCCTGCTTTTCCTGAACTAATTACTCACAGGTAACTACTCGTATATGTTTATTTATTTCCCATTACATACTGGTATATTTTGTGACCCTTACCTGTAACCATAGTTTATATATGTATATGTTTGTACCTCATGTTCTAGTGGTCTGGTTTTGAGTGAATAAATGCATCTTACCTTGTGTACACTGCGTTCCCGTAAAACCCGGAGTGCAGACGCAGTTATCAAAAGAATTGCACGTGCCTCCGTTATAGCAGGGACACTTTGCTTTTGTTTGTGAGCAGATTAAAACCATGGCTGTTAAAAGATGACATACAGCATGCATTTTAGATAATGAGCATGACATTGACATCCCCCCCCCCCCAAAAAAAAAAAAGCCAAAAAAAACCAACAACAACAACAACAACAAAAAAAAACCCAAAAAAAAAAAACAAACAAAAAACAAAAACAAAAAAACCCCCCAAAAACAAAACAACCCCCCCCAAAATAAATAAATAAAAACAACAAAACAACCCCCCCCCCCAAAAAAAAACAACAAAAAAACAAAAACAAAAAAAAAACCAAAAAACATTGTGTTAAATACATGTATAGACATATAACCCAAATATTTAACAGATGATAATTTTCAAATTTGAAAAAAATATAAACCTACCGAGGATTTTGAACATTGAACACATACCAGGCCCCTGAAATTAAATTCATATTGCTTAATATAAATATGAACTACCTTTTACTATGAAACTCATAAAAAAAACATTGAAAAGAACATTTTATTATCTATATATCCCAGTACAAATAAATCAGAGAGAAAAGTAGTTTTCTGTTCATCTACGTATTAATTTTCTATATGGTCTCTATCTCTTCGAACAGAAGATCGAAAATTTTCTTGAAGTCCGTGATATAAAACTTGCTATAATCATTGTGATTAAATCTTCATAATAAATGCACAATCACACAAATAAAATTGTCCACTTCAAAAAAAAAAAAAATAAAAATAAATAAATAAAAAATAAAAAAATAATGAATTCTTTTTTTATTTATTTAATTTTATTTATCTATTTTTATATATATATTTTTTTTTTGTATCTCTTGTGAATTTTTAATATTTTAAGATTAAATCTTCATTAAATTTTCATTTCTATCTTACTTTGAAAATTTCCACAGTAATAAACTTTTTTTCAAACTAATGTAATTCATATTGTATTCTGAAATTAAAACTTAATATAGAAATTATACTTAATATATCAAGTTATTTTATCTCTATAAGACCTCTGCAAATTGTTGGGCAAACTGCAATGGTGAACATCTATCGACTTCATGAATTTCCCACAAATATTTTACCAGGCTTTGAAATTAAATCTGTGAATTTATCAGAGTTCGTCATCTCAAACAATACAATTATCTTAAAAATTAGACTTACGACTTTAGTACAACATAAAATATACATATACCTGTACCACCATTGTCCAAATAGCAGTTTGACAATGATTTTGGAATTTCTGTAGAATGTATACGAGGGGCTAGATGACGTCGAAATTGACATCGATTGCAATTTGTTTTGATTGTAATGGTTTAATTCAAGACCTTTTAACAATCAATATTGAAATTATATACGAAAGCTTTTATCATTCATAAAATGAAAAAAATACGGACAATTTACTTTGTTTGACATACACTTGATGGTAAAAAACAAAAAAGATAATTACTGAAATATCTCTTTTAAAAAAGGGGGAAAAAAAGAAAAAGAGCACTTTAATTGTTGGATTGTTTGTTAAATTACTTAAGTGTTCACTATATCGTATTTACTTACAAAAAAGCTTAAAATTATCAATCAGTAATTTAAATTAAATATTTACTTTCATTGACATAATGCATATTCTTTATTGCTCTCACTATCACCTTATAATGGATATAATTTGGCTGCTTTCGAATTAAAACGGTTTTTGGCCATAAAAATAAATAAATAAAAGAAATCATTTGCATTAATGCTTCAGAAACTAATGAGTTAAGAGGTACTGTTTCTGTTTTCCCCCACAATATTCATATTTTTTTCGAGTATGTTCACTCGTTTAAGTAGAGACCTGTAGCCCTCACTATGGTGAAGAAGAAAAGGAGGATATTGTATAAACAAAGGTTTTCTATTTATTCAAATTTCGAGATATTCATTTCCGGTGGTGTGTAGTTAATATATATAGCCTTTCTCACTCGCTAGCCATACCCCCCCAGAAAACTGACTATTCATGTATAGCAGTCCCTCCCCCCCCCCCCCCCCCCCCCCCCGGAAAAACTAGTTATTCATGTACAGCTGCTTCCCCTCCCCAAAAAGCTATTCATCTACCGCAGTCCTCCCCAGAAACCTGGCTGTGTCGCATAATTGCACGCACAAAAAGATGGATAAATAGAGATACCACCCCCACCCCCCCCCCCCACCCCCCACGAAAATATGCAATGACGTAGAATCTCCCTTTAAGGAGGAATAGTGCATCGTTATAACGACCAATCTCCTTTCTAAAATTTGAATGAAAATCTAAATATCAGCAATACCTAAATATTCCTTTTAAATCTAACTGCCTAGCTGGGTAGCTCAGTAGGTTAATGTTTAACAATACAGAGTACACGTGTTCATGTCTACGAGGTTTATTGATTTTGTATTATAAGATTGATCGATGTTCGTTATCTTCATATGTTTTATTACTTTCTACTAAAACTGCATTTTTCTAACTAAATAATGTAAATTTGAATGAATCAGATTGCTTTCCGTCCATATCAGATTTCTCTGGTGTGTTATTTCTCCTTAATTTCATCCCTTTGAAGTTTATGGAGGATCTTTTTTTTTATTTTGTCAAAAGTATAAAAATATTTGAGATGATAAATTCAATATTTCATTATGTATTGTAGGGAGTCAGATTGCCTATATAGACCTATGTGATCTAAGTTTTTTATGTATTGTAGGGAGTCAGATTGCCTAAACAAACCTATGTGATCTAAGTTTTTTATGTATTGTAGGGAGTCAGATTGCCTATACAAACCTATGTGATCTAAGTTTTTTATGTATTGTAGGGAGTCAGATTGCCTATACAGACCTATGTGATCTAAGTTGGGTTTTTTTTCGAATCATTCTGACCCCAATAATTCAGTCCGTTATATAACTTCGTCATTTTCAAAATAAATGATTTTTTTCAATTCATATCAATGCCCTGTTTTCACTGCCTTTAATTATCAAGTAACAAGCAAAGGCTGCTTGCCAAAATCATTGAGAAATCGGCCCAACACCGGTTACTATTCTATCTATTCAATTATATAATATACTAATTGTCCGTATATTGTGTATTGTGCTATATTTATCTATTTATGTTTTTCAAAGTATGGTCCTATACTGATTTTGCTTTTTATTTTGTTTTATTATCACCTTTAAAACCAAACAATTACGTCTAAATTGGAAATTATTCAGTTGAAAATAAGACACTCCTAGCTTGTTATTCAGAAAAAAGTCATACAGTCAGATTGAATCAGAAATTCAGATCCGGAAGAAGCCCCCCCCCCCCCCCCCCCTCCCTCATTTAAGGACAGACGAAGGAGATAAACTTTAAATCTTATTTGTGAAAATTTCAACATCACGAAGAAACTATAATTATAGAGAGTCATTACCTTAAATTTCAATACAAAGCTCCAATAAACCATAAGTAATACATGAAAGGGTGACCTTGACATTCAACTTTTCAGCTGAAGATCAATGACGGTATTTTCTATTATATTATATATTTTAGGTATTATGCAGAGACATCTTAATAAATTGTATTTACAAGGGTTGTTCGATATATGTAATGTGTATTATACTAAATCTAAAAAGCATTCGACTCAAATAGTGAAATGAATATTACATCCCTTCAAAGTATTCTCTGCGGTTTGAAATACATAATTCCAATCTTTGAATCCATTTCTGAAATCCGTCACGATACGCTGATTTAGGTAGACCTCTGAGGCACTGAATGATGGCTGAGCCAAGGGCTTGTTGGCACTTTTAACGACGACCAGATAAGAACTTTTTAAGTTTTGGAAAAAGAAAAAAGTCGCATGGGGCTAGATCTGGAGAGTATGGTGGGTGTGGCAAGACGGTAACCTTCTCCGACTTCAAAAAATGCTTCACAAGCTCAAATGGAACATTATCATGAATTAGACGAACATACTTAAATCCTGACGCTGGGTGTCGTTTATGATAATATTTTTTAAGGCCTTTTTAGTATAACATCTCGGTAATACTGACCTGTAATACTTTTGCCCTTCGGCACCGGAATTTGTACGCCTATACCATCGCATGGGAAGAAACCTTCTTAGTACTTATGGTTCTTTTGGCAACTACAGGCCTTCTGCCGCGTTTAGTTAACTGTATTTTGTTTTCAATTTTTCTTACTGGTTCGAAATAGTGAACCCATGTTTCGTCACCAGTAACAATGTTTACAAATTGTCTTTCATTGAATTTGGGAAACATTTTGAGTAATTGCTTAGCGGTTTGTACTCGTATCTGTTTTCTGGTCATCTGTCAATATATGCTGTATCCATCTGGCAGAAATCTTTCGTACTTCCAAAATACGCATCAAAATGAAATGCACCCGTGATAGCAATATGCCATCAGCTTTGGCAATATCATGTATCGTGTACCTGTCATCACTTTCAATTATTTCCTTGACTTTTAAGACATTTGCCTCGCCTGTTTCAGTCACAGGTCGGCTATATTTTGCTGCATCTTTGACGGTTTCTGTACCAGTCAGATATTTCTTTCTCCACCTACGAACTGTTTCATAACATACCTTATCAGACCCATCAACTTCCCCCATTTCAGTAAAAATCTGCATTACCGAATGACCGAATTTTGTGCGAACTTTTATATAAGCTTTAATATCTTTAATATTCTCAACCCGTTTCCCATTTTACAATAGTGGTCTACGACTGGCCCTATTGAAATGATTATAAGTTTAAAACTATGTGGAGCTGAAGGCTTGTGGTTATACCATTGGAATGATATTGAATAGATCTGTTCATGAGCCCCGTGGGGATCCGGGTTAGAATAGGTCCTCAGTTTCCCTTGTTTGTCGTACGAGGCGACTAAATGGGGCGGTCCTTCGGATGAGACCGCAAAAACCGAGGTCCCGTGTCACAGCAGGTGTGGCACGTAAAAGATCCCTCTCTGCTCAAAGACCATAAGCGCCGAACATAGGCCTAAATTTGCAGCCCTTCACCGCCAATGGTGACGTCTCCATGTGAGTGAAAGATTCTCGAGCGGGACGTTAAACAATATGTAATCAATCAATCAATCTATTCAAGAGTATCATCATCCACGAAATCTTGCAAAGCGTTATCGCGCTGTGGTACAATACACATTACATATCGAACAGTCCTCGTATTTTCAATAATTTTGAGATTGAAAGATTCATATGGGAATTTACTCCGGCATTCAGTAGCTCAGTTAATCATCAAAAAATCTAATGAAAAGAACAACACAGTTTAAGTGAATATGCCAATATATCGATCTACAGCCGCAGCATAAACTCCACCCACTATGGTTACGTCATAGCAACAACGGAGACTCGGACAATAAAGAAAACAATGGCGGCGATTGCAAATGCTTTCGAGATAATCCCTTTAGAACTTTTGTTATATTAATTTAAAAGTGCCACGGTTTCATCCTGTGTGAAGAAGAGGCGTTGATTTTTATAATTCATAGCTATCGACTTTTCACTGACAAAAACGTAGGAATGACAACGAAATGTTAGACCTACCGTTAGCCTGACCTGAGGATCTTGGAGCACGTTTTATAAGTATTGCATGTGACGATTGTCAGTGCTCTTGTCCTGCAGGCTATTGAGATTGGTTTTTCATATATGTATTCAATATTTACATTTCTTGGACATAAGATTGATTAAAATTTGATAAATGTATCGAATAAAGAAAACATTATACTTTCGGTAAATTCGATACAGCAACTACTTACAGACTGATGACTTGTTCAGTAGGCGGTTAATAAAATGAATTCACCACGATTCATTAGATCTATGCACATTTATAGTAATCCAGCCCCCATAATGTATTACAGCACTTGTCTGCATTTAGTTATTCTTATTCTGTGAAATATTAACAGCAACAGGTATAGTATACTCTGTAATGTGTGCTCATGCATGCAATATTGTACATTAATGAAAACAGTGGAGGAATTAGAACACCCCCTTTTTTTTCTTTTGGTGACCAATTTTATATATATATATATAAAAAGCAGAACAGCAAAAAGCTAGTATAAGGTGTGGAATTATACAAGTACGTGCAACAACTGTACAGATAAACAAGTCAATCATTTCTTGTTGTCAAATGATTTTATTGTCCATAAAGAATATCCAGCCGCCGGATAGCTGAAAAATTGCTCAGGCGGCTATAAACAAACAAACAAAATAAAGAGTATCAAGAATAACCCATGAAAGAAACCTTAAAACCCTCCATTGTCACAAATCCTAGATCTGTCTCTGGTAAACATTTTATATTCATTTCTACAAATCTTCCATGCACTTGTTTGTCCCATCTGCGGTACAAGCCAAGAGGTTCCAAAATACAGCCCGCGTTTATTTTATCCATGGTATTTTGAAAGTCCAAAGCAACTCCAAGAAAGAAAAAAATTGTTTTATGTACACAAATCAAATCACGCATAAACACCTATATTATTCATTAGCAATTCCATTTATTTTAACAATCATGAATAGCAATCTAATGATCGCAATGTTAACAATCATTAAGGGTTTGAAACTTCAAAGTGAAAGACGGTACAAAATTTTAAAGCAATCTATTAGAGGAATTTATGCTTAGAATATGCCTGGATAGTCTTTTCATACACATTGATATAAATAAAATTAGCTTTTTAGAGTGCCTTTGATATATACGATCTTTGAAATTTAATAGTCACACACACACACACACACACACACACACACACACACACACACATATATATATATATATATATATATATATATATATATCATGCATAGTTCTGATCCTTTGTCGGATTTAGCTCCACTATTTGGTATGTTTGGTTCTTTTAGCTCTTCCAAGTTTGTTCTTATTTCCAACATATTTGATTTGAGCATCACTGATGAGACATTATTTGTCGAAATGCGCACGAGTGCATCAAAATTGGTACCGTTTATGGTATATATATATATATATATATATATATATATATATATATATATATATGATAAGATATACTTTAATAAAATTAAGATTCAACATATGTAAAGCACCATTAGTCCATTACTTGTCGATTTATTTACCATTTGCTCTTTAAATTCTGATGATGTAATTAAACATACATTTTCATACCACATAATGGTTATTTAACAAATGAATAAAAATTAGAAAATTTATGAGAACAGATATTCGAAGCGCCTTCACACACCCAACGTGTAACAGGGTGACAGGAATTTTTCTACTGAACAGTTTAAAGCATTGGGTTGGTTTACTGTTCTGCCCAATCTTCATACGCGTTTCCTCATGTAGTTGCTCTAATACGATATAATCTATACAAGAAAAGTTACTCACAGAATCAAAACTTACATAGGACGGTTTCTAGCATGTAAGGAAGTAATCCAACCCACATGACTTTGTAATTATTTTGACATATACTTTCACAAAAGTTTCGTAATAATAAGCATAACAAAAACTGACCCAGAACTTAAGACTATAATTGAAGCATTTCAAGGTCAACTTTTTCATCTTAGAACAGTTTAGAAAAATATGAGAATATCATCTAACTTGTACAACATTTTTTGTTGGCAAGATTATTAAGGTTACAAAAGACGAGTATTCTATCTCTGTTCCTTTGAATTTCACGTTAATTTTCAGAATTCTCTTCATGTTGCCTTGGTACATAGGTACTGGAATACGAAGTGAGTGTTCTGACTCCACACACCGTGCGTCGTCAACATTTACCGGCATTTCATCCCCAGAGAAACCCAGTTGTTTCACAATGATAACGTCGCCTTCAAACGAGTCGGTGATATAAAATTTGTGCTGTATTTTCTCTCCAATTTTGATTGGTTGACCCTTTTTAATCACTGGATAGAAGTTGCCTTTATATGTGGTATCCGCAGGAGTAAACGCAGGCTGTATCTGAATGCCATGCCACATTTTACTAATTCTTGATGAAATGACGGCCGGGTTATGTCCAAAAATGACTGCACCTTTAACGACGACTAAGTCAGGATCCGGGACAGACCAAGCGCTGTTCAGGAAATGTTTTCCTGACAATCCATTGGATTTCCTTGCAGCCTGCATAGCCACCCACCAGCAGTATCGAATGAATATCACCCGTGACAACTTCGTGAAGGCAACTGAGAATAATTGAAACTGAGGAAGCAAAAAAGTTTTGAAAAACTTCCATAGGAAATTTCAATTTGTCTCGCACAAGAGTTAAATTATATTTACTTAACTTCTCGGGTGTAATTTTCTGCGCTACAATAGATGGTATTTGAAGCATGACGTATTGTAATTTTTGCGGATTAACTTGCCTCTTCTTGATTTCGAAGTTTCTCCACAAGTCATTCATTTCAGTTCGGTATGTTTTATTCAGAACCTCGTAATCTTTGTCAACGATGTCTTGAATAAACTCTCGGAAACGTTTATTCACATATGTTCCACCACAGTCACTTCCTCTGGAGCTCTTTAGTTCACGGATCATGCCAGTTGGGAGAACTTCATTGGTCGTTATGTCCACAGTGCCACCTGGTGGAATAATAGTATACATGAAATACAAAAAAGACGGAAAATGGTTAAATTCTAGAGGGGGGGGGGGGGGGGGGGGGTGCGTACCGAATCTGTCAAAGTGGTCTAAATAAAGTTCAGATCTTAATTACAAAAGAATAAGATTATGAAAATACTCGGATTCTGAAATGAGAATTTTACTGACCTCCAAGATCAACTACGACGAACTTTGACTCCAGCATGAATGCCATCACACCGTCAGATTTTGTTTGGATATACTTTTGAACGTTTAACTCTTTACACATCACCGCGGCAGCTTCCGGTTCCAAACAGAGAAAAAGATCATCTGTATGTATCCCAGCCTATGAAGAAAATGGGGAAAAAACCCAAACTTTGTTACAATCATTTTCGATATTATTTTGTTTTGATGCATTAACCCGTGTTGACCCCCATTTTTATTATCCTGTGAGGTGCCTCAATTTCACGGTCATGGTTGGGTTGTTTTGAAGGTCAGTAGCTATTTTAAGTGATGTCCGTGGCCGAGTGGTTAGAGCATCGCGCTCAAAATCACAAGGCCTCTCACCTCCAGTCGGCGCGAGTTCGATTCTCGCTCGCGCCGATATGTGAGAAAGTTTGCCAGTTTATTTTCGGAAGGTCGGTGGTCTCTTCCCGGGTACACTGTATCTAGGTTCTCTCCTCCACCAATAAAAAATTGGACGCGACCAGATAACTGAAAAATTGTTGAGTGTGGCAGAAAACAATAAACAATCAATCAATCCGGTCTTACTCGGGGAGCGCACGTTTTATGATAAGTGTATATACACTTAAGGTAAGCCAATCTTACTACAGATTTTACTACAAGAGGTAGTTTTGTAAAACTGTAGTTATGTATCTTGCCTGGTTTCATGTCAGCTAGAAACATTGCACTATGTAGTAATTAGTGTTCGATTATGTACGGAAGCTTTTGCCACATGTCGTTAATTTTAGTATCGTAATTTGTTTTCTTTTAATGTTGTTACGTTAACTTGCTTTGCTGTATGAAACCGTGTAAAAGAGTTAAACTATAATTACTGTTTGACCGTTTATGCACCAGTGTGTATTGTAGGGCAGCCCAATTGGATGTTTGTATTATTACATTTCAACATATTAGATGACGGTTTCCTTATGCAACTACATGGATTTATATTGAAAGTTAGGCGATGGAAGTCTGGTGGGCGATGGAACAGTCCGACGCTAGGCCGAGGCCGAATGATGACCTTAACGCGTAGTGAGGGTATGGTGGTGACAACTTTGTGGGCGATGATTACCCGAGGGTTTAACAGTCTGACCCTAAAACGTGGAACTTACATGGAACTGAGTAGTGGATAAGAAGTCTCTCCAGTGAATATATATATATATATGTGTGTGTGTGTGTGTGTGTGTCTGTGTGTATGTGTGTGCATAATACGCAATCAGAGTCTGTCCATACTGGTCAAGCTAGATGGTGTCGTGACATAACAGGCTATCTCGTTTAATTCACAAGTATTTTCTCTCTCCAAAATTCGAATGTTCAAACACGCATTATAATGTAAACTTAAAATATAAACAATGTCTAACCTTAACGGAGGCTTTAATCATGAATTTTCTGGCCTCGTCGTTCCATATCGCTGGCACTGTGACGACCCAACGCACATCATCGTCAACGACATCAACTTTTAATTGCCGAATGTGTTCAATGATGTTTTGTTTCAAGTATCTAATGACGTCAGAAAATACAATCAATGCTGACATAGACCCTCCCTCGTCAGCCTCAAGCACCATGTGTTCAAGGGGCCCCTGTGAATTAACGAAGATTAGCTCATTTTGAATAATATTACTGTGCAGATATTTCTTGCAAACAAATAGGTCATATCTTTACCTATTGATTATGTAGCAGTTTTACATCGTGATACTTAAATACATATATAAGAAATATGTTTAGTTCTTGATAAATAATGACTATATAATATCTTTATTATATGTATGATTCATTGCTTGAAAGTTTCTTTGAATGGATTAAGTTCCCTCTATCAATAAAATGACCCGATTGAAAGAAATGTCCGGTTGTACCATTGGCAACTACTTTCATAACCTATAATTTTTTTCGTTCTCTGTTGGTTGTATATTGCTTAACACCCGCTCGAGAATTTGTTATTTATATGGAGATGTCACTATCCACAGTGAAGGGCTACAAAATTTTGATTGATTGGTTGATTATATATTGTTTAACGTCCCGCTCGGGGATTTTTCACTCATATGGAGACGTCACCATTGCCGGTGAAGGGCTGCAAAATTTAGGCCTATGCTCGGCGCTTATGGCCTTTGAGCAAGGGGGAATCTTTATCGTGCCACACCTGCTGTGACACGAGGCCTCGGTTTTTGCGGTCTCATCCGAAGGACCGCCCCATTTAGTCGCCTCTTACGACAAGCAATGGGTACTGAGGATCTATTCTAACAACCCGGATCCCCACGGGGCACAAAATAGAGAGCTATACTCGGCACTTACTGCCTTTGAGCAGGGAGAGATCTTTATAGTGCCACACCTGCTGTAACACTGAGTTTCGGTTTTTGCTGTATCATCCTAAGAACCTTCGCTTTTTACGTCAAATAAGGCGTACTGAGGACCTATTCTAATCCGGATACCCATGGAATTTTCTTCAGCGGGGTATATTTATGGAGAATTGGGGTTTGCAAAGTACTTGCGTTTTATCAAAAGTAATGTTTTTTTGTTTGTTTGTTTGTTTGTTTTATTTATAGTCGCCTGAGCAATTTTTCAGCTATCCGGCGACTGTTCAAAAGTAATGCATTTTGGCATATATTGATTAGATATCAGATTGTGCTTCATATAAAAAAGTGTAAAAGCGCTTTATATTTTTTGGCTATTTGAAAAAAGTACGCAATAGGTACAGTGACGTACTTGGTGAGGTCATTATGTTCAAACCATGTAAATAAATACCACATCGTCATTGCTCTTTAGAATATTTGGTTTGTCGTAAAGTGAATGTAATCGACTGGTTTTTTGTTGTTGTTTTTTTGGTTGTTTTTTTTTTGAAAATCCATAGAGCCAGATAAGATCATCAGTGAGTCAGACCCTTCATGTTATCGAGAGACACACCTTTGCATCATATAATTTCATTTTGAAATTTGTGAACTTTAACCAGTGTTCCACTTCCTCTGGGTCGTTTATAGACATTTCATAGTACTTGTTGTCTGCATCAAATCCAAATGAATCCACCTGTCTATGGGCATTGTACAACACACAGGTGGACGTTTTCAGAGACAGGAAAGTGCCATCATTCCACTGTGGACTGATGATATCTATCGGATTTCTGTCAAAGTGCTCACGACTAGAAAAGGCATATCCCGAGTAAGCAGTGCCTACATCAATAGCTGCTACATACAGATACTCTCTCCTGTAAGTAGATGTTAGTCTAACGATACATGAAATGAAAACAAACACTTCCACGGGGAGGAAATACCCACATCAATTTTTCGATCTAACCAATTATCTCAAATATAGGCCATCCAATGAGCATATTAACCATCTTTGAAATTCGATGAATGAGAGTTTTCCACTAAGTATCAATTTCGCTACACTGAAGATCCCTTATTTGCTCATTCAAACTATGTTTGGACTAGCAAACTGAAATATCCTTTAAAGTATTGTGTAGAGAGGGGCTATATACTGTTATCATTTCAGGACACCATCCTTTGTTTGCCAGTGTTTTATTTTAAAATCAAATTACTCGATGATAACGTCTGCAAAGTGTATTAAAGTTTCCTAAAATCAAAGAAATACCTAACTAAAAAGGAAAACTCCTATAATGATGTAGAATTCAGCTGAGTAGAAAATAATCTGACAGATCTTTCTGACATCTATTTCAAAATACTATCTAGCAGCAGATTATTTGAAGCATCTGAAGTAAATTGTGTTCCATTTGGATTTTATGAGACTTCAAACAGGTCATGTCATCCCCGCTAGTTTGAATTTTGCAAAAATTAATGTCTAATTTTTACCGTTTTAACTAGTAATACATATTGTCTTAAATTTTGTTGTAACATATTCGTACACATATCTCGTAAAATATTCGGGTTATCTACTTGTTGTAACATCCTATTTATCTGTTATTGTATCATAATTGTCTTACCTGTTGTTCCAAATTGAGTTTAATGTTGTTTGACGTGCTACATACCAATTGTTAGGCTGTTCTTTACAAACCGATTGTGACGACGTTTACCTGATCAAGATGTAGGGTTCGCGGCCGGTGTGACCGAACGACAGGGGGTGTTTACTCCTACTGATCCCACCTCTGGTATATATACGTTTCCTTGTTTGACCAAATCTTAAAGCTGACATCAATTAATAAATGTAGTAGAATTACCCGAGTCCGCCATATTTCTCTTCTTATCCGCCATATTGGATGAATGCTCTATTGTTATATGCATCAGGATTTACCTGGTATATAAGGGGCCAAAGTTTGCTACGCTTCATTTCACATCAGTGCTTCCGACTTTCCTGTGCCGATAGTCTCGACATGTAACACGTACATCTTAGATAGTCATGTATATGGTATAAAAAAAACAAGTGATATCAAGTTTTACAACACAAAACCTTGCTCAAAAATCACAATAAAAATATCGTACATCAGTAAAGCATTCTAACAGTTTTGGATAAACATATTTCGAATAAAAAGCCTTTATTTACATGAAAGTTCGTATAGTTGCAGTAAAGGTGTCAAAATTGTACAATAAACGTGAAGAAATATTTGATCAATTATCTGTTGATAGAATGAAATAAATACGTAAATACCATTATAACTGTTATACGCGCTATGAAAATGCAGCGACTATTTACCCGAGTCTACTCATAATATCTGTAATGGGCCGAAGATGAACGTCTACACTGGTCGAAAATACCCTTAGTAGAGTAAAATTGCTTTTATTATCATAATCTATGAAACAAAACGGTAAACACCATTTATATACACGTTGTCACTTCGTTGTACAGACTGCGACACACTTATTCCGTGCCGATCAGGTGTCTTCAGTCGGGAGAAGTATAAAGGTAGAATATTTACTAGTACCCTGTATTATGCATGTATCCTAATACTGTATGATATATGGTCCAAATACTGCAGATTTGTAAAATCGGAAAGTCATTTAGGTACATGAATTCTACATGCCTATACAATACGCATAAATAACTATTGGATTGATGCAAGAGATATATCGAGAGATTCAAACATTGATCTTATTGGCTGCTTATGGTGTGTATATTTCCCATTTCATTCGATACGCGAAAGCATGCCATGCGTATGAAAAATGTTTAAAGCGAGGTCAACTACTGACAAAAAAGTTGATGTTGCAGGGTTATAACGAATCTCGTTTGAAGTCATCATTTGGCAAATTTTACGGTAGCTATAATGACCTTGTTTGTGATTACAAAGTGTCTCTGGGACATATGTTGAATGTCTTTTTTCATACTAACTTTGACTACGGGTAATCCCGTATACCTAATTTCGACTTAGGGCTCACGGCGGATGTGACCGGTCAGCAGAGGATGCTTACTCCTCCATGGCACCTGATTCTACCTTCGCTTTGTCGGGGTCCGTGTTGCCCTACACTCGAACTTGTATATGTCTTTGGGATTTACGATTACGATTTACACATTGTTTACTTCACCATTCGATATTTATACTGATATCATGTTATGTATTTCTCAGTTACTTTTCAACAGAGAATTTTTTGGCTTTGTCTTACTTAGGGGTGAGAAGTCCCCTCTAAACATGGCTACTGGAATGCATACGTAGCTTATGGTATATAATTCAAAATAATTGTTTCTAGAATAAACTATTCCATCTTTCTTTGCATCTACGATTATAATTAAGGCTTCTTATTTAAAAATACGCTATGCTCATAACGCACAAAGTACTTTACTGTACATTTATACAAGTTGGTATTGCTATTATATATATATATATATATATATATATATATATATATATATATATATAAAACATTATCTATGGAATATTCATATTCAATGTTTATGAAATCCTCACACAATATTCTAGGTGTCCCACTTTACATAAAAAGAAAATACACTGAGTCAAAAAAGAAACTTCACATTCTCTTGTCAAGGCACTTAAAACGAACAAGAGATAATAGGATGGTGCCAGTGATTTTATTTCATTGCTGAGATGTGTGTGATGTAATCAATACACTGACAGTGCCACAGATCTGATCAGTTAGGCTACACGCCGTTCCAAAACATTTGTACACAGAATGTCAAGTCACAAGAATGAAACGTCGAAATGTCTCAGTTCAATATTCAGTATGGCCGCCTCGCGCATTCACCACAGCCATGCACCGTCTCCTCATCGACTGCCTGATGTTTGTGAACACATGGTTGGGGATTCGGCGCCATTGATCTTGCATGGCAGCGCCAAGTTCCTGCAAATTCTGCGGTTGGTTCCTAAGTTCACGAAGCCCTCTCCCTAGTGCATCCCAAACGTGCTCGATGGGATTAAGGTCAGGGGACCTCGATGGCCAGTCCATGACGTTGATGCCAGCATTTTGAAGGAAATTTCTTGTCAACAAGGCGGTGTGCGGCCGTGCATTATCATGCTGGAACTGTAGACCTGGACCATGAGCCGCCATGAAGGGAATGAGTTCAGGGGTGAGTACCTGATCGCCATAAGCAGCAGCTGTGAGGTTTCCATGGATGACCAGAAGTCTGGAACGGTTGTTCCCACAGAAAGCACCCCATGCCATGCAACTTCCGCCCCGAATCTGTCCACTTCCTGCACACAACACTGGGCATACCGTTCATTAGGTCGTCTCCAGACTCTTAGCCTGCCGTCCGCAAATCTGAGGGTAAACCGCGATTCATCACTAAAGACGACTCGATTCCAGTCTCTCTGGGTCCATCGGAGGTGACGTTGGGCCCACAGCAGACGCTGACGTCGATGAAATGGCGTAAAAATTGGCCCACGAGACGGACGTCGAGCATGGAGATTGGCAGACCGCAACCGATTTTGGATGGTCTGTGCGGACAGCCGACCTTGAAACATCTCAGCCGGCAGAAATCGGTTACGAAGGTGACGTAGGACGATGTTCCGGTCTTCAACTCGTGACGTTACACGTGGACGACCCGACCTTGGGCGATCAGCAGTGGTGCCAGTTTGTTGTAGACGATGTCGCAAGTCATACACAGTACGACGGCTGCATCCCATTGCTGTTGCGATGTCAATAACTGATCGCCCCGCTTGCAACATGCCAACGGCACGTTCACGTTGCACATTTGACAATCACGGCATTTCAAGTACTGTTACAAATGTGTCTTAAAAGTGTTTTTTTAATGTTTGAGGCCATGGCAAACATGTGCAAATGAATCCAACTTCGATGTGGAGTTCACAACATTGAATGCACGTGCAAAACCTGATTTGGCACGAAAGGCATTTACACAAGAAATGGATGGCTATGAGTGGGTTTGGCTAACGGTTTTCCAGAGTCGACAGATAGGGATCCCATGTTGGCTACACAGGTGTATCATCAGGGGGGGGGGGAGTATTCAATATTTTACAAAATTAATTTTGTGAGGTTTTTTTTTTGACTCAGTGTATTTCTTGGTAAAATAGCTATAAAATTCATAAAAAGGACATGTACGAGCAACGTAAAATGTAGTAAAGAAAAAGAGCTAAATTATTATATTTTGCATTTAACTCTACACAAAATTTAATGACGTGAAACGTAATAAACATAATTTATTTTCATATAATGTATTTTTTATAATAATACTTATTATGTACACATTAAAACCGAAATGATCTATTACTAAGTAAAATAGACACCTGCAGATTTCATAACCATAAATTTCATGTGTACTACATTTTGCGTTGATCTCGATGAAATGTAATGATTGATCTCATATATTGCTAATTCCATTGAAAAAGAACGGCAATTAAGTATTGCTCTCATTATTTGACAATATAGATATACTTGATTCCTTTACGCAATGATTCTTAATTAATGATATCATTAATGAATGATATCTTCCATTACTTGAGTTTATGGAAATTTGTGTGTCAATAGATTTTACATGTATATATATCTGTGACATTTTGCGTTTTTACATTCTGCGTTGAACCCGACGCAAAATGTACTAATGCAAAATGTAATCAGTGAGTTTATCATTTTTTGCGTCCTTATCATGCACGTAGAATAACAGAATTGTGCACGTAATATCATAATATCCAAACAGATGTTCAGTGTATATTTAAAACTGCAAAACCCCTGATCAGACACGAATTAAATACAGGAAACATTTAAACTCTAATATATCCCCTGATTGAAGACCTTGAATGGCACAAGTGAAATGTGTCGCATTCTGTATAAGGGAAATGACAGCGTGTTGTAAAGTTCCGCCGAGACACAAATGGAGTTTGCTGATTATCAGAATAAATCGAATCTAACATTTTCGGTAAGTGCACATCTTTGGTCCCAGGTAAATAGCTTTCCCCATTTGATGCGTTTTCTTGGCAAGCATGCCAGGTGCATTACGTATGCGTATGTATCTGTATTTTGCAAGAAATATTATAATATTTTATGTTTTTGGTCATTCCATTCTATTATTATGCAATTGGCAAATTATGTCTATGCGATTTATCATGATATTGACATGATAATTGCAAATATTTGCAAGTATGCAACAAAGCTTTCTTACCATTTTTATTTAATTTATCTAAATTGTCAGATTGTTTTACTATATTACAATATGTATTTTTTAATTTTGAGCATTGCATAATGTTTCAAAACGTGATTTCAATTGTTTCTCTCTCACTTTTCATTCCAGACGGAGATGAGCTTATATATTGTTAACGTCCCGCTCGAGAATTTTTCACTCATATGAAGACGTGAAAGAAATATGGCGCCTACGGTGAGAAAATTAAATATTTTCAAAATATTTATTAATTTATGTCAGCTTTAAATCTGTATTCCTTATTGGAGTTATGGGATTGATCAACGTTTTTTATCTTCATCTTTTCATTATTTACTCGTGTGGGTTAGGAAAATTTCACTTCTGGGACGACAGGGTTTGCTGTCTAGCATTTAGCAAAGTCTCGACCTAAATTTTAGATAGGCTGTGAATCATGTCCTTTCGGTAGAATTTCCTAATTTTATACTCTTACTAAAGAATTATTGTAATTAGTCTTGCCTGTGGTTATAACATACCTTTATCTGATACTGTAATTTATTATATTTTCAACAGTGAAGACCTATAATTTATCCATTGAATAAAAGTGATAATATTTCACTAGTGAGTTGAGTGATTGATTATTTGTTGTTTTCTGCCACATCAACAATTTTTCAGTTATCTGATGGCGTCCAGTTTTGTTTCATATTGGTGGAAGAGAGAACCCAGATACAATGTACCTGGGAAGAGACCACCGACCTTCCGAAAGTAAACTGGCAAACTTTCTCGCATTTTTCGGCGCGAGCGAGAATTGAACCCGCGCCGACTAGAGGTGAGGGGTCTTGTGATTATGAGCTCGATTCTCTAACCACTCGACCACGGAGGCCCTTTACTAGTGAATGATTGATTGTTTGTTTTACATCCCGTCGAGAATGTTTCACACATATTGAGACGTCACCGGTTGTAGGTGAAATACCACAAATTTAGATCTATGCTTAGCGCTCAGGGCCGTAGCAGCGAGGGTTCGTTAACGTGCCAACGCCTACCGTGACACGGGACCTCCGTTTTTAAGGTCATATCCGAAAGATCCATGATTCTCACTTCTAAATGCCGAACGTTTGGCGAAGGAGCAATCACTGCTTATGTTTACGTCTAAGTTTGATGCGACCATGGCACGAGCGGGAATCGAACTCACGACCTTCCGGTTACAAAGCGAACGCTCTAACCACTGAGCTACCGCGACCGGTTTCACTAATGAAAATAACAACCGATTGTGACGTCATATTAATTAACTTATTATAACGTCATATTGTGTATTACTATCCTTTAATTGATTATAACCGATAAATGGAATTCATTTCCAGTTCACCATGACGATGCAAAAGGTAAGACCTTGACAAAGTTGCTTCTAAACGGTAGAGGTGTAATTATAATATTATATCGAACTTTTCGCCGAGAATTGCAAGCGGTGCAGCTTGTAGAAAATAAAACCAAGATGGCGGTGTGACATACCTTGTGAATAGTTTGTTTACAGGAAGACAATTTTTTTTTATTATGAATATGTGAAACGTCGAGCGCCTGTGAACATTCTGTCTTACTTGTGAAATATATTCCATATCTAACTAAAAAGCATTGAATATTCTCTATATATCTGTCATGTAACTGTTGCAATATCTTCGTCTGTACATGTCTGTCTTACAGTTGATTGTAACATATTTGTCTTACCTGGTGCCGGATTTCTCGTCATTTATTTCTTCGCCGGATTTCTCATCTATTTCTGCGTACACATTCTCTTTTCTGTCTGTCTCTTCTACTTCATTACTCTGAAGAATATGTAATATGAATGTAATATTGGCATCCATAAAATAATATGATATGAAATTTATATCACCGGAAGTTTGTTAAATCCGTTACCTTCTTTTTCGTTATTCTGGGTTTTGGAATGGGCTGTTTAAAACCCATCTTATTTTCACCAGCATCAGATGCAAAACCAGTTTCAGGAATAACTGCTTGCACTTCAGTAACTCTTGGCATTATGTTGGAACGTTGATTCTCAAATTGACAAATCTTGTCCCTTACAGAACCAATGTGCCCGTCCCTCTGTTATAGATGATGACTTATTTTATTATCAGCTTATATACCATAAGAAGGTTTTGTATATTATATCAATTTTTTGGCCCATTAACTTTAAAGAGCGGGTTTCGGCACTTTTTACACAACATTGACAGTTCATAAAGAATTTATTGAGTCTAATAACTTCACACGGATCGTATAAAAAGCTAAATCAAGAGGTGTTAGCTTAATAAACGCTAATTCTATCAAAAAATAAATCGTTTTAAGGATATAAATTCGATTTATTTTGATAAAACGTACCTTATGACTTTATATTTTACGGAAATACCCGAGCTTATGAAAGTGTTTTTCAGATATACGAGATTTCAACAATATGACGTCACACCAAGAACAAGAACACTATTATGTCTGCGAACGATTCTTTCAACAGCGATAGCGAAAGTTCTTTACCATCACTGATTTAAAGAGAAAGTGATGATGAAAACGATTATGTGGACGATTGGGTGTCAGGCCTTATAGGTCTGAGCCTCAAAGGGCCGAGGAAACTGGTAGTGGAAGTGAGGATAAACCTAAAATCCAACCGTCCCCACATCATGTAGGTAGCAGACAGGAGGGAGATATATCGTGTTTTTTTTTCTTCTCAAAATTAACTATACGCATATACAGCATATTGAAAAAAAAAACACAATTAGCTTATCACACTCTTGTGCCAGTTCGTAGGTGTTTTTCCCCACTTTGACACCTCTAGTCGGCGCGGGTTCGATTCTTGCTCGCGCCGATATATGTGAGAAAGTTTGCTGTTTACTTTCGGACGGTCGGTGGTCTCTTCCCAGGTACATTGTATCTGGGTTCTCTCCTCCACCAACAAAAACTGGACGTCACCAGATAACTGAAAAATTGTTGATTGTGGCGGAAAACAAAAACAACCCCCCCCCCCCAAAAAAAACCACAACAAAACAATCATCAATCAATCAATTTCACTTTGATCATCAAGTTTTTGGATTGATGGCAACATGTCCACTGATCAAGAGTTTGACTTTCTAGAAGTCCATTGGACCTTCATTGTCAAATGTTTCAATTATAGGAAATATTACTTTTCGAAGTAAATTAACCTTAATCGAATCAAATGTTTTAACCATCTGTTGTTCTACATCAGATTTATTTCTTTAAGTGAGGATGTTAGTGCATGGTCATTATAAATCTTTCTCTAAATATCTTAATAGTCCCGTGATCTTCTAAACATTAGATTATGAAATAAAATTTAATGGCCAGAAGATTGATTGATTCCGCCACACCCAACAATATTTCAGTTATCTGGTGGCGTCCAGTTTTTGTTGGTGGAGGAGAGAACCCAGATACAACGTACCTGGGAAGAGACCACCGACCTTCCGCAAGAAAACTGACAAACTTGTTCACCGAGATTCGAACACGCGCCGACTAGAGGTGAGAGGTCTTGTGATTTTGAGCCCGATGCTCTAACCACTCGGCCACGGAGGCCTCCAATGAGATTCACCTTACAGAGGTAGACCTTCTGTGGATTCTGACCGTCAGACTGCCGTTGGTGTTGCACTCTGGTTCCTAACTAATATTAACGTGTCAAACGTTGCCACCTTCAAGAAGTGATAATGACAATTACCGCAAGATAGTCGATAATGCTGTACTCCAATCTCAGTATCGTTATGATGACTTGGAGACGAAAACATGTCAATTTCTCCGTGTCCTCATCTAAAAATGACCACCATGTGTACAATTGTTGTCATCTAAACAATGACTAAAATGTGAAAGGTGAACACGTTAGTAATTGTTTAAATGAGAACATAGAAAAATAAACATGTTTTCCTCCAAGTCATCATAATGAGAAGACAAAGTTAATCTTCCTTTTTATGATAAAGGTATACAGTAGCTGTACCTGGCCTCAGGTGGGTAATATATATTTTGATATTATTATCTTTTGATGTATTGATAAGCATATCAATACACATAAATATCGAATCATATTGTATCCATATTTAATTCATAACTGGACGACTACTTCGTTTTAGATGTTACAATAAACACTTCAATATATTTCATTGTTTCAAAATTATATTTAATAGAATAATGTCATTAGAAATGAATGTATAGAAAACAACCATACTTATTAAATTACAAAATGCAGATTTTACTAAACTTTAATATGACCTTTGTGCATATTGTATTAGGTTACAAAAATCGTAATACATAATGAGCAGGGGGATCACCCCAGCTCTAAGCAGTACTGAGAACAATATATAGCCTTTGCAATATTATAAAATAAAATTCCCTGCAATTCTGGTGTTGGTTGCATTCCTGCCCCAAAACAGACAATGTATCTTTAATTCAGTGTCCAAAATAGACGATGTATTAGATACATGATGACATATTGGAGAAAAGACAAGCCCGTGGATAGGATTATAATAAAAGATAACAATGCTATTAAACACATGATTTAATGACAATAAAATATATCAACAAATTACATAACTTTATATGTCTATGATTTGATTTCTTGCAAGTTATGACAAACAATTATCAATAACTATGTGACTTGAGTGTAGGTGCGGTACATGTCGGCTTTTTGATACTTGTTGGGATCCGCAAGTCTTAGAAATAGCTTATTATATGTATGCCTACAGTACTTGCCGACAAGAGTGGGGCAGAATGCAAAGACTCCAACATCAGTGAGTGCCTTGATATTGAACATAAAAGCATGAAATACCTGCTGTATAGATCAAGATTTAATGTATGTACAAAACGTATTGCTCCAAGGCAAGCCGTATTCAAATATTTGAACATTACAAATATTTGCTGCTGAGACTGCCTGAGTACTAAAGGGATATCGAAAGAAGGTAAATTCCAGCTGGACTTTTTACAATTTGTGGTTGACTGTCCCATGTTTTTAAAAAGTTATAATTTTGTGCTTTGTTTGATGATGCAAGTTCCAACTCCCTTGTTCATGACACCAGCAGCTAGATTGTGACATTTTGGACAATTTTTAAAAACCAAAGTAGTTGCCACTTAGAATTAAGGACGTTTTGCCTCCAGATGGAGAGACTCTAGCTCCTCCACTAACAGTTGTTTGAGACTACAAAATTTAAAGAATTTTTATAAAATGTGATTATCCAAAAATACAACAGTTAACTGCAAACACACAAGCAGCACAGCAAGAGCTGCAGTGTTTTCTACGCTGGTTTTAAAAACTACGTTATGTCTATTGATTTGAAAAAAAATCATCAACATTTTTAATACTGGGAATTTTCTAATTTTGAATTCTTCCATGTCTGAAATATTACTCGCATATATAGAAATATTGATTTTTTAAAATATAGCCTTGTTTTGCAACCTTTTATTCACATAATGCTTCGAATTATGTGACATGGCAAGTACGTCGAGATGATCCGAAATTGACATTATACAAACTATAATGTCAAAAACGATTTGATTAAATGAAGAAAGCATCCTGTTACTGTCCAATATTTCCCTTACTAAGATGATATTTTATAAAGTTTGAAATGAAAAGGCCAAAATAACTAACAGTATTCAATCTCGTAATTCCTATAGAAAATACAAATCAGAGAGATGGGCCAACACGGACCTCTGGTCATACCATAGGTGGGATCATGTACCTAGGAGGAGTAAGCATTCCCTGTCGACCGATCACACCCGCCGCGAGCCCTATATTCTGATCAGGTAAACGGAGCAATCCGTAGTCAGAATCAGTGTGTCAAGAACGGCCTAACAATTGATATGAAACACATCAGGCAGCATTTGACTTACTGGTAAGTTGTACCAGCTAACTAGATGGTTATAACGACCATAAAATTTGCGAGAACAATCAGTGTGTTAAGAACAGCACAATAAATAAACAAGAAATAAAGCTTTTAAAGAATCACTTTATCTCCTTGGAAAATCTTGGCGCCTGTTTGGGAAATCTTGTGAAGGGAAACTGCCTGATAAAGGAATAATTCTAATGTATAGATAAACACCATGTTGAATTCAGCAACCTTGTTACCATTAGCCATACATTACATTCAAGTTATGATGTTCTCATAATTTGCACTTTTCTAGGCTTATGAAAAGAACATTTTCCTTAATGAAACAATGTTCTCACCGACAACAAAGTTCTACTTAAAAATTTACATAATTTCTTTTTCTTACTTCTATCAATTACCTTGACAATTTAATTTATATCCCTTAAATTATTTATTTCAAATTCTCATAACCAATACACTATGATGTAAATCATTACAGATAGACATAATTTAAAAAAAAATATTAAAACTCCGCCAACGTATTAATACGTAAAATTAAGTATTTTTATCACTACATTGTGTAGTTCAAATAAATTGAAATTAACCATGAAATGCGTGAAATAAAGCAATGAGAATTTTCATGTCTACGACTCGTATGTTTCTAAACACACAAATACTAGTACACATTACAAGTGTATGATACAGATTACTCATGATATATTGAGCTTCTGCACATCTGCGTTGCTCAGTGTTTGGTGTTGGGGGAATACAGATGGATGGTATGGCCCCGGGTTTCAATTTGTGAACCCACCATGGTACACAAGTGACACTGAAATGACTGCCACACACCACAGACGTATCGCCGCCATGACAGACGTATCGCCGCCATGTTTCCAGTCCTTATGAGGGGAAATAACAGAGTTGTCCCACTTTTTTCTCAGAGATATGTTCAACGGAAAGTCATGTAGAGACGCATTCTTGTAGGTGTTGCTGCATCCACTGACAACAAATCGTTGCGCCATGTTTGATCGAGTCCTTGGTGTAATTCGCATCAGAATCTCGCGATACGCGATTTAGGGAACGACCCGAAGATTTCGCCACTTACAAATTTCTCAACGTTTACTAACATAACCAAACAAAGTGTAATTATATATATATGACCAAATAATACAAAGCCTTAACATTCGGAAATAAAATATCCCTTGAAAAAATATGTAAAAAGTGCCAGTATCCTCTCTTTAAATTCAAACTGATAAAATACTTTGCATGTCAGAAATATGATGGGAGAGTACTCGGTTGCCTAACCGTATTTATATTGTCACGTCTTTGGTCATCCCCTTGACTTGTCCCGCCTGTAGTTGACGTGTCTTGTTCTTTCAATTTCATACATGCAATCTTCCGCAGATTAGTTTCACATTTTGAGGGCCATACTATATCGTACTCGTCTGATCTCTGAGCGTCGTCACCTGTCGGGCCCAGATTTGTTCTCTTCAAGCAAATGATAATAATAAATTAACAAATAATGAAAACAAAAGATAAATTGAAATAAAAAAGAAAATTAAAAATCAGTGCATTTATATATACTGTGAACAGAAGTATTCGCATGGTCGCGTCATTATCGAGTATCGTACATTGAGAGTTATCTCTCTTTGCATACACATGAGTAATCCATTCACTGATGATATACTTAAAAAGTCAAAGGTCATTAATGTGACGTAAATGTTTGTTGTCCTCTGCAACTCTGTTTATACATGCAAGGCAGTGATTAGAAACATGGGTTGTAATCATCTGGACTCAGTAAGGGTTTCAAAGAAAACATCGTAACATTAGTTCAGAACGATAAAATTTGGCCAGTTATTAAACATTCCTCAATTAACTGTGCATGGTGCTTGGAAAAAGTTTTGATTGCGGGGTACAACAGAAAATAAAGAAAGAAATGGACAAAAGGAATTTATGGCACTGATGAACGGATAGAAAAAGACCACAAGAAAACATAATGAAAATAACAACGCAAATATTTTAAGGAAAACTATTTGGCGATATTTAAGACGAAATGAATACTAAGTATATGCTTATATTGAGAAAATGCGGTCTGAGTTGCCAATCGTGTAAAACTTGTGCAGTGGTGTGCGGATAAAATGAAACTGGACCGTGGAAAATGAATGATAAAGAATAATTTATTTTCTGACGAAAGCCAGATTTTCGTTGGAAATGACTGTCGAGTAATGTATAGAGAAGAAGAGATCGATCATGACCACTGGGCTGTATTTCCCCCCGAAACTGGTGAAAGTTTGGCGGTTCATTACGTGTCATTGTGTTGATACTCTTTGTAGAGTAAATGACAATATTAATGAAACATACATATTGATAACTTATGACCTGCTGTACCAAAACACCTTCAAGATGACAATTATCTGTTTATGGATGGCAATGTGCCTCTTCATCGATCCGGTCTTTCAACCAATTACAAAACTGAAAGCTAAATTCCAGCACTGAAGTGGCCCGCACAGTCACCTGATTTAAGCCCCATAGAAAACACGTAACTGTCAATTAAACTGCATTTGCATATTAATTTCTGGTGATAAACTGTATAACAAAATTCTTGAAATCTGGACGTCATTTACAGTATATTATACAAAATTTTTATTCACCCCTTTCAGAACCAATGAGCCAAGTTCAAAAAGGTCGAGGTCACATGATTATCATTATTGTATCATTAAGTACAAAGTACTGGCATTCTTTTATCCATTTTTATTGATTATTGATAGAAATAAAATATTTATCTATAAGTGTTTGCATTTACAACTTTTTATGCTGTTCAGACACTCCAAAAACATGTTTGGATACTGTTATGCAATTTTGATAAACAACACGTCTCGCAGTGCGTGGACATGCAAATGTTACGATTTTTGTGATCAATAAAGAATGCTTTCTGCCCTCATATCAAAGAAAAAAAGTTTTCCAACTTCTCAAAACAAAAAACATGGATTGAAAATGGTATCAACTTTAGTGAGCAAGAGTGGGAACATGCTTACAAGCTTCCATTTAAAACAACTTCCGAAACAAAGCTTCAGTGGTTTCAATTTCAAACGCTTCACAGATTATCCGCAACAAACTACTATTTAAATAAATGCGGCATAATTGACTCGCCCTTATGCTCTTATTGCAATCAGTTGCCAGAGACACTGGATCATTTGTTTTCAGAATGGTATTTAATAAAAGAACTTTGGATTGAGATAGAACATTGGTTAAAATTTACTTTAGTTATTGACATAAATTCAAGCAGGAATTCAATTCTGTTTGGCAAAATAAACAATTTTAGATTAAACCGTGAAGTAAACCTTATGATTCTGACAATTAAACACTATATCTATGCAAACAAATTTACTCCCTCAAAGTGGTTGAGTTTTGAGAGCCTATAAAAGAATTTAGTCAGTCGACTATATATTGAAAAATATATTTTACTCAAAAATTGTAAATACCATGAATTTAACATATATTTGAAACATGCTATTGAAAAAATTGAAGATTCATCACAAGTATAAACTCATTTCTCCCTCTATCTATTAACTCTCAAATATCTGTATCTCTTCTTCCTTCTAATTACTATCTCTAACCCATTATCTATTCTTCTATATAAAAAAGACTTTTACATAATTTCTTCTAATATCAACTACTGTAAGACTAAGTCATTGTGTATGCTGCACGAATGTTTTGTAAATATACTATAAGGTGATTGTCAAATAAAGAATATTAAAGCATAAAAAAAAGAAGAAGAATGCTTTCTGCAATTTAAAACCTTGTTTCGTTTCAACTGTTGCAAGTTATTTAGAAGTTTTTTGAATTGTTTACTATATTAATTGTTTGCTATATTTAGTTACCTTTGATGCAAACGTTCTCGGAGGTTTCGGGGGTGGGATTGGATAACGATTTCTCTTCCTGTCGGGCCCTGACATCCTTGTTGGGTTTTAACTTCTTGTACTTAGCAATAATTCAACACTGTCAAAAATCCAATACTTGCTAACACCTAATCGTCATTAATTTCACATATACGTTTCAAAATGTTATGAACACAATAATATAATGGCATTTAATACTTACATGCCGATCTGCAAACGAGGACTAGCTCAAGCGGTGCAGACGGCTGATACGTTTACACAGATAACACATTGTAACGGACAACCGTTAAACTTTTAGGAATCACCAGTGTGTAGCTATCTCGCTGATCTTGCACAGATACAAGTCGTGCCATTTTCGGAAAATCCTCCTGATGTTTAAATGTCAATGTTTGTCTAATGTTTTTTTTTTTTGAAGGAGGTTTGGGAAGTTTCTAGTATACCGGTCCCCAAAAGCACGTGACTATGTATGAACAGCTATTTCCCTTGCCGTTGCTAAGCGGAATGTAAACATGCCGTTATTTGCATCTTCAACAAGGATGGAAAATCGCGTAATATAGATAAAAGCCTAAGGGCGTTTGAGTATAATTGAGCGGGAGCTTGGGGGCAGCAGCCACCGACCAGTCAAATATAATTAAAATTTGCCTTAAAGCAATATAAGCTGTCAAAATTGTTATTTTGGGGTCCTAAAATTTAATCGAAAATTTTGTAAACATCTACCTTCTAATACCTGATTTTATCGATTAAACTTTTGATATGTTGTATTTTTTGCATTAAATGCAAAAATGTTCGACAGTTGAAATTAAGTCTTCCCGTACCTTAATTTTCCCGACATTATTTCCGTATGCAATGACCTAAAGTTGAACTCATTCGGCAAAGTCAAATGCGCAAGCGCAATATTTCCGGTAAGCACGAAAGATGTCTGACACGAAAGGTTCGAAGCGAGGGAGAAAGCCGACTTTGGAATTTTGCGTAATGTTTCGAGCGATCCCTTAAAACTATCATAACTAAAAAACATACTATCATAACTTAAAAACATATAACATCGTTAACAGTGCCAAAATAATGATGGTAACTAGAATTTATCTCACCTCGCCGTCCATATTTTAATGACCCGGATACAACCCGATCCACCCCGATCAGCATCAGAATCATTCGTGTCAACATCGGTTATCTTCGGGATTGTCGCCGACGATTAATCAGCTGCCATTGTTAGGGTCAAACGGAATGTCGAGGAATATATTTTTCATCACGTAAAGGTGTGTAAACGATGCATAAGAGAGGAAATTCGATGCAGTTCTTTTTTTCAATCATATCAACGTTCATTTAACCTCTTTTAATGCCACTATAAAAAATTGCAATTTTGGCAGCTTATATTGCTTTAACTTACAACACAACTGGATTAATTAAATCGAGGGGTTGAAAAACTTTTCGTTGTTTGGCAATCGAGGGTTCCTTTGCTGAAGTAAGTTCAGGTAACGAGTAAGGAAGGGTCGTATACAGATTTGATAAGTTCTAGAAATTTTAGGCATGGATCTTGACAGTCAGTAAGATTTTTACGGATGCAATACTGGCTGATATAAGTATCGTACAGAGATTTTACTGTATCGCTGACTTGTAATGACTTTTTAATCCACGCCTGGTAGACTCTATTGTATTGGTGTGTGTTCCTGTATCGGGATCTACAAAGTTTACTGAATGATTGACTTTTAGACTTCGAATCCTTCTTTATCTAGAATATCGTCTGAATTCCAGCAATCGCTTATCATTGTTGTATCGGGCTGTATGTTGACTTTTATTATCTCGAGCAGAGTCTCTCGTGTTAGTTCTACCACTGTTGGAAAAAGAAACGCCTTTTTATCTCCCTTTCTACCCCCCCCCCCCCCCCCCCAACAAAAACCCAGACACCGTCAATTTTCCGTCCTTTGTGAAATTTTCTTTTTCCAAATTTTCTTTCGTCAATTTCAATAAATTTTCCCACTCCTCCTATTTTTCTGAATTTTCTCCACACAAATCCGTCCCTTGAATAGGACGAATCCTTTCTTGATCCAAATTTTCCGTTGTCACAGTTACCACAGGTTTTGCGGTCCAAATTTATCAGAACAGATAATCCTATTAACCGGTGAATCAATTTTCTTGTATCAGCACAAATCAAAGATATTTTTTACATTTTTAGGGGCATTTCATAGCAAATCAGCTTATCAGCTTGCTTACATCAACACAAGTGACGTATGATATGAATATTCATGAGATTTACGTAAAATAGAGCGCACGTGACAATTTTGCTCAACAACAGACTCTATTTATTTTGGGACATAAACTTTAATGTCTTCTTGCATTCTTAATCATTCAAATTTTAAAAAACTGATTTAATTTTTTAACTTAATTTTTTGCAAGGAATTTGGGCTTATTTTTGTGATTTTGCCCGTTTTTAGCGTATTTATTGATTGCTAACGCGATCATACACTTATTTTAGCGCCATATGTTTTGGGGACCGGTATACGAGAAGTGTCCCGGAGGTTTTAATGCCCTCGTAATTGGAGATTTGTAGGTATAATAGTGTTGGTCTGTTCGTCAATCTGTCTATCAGCAAAAACTTTTACCTTGGCCATAACGTTTGAGTGGACGGTGATAGGTCTTTCACATGTATTTCACATGTGTATTCTTTATGACAAGACATTCTTTGGGTGTCAAAGTTTTCTCGTAATCTTGACCTTGGGATTTGTCTTACTTAACCTTGGCCATGAATAGGTGAAAATAATGAACAGTAATTAATCTCACAACTCCCATAAAAAATACAAAATGTAGAGTTGGGCAAACACGGATCCCTAGACATACCAGAAGTGCGATCAAGTGCCTAATAGGAGTAAGCGTCTCATGTCGACCGGTCGCACCCGCCGTGAACCCTATTTTGATCACGTAAACGGAGTACTACATAGTAAAAATCAGTGTGTAAAGAATGGTCTAACATTTGGTATGAAACACGTCAGACATCATTTGACCCAATAACAGGTTGTATTGACAAACCTGATCGCTATAACGACCATAGAATTTGAGAAATGCTGTCTTTATACGAGACTGTTGAAATCACTGTAACATCACCTTGTTGCCAGTAGCTTGTATAGATTTAAAAACTGATCATTCGCAAAACAAGTTTGCTTATCGAATCAGCTGACCAGAGATATGAGCACTATATGCAGTAATAATGGAATATTGCTACATAAATATGAGAAGATGACGATGGAAAAGCCGAAATCGTCCCGTTTGTCTTAAAATATTTGAATAGAGGAGTTTGAATTGTATATATATATATATATATATATATATATATATATATATATACTCTGCAAAAAAAGAAACGCATAACCCTTTTGAAATTTTAAAAATGCAAATTATGTATTTTACCAGGTAAACTGAAATGGTCAATTGAGTAATTGATTTTTTACAGGTAAGTATGAAACTTTAAAGGTCTGTTCATTTGATTTGGCTCTCTGCCAAATTAGCTCGGCGACTCTCTAAAATTGCACATCACCTCTATCGCCATGGAATTTGGCTTACGTTTTTCACGAGAACTTTGTGCTTAATTCAACCACTACATTAAAGCGTATAAAAGGACGAAGTTTGAAGCTTGAATTCATCATAACGTTAAAATGCCGCCATGCCAAGGTTCGACCCTGCTACTCGAAATATCGTCATTGGCCGTCTCCAGGCCGGAGTATCCCAAAGTGAGATTGCACGAACTGAAAACGTAAATCAGAGCACAATTTCTCGGCTGTGGAACAGATTCCAGCAGACTGGCTCTACTAATGACCGATCGAGGAGTGGGCGACCTCGCATTACGACTCCTGGACAAGATCGCTACATCCGGGTCTTTTATCTACGGAATCGAACCGTTGCTGCAACAGCTACTGCAGTCGGAATACCTGGATTGAGAAGAATCAGCTCGCAGACAGTCCGCAACCGACTTCGACAATATGGCATTAGACCCAGAAGACCGTATTTTGGAGCAGTTTTGACACCGTTACACAGACGAGAAAGAGTCCGATGGTGCAACAGATTGAGGGGCTGGACATTCCGCAACTGGCGTAGAATCTGGTTCAGCGATGAGTCCCGTTTTCTGCTACAGAAACGTGATGGAAGAATCCGTGTATACCGGCGCAGGAATGAACGTTTCTCTTCCTCGTGTGTCCAAGAAGTGGATAGCTTCGGTGGAGGTAGCGTCATGATGTGGGCGGCGATCTCTAATGACCGTAAAACAGAACTGGTACATGTCCCGGGAAATTTAACGGCTCAAAGGTACAGAGACGAAATTCTCCAACCTCACCTTATGCGCGTAATTGACCGACAGAGGGAGTTATTCCAACATGACAATGCTAGGCCTCACACAGCCCGCTTAACAATTGACTACCTACAGCAGAACAACATTAATGTGCTACCATGGCCTTCCAAATCACCGGATTTGAATCCGATTGAACACTTATGGGACCAACAGGATAAACGTGTGCGCCTGCGCCAACCTCCGCCTCAGACCCTCGATCAGCTCCGTCAAATGTTACAACAGGAATGGCGAACAATTCCACGCAATAACGTAAGAACATTGATTGACTCTATGCCAAGGAGATGCAGAACTGTGTTGGCAGCTCGAGGTGGTCATACACGGTACTAACTTAAACGTGACAGGAAGTGTTCTTAACTGTGATGATCTGACTTTTTTTTCACCAATATCTAATGTTTGGACTGTAATTTTTTTCAATTGAAACAATTCTAGTGAATATCTACATTTTTTATTGTAAAATCATAATCCAAAATACATCTACTAAAATCTTAAAAAATCCATTATGCGTTTCTTTTTTTGCAGAGTATATATATATATATATATATATATATTTAGATGCATTTTTATTCGTGTACAATATACCATTTCTTTTCATTGTTACGTAAGTATTTATCTACATAGAGAAAAACAAGCAAAGTAAGTTTCAACTTTGTTATGGCGAGTATTGACCGTGGCATATAGCAAGAATGTTTTGGGATGCCATTCACAACACACATGAGCAATCCCACACAAATGCACCATCAATCAACAACAAAATGCAACATAAATCAACAGCAAAATGCAACATCAATCAACAACAAAATGTAACATCAATCAACAACAAAATGCAACATCAATCAACAGCAAAATGCAACATCAATCAACAACAAAATGCAACATCAATCAACAGTAAAATGTAACATCAATCAACAGCAAAATGTAACATCAATCAACAACAAAATGCAACATCAATCAACAGTAAAATGTAACATCAATCAACAGCAAAATATAACATCAATCAACAACAAAATGCAATATCAATCAACAACAAAATATAACATCAATCAACAACAAAATGCAATATCAATCAACAGCAAATAGGTCAAAATTGACCAACCTTGGTTAATCACGGATGGTTACTTATTAAGGGTATATAAAATTAACCCAATATTTAGCTCAATTACGCAATGCGCTATAATAAAACACTCATTTTGCCAACAGTCACAGTTTCGCAACCGTTAATGTTCAATAGCACTGACCACTTTCAAATTCTGGCAACACATCAATACATATGGAATCGATAGCGATTTATGCTAATATCACTCAATTTACCAATAATCACAGTTTCACACATTCAAGCCACAGTTCAATCGGAAAGAAGTTTCAAATTCACCTGCAACACAATACATATGGAATCAGTTGACTAAGTATGTGCAAACTCCCCATGGCTGCAAATAGGCAAGCCTAGTTCACAGTCATTTCACTCATGGGGAGCCACCAGTCAACCGACCCACGATCAACCACGCCTAATTACAACAAACAAAACTCAATTCTTCTGTTCATTGCGGAGGGACACATTAATTCTCCCATCATTTAAATTACTTGGCATCCATAATACCCTACCTGACAGCAATATGGGATTACCTGCTACACTGTTGACTTGGGAACTGTATCTAGTCCAGTAGAAATAGAAAAATATTGGGCAGTAATTGCAACAAAATATTTCTTAGCGGGAAAATATACTATAGTATATCATATTTAAACTTCCAAACATTTAGAAAAAAATCATGAAGGGGAAAGGCTTTATATATTCATTCAAACTTTGGTCATTTTCGACATTCAAATGTACGACTTGCCGGTACTCCACACACGAATTAAATATGATAATTTAGTCGCCTCTTACGACAAGCAAGGGATACTGAGGATCTATTCTAACAACCCGGATCTCCACGGGATGGTTACAACGATGGGGAAAAAAAAGCAAAATAACAACGTATTACACACGTCAATGGAAGTTAAACATTTCTTTTATCCTTGAAGTATGTTAGGATAAAGTTTCATTAAGGAATGAAGCTAATTTTGACGTATGTTATACGATATAATGTAACTTGGTGCAGTTTACGCTTTAAAATCCGCGAAGCGGATTATAATAAGCGTAAACTACACCAAGTTATATTATATCGTATAGCATAGGTCAAAATTAGCTTCATTCCTTGTAATTTAATTTAAAAAGACACTACTACATTGTTCAAGCCTTAATTTATTATTTAAATGTAAAAAAAAAAAAAAAATGCTTGTACCGCGCAATGATTCATTTGTCAGGTAGGCATCACAGTTGCCGGCAGAACAGATTTGCATGTTGTTGCTGGACATGTCACAGGGCAGTACTACTGGGACACTCGGACGCCGGGTGAATAACCACTCCCATTACATATCGCGTTATGATATAGTAGAGGAAATGAGAGTTGGATAAAAATTTAATTCATGGCTTTTTTTTTCACTTACAAAACGAAATTATGATTTCGTTGTCCAAGTTGAATATTTCACCAAATTCCTCATCTCTGAAGAAACTTTGTTTAGACTCTTAATGACTACATAGTCACAGACAACAAACGTTCGCTCGCTAATTCCCAAAGTTGAACAATTTTCTTTATCAAACTGCACTGAATGCCTCTTTCCTGGATATATTTCTTTAAAACTGGAGCAAAATAAATCAATGTCTTCTTTCATTTTTCAACGTACAATAGGGGGCCTCCGTGGCCGAGTGGTTAGAGCATCGGGCTCAAAATCAAAAAGCCTCTCACCTCTGTCGGCGCGTGTTCGAATCTCGGCCGCGGCGTTATGTGAGCAAGTTTGCCAGTTTACTTGCGGAAGGTCGGTGGTCTCTTCCCAGGTACATTGTATCTGGGTTCTCTCCTCCACCAACAAAAACTGGACGCCACCAGATAACTGAAAAATTGTTGAGTGTGGCGGAAAGCAATAAATAATCAATCAATCAATCAATCAACGTACAATAGAACAGGCAACATCAAACTGGAGGCAGAGTATATGGTAATATAGAATGAGGTACGTTTCGTCGAGATCTTTCGTTGGTAAACAATAATACCGGAAGTTACGCTGAGGAACATTTTTCACGTGGCGTGAATAAATGCGGAATAAAAATGGTGTTCCGGATGAAGTCAAAACGTGGCGTGTTACGAGGAAAATAAATGTTTTTCCATATAGCGTTCAAATCTGCTAATAATAGCATCAAATATTCTCCCATTGCCTTGAGGTTGAATCTCAATTTCACATATGCTTAAAAATGGGGAGATTTCACATTATTTTATTCATATATACCGGTATCAGTCATAATTTCGCGCTTAAATTATCAGATACGGCGCGCCATAGGAACTAAAATTCAATAAAATATACAGTGCATTTTTTTAATTTTGTGTGTTTAGTTCATTTATAAATACGTCTGGACACTTTATTTTGAGTTTCTTCAAAGACGATGACACAGAAGAATCATTTTCAGTTTTTTTATATTTGCATTACTTTTTATTTGAAATTCGACAAGAGTCACAAGCCATTTCGAATTCATGTCATTTTATTTGTTCTATTTTCGTTTAATGCATCTTAAAAGGTAATTATATAATGCTTTTAATTCATTTAAGTAACTATTTCTCTATTTTCTAAGATCTAATATTATTATTCCCGATTAGTTCTGAACCATGAAGTCAAAATTGGAAACCAAGACTTTATCAAAGGTTAAAATTGCAAAAGGTTCTCACGAGTGAATACTACGTGGTATTGAGCAAGGTTTGGATCTAAAGTTATATAAAGAAATAAAAAGATCAACAGATGTGCAAGTAGATTTATTTGTTTATCGGTTTCCGCCCTGGGGTGTTGTCATCAGAACAATCTTACATGAAATTTTATCTATGGAAGTAAAAAACTACGACTGACATTGCCATAAACAATATAAAATGCGAATGGTTTGTTTGTACATATTGCGGATTTGTATAAGCATTATTTTATACAAAATGCATGAAGAAATGTTTATATATTCTCCGAATTTTATATGACATAAAATAATAATAAATAATAATAATAATAAATTTATTTTGTAAAGCGTAAAGTCCATACTGCTCTAAACGCTATTTAAACAACAATAAAATAAGTGAAATGAGGTATATAAAAACAGATCGTAGTAGGTCCCAGATTAGTTGTAGCATGTGAACAGATGAGTCTTTAATTTAGATTTGAAGGTACAGAGACTGGTGGCAGTTCTGATATCATACGGAAGAGCGTTCCACAGTTTAGGGCCAGCAACACTAAAGGCTCGAGTTTGAATCACCGTTGAGGTGGTAAATGGCACTCGTAGTAGGCTCTGGTCACTGGACCGCAGTATTCTGGAGGGAGCATAAGGTGTTATGAGTTCTTGCAGATAGGATGGGGCTGTGTTGTGTACTGTTTTGTACACCAACACCAATGTCTTGAAGATGACTCTTTGCTGAACTGGAAGCCAATGGAGAGAGCGTAGTACAGGTGTAATTCTGTCATATTTGCTGGTGCCTGAGATGATTCTGGCAGCAGCATTTTGGATAGATTGAAGCCGCTGGATCTGCGTTGATGGTAAGCCGCAAAAGAGAGAGTTACAGTAGTCCAGCTTTGTTGTTATAAAGGCATGGACAACATATTCTAAAGATTCCCTGTCTAGACATCTTCTCAGCTGGCTCAGGTTCTTAAGGTGGATGAAGGCACCTCTGCACACTGATGATATATGTGCCTCCATGGTTAAGTGTTGGTCAATTGTTACACCAACTCCCTTGGCCTTAGCAACAGGAGTGATAGAATCGTTTCCTACTTGCAGTGATGGTATGTGCAGCTTAGATGCCATTTGTTTTGAGGATATTACTAGCACCTCGGTCTTGTCTGTGTTGATCTTGAGGTGATGTTGAGCCATCCAGGTTTGAACTGACCTCAAGCAAGACTCCATCTGACTGACTGCAAGAGCAACCTGTTGAACTTTAAAGTTGATATACAATTCATTGTCGTCAGCATACATGTGGTACAAGACATTGTTCTTTCTGAGAAGGGTCCCCAGGGATGATGTGTAGATGTTGAATAGAACAGGCCCAAGGACCGATCCCTGGGGGACACCGCAGCCCAACTCAGTGGCACCAGATTTTGCCCCCTTCACTTTGACAATCTGGGTCCGATTGGTAAGATAGGACGCGAACCACATGAGCACAGTGTCCTTAATTCCAAGGTCCTTGAGTATTTGTAGCAAGCGTGAATGATCCACAGTATCAAAGGCAGCCGATAAGTCCAACTGCACTAGCAAGACAGCTTCCTGCTCTCCAATGGCACAAACCACATCATTGTGAACTCGCAGAAGGGCCGTCTCAGTACTATGTCCCTGACGGTAAGCACTTTGGAATGGCTCGAGTAGATCATTCTCACTGAGGTAGGTATGTATCTGTGCTGCTACAACCTTCTCAATTAACTTGGATACATATGCAAGGTTGGACACTGGCCGGTAGTTCTTTGGTACATCAGGGTCTAGTGAAGCCTTTTTCAGAAGTGGTGTCACAATAGCTCCTTTGAAAGATGTTGGGAAGGAACTACTCTCAAGTGACTTATTTATGATGGACGTGATGATGGGAGCGAGAGTTGTGACCTCTTGCTTCACAAGAGATGTGGGCAGAGGGTCAAGTTCACAGCTCTTGTTGGCAGATGACATTATCAACTTCGTTACTTGATCTACAGTAACATGTTGGAAATGACCAAGTTCGGTTTCGTCTCCGAGTGCTGGTAGTTCTACAAGTGGATGGTGGTAGTCGCATGTAATGGAGCTGCGAATACGTATAATTTTTGTACAAAAAAGTCACTAAACATGACACCCAGATCTGATGGTAATTTGTCAGCAGGCAATGGAGTGACTGAGTTTCTACCAAGCAGCTTGTTGACCACCCTGAAAAGCTGCTTACTGTCACCTTTGTTATCATGCACCAAGGTCCTGTAATGCTGGAGCTTAGCCGTATCTATGAGCATGTTCACCTCTTCCCTGCGCTGAATGTAAATCTCTCTGTGTACCGCGAGTCCTGATTTGCGCCACATTCTCTCAGCTTGTCTGCGTTTCTGCTTCGCCTCTCTGATAGAGCTGTTGTACCACTCAGATTCTGGCCTGATGGTGATAATGCGAGTTCTGAGTGGTGCAAGCTTGTCCATAATGGATGAGAGTTCACTGCTATAGAGATCTGTGAGGTCAGTGAGTGACATCTCAGTTGCAGTTGCAAATAAAATATTAATATGATTAATGGAATAGCCCATAACTCTCAGGAGTTGTTAGTGTTCTCTTTTGTTAAATCCAGCTGGAGAAATTCAGGGATTCAGAAGCTGATTGTAACTTTTTATGTTGATTGATGATGTAAAGTATCAAGATAGGCAGCTCTGATATCAGCGAAATGTCCATACATTTGAGCTAGTCTGTTTTGTTAGTGTATTGAATTAGAAAATGTTGCGGTTAATTGTATTAAATTATGGAGGTATTGTTAATCTTCGTTTTGTTTCATGGAGTAAATTACCCTTATGAAAATAATTAGAATGATTTTGAATAATCTCTGTCAAATAGGCATATTTTGGCAGTTCTGGTAACATGGAGGGCTTCTTTCAGTGTCTATGGTGATGAAGATACATATAAGAAAGAACTGTGCACGGTAAACGTAAAAGTCAGCCCGGCTTCAAAATGCCTGCAGTGTCCCATTGATTTTTATATTTTCTATCGATTTTGTTTATTAGATTAGTAAGTTAAACATAACGTTGTTTCTACAAACAACAAGCAAACAAACACACGCATTTAACGTCATGACGTAGATATCTACTGACAATGTCTTGGAAAAGTGACAAGCAGTAAGACTACTTGAAAAAGTTTCTTTGATGCAGAAAATTGACGATTTACATTCCCCCAAAATGCCCTGGGACATCTCATTAGGAATATGCCACGCCGAATCCGAGCTTATCTGGCCAACCTAGGGGGTTTTACCCGCTACTGACTCTGTTTCACAATGGTGGTAAATTTGCTGTGTAACCCTGTGTTCGTGTCGACTCTTATTCTGGAAAATCTGTCCTTTTCTGACTGTACACATAGTTTCGAATAAATTGAGAAATGTTTCCTTAATGTTTGTCTGTCATTTGTTTCCTTCCTGACTTCATGATCTGCATTTCATTGTCCTTGTAAATCCAATATCCACTACGTTTTTTAATAGTATTTATAATAACGATCATCGATAAAAAGTGTCTAAGGCCACATCGTTGAGTAAATTTAGAGCTTCAGAAGAAAATGGCATTTTTATACTCCCAAATTGAAGATTCGTGGGGTATATATTTTTTTACCTGCCGTCTGTCTGTGACAAATAACTCTAACCTTGTTCATATCTTTCACAACGTAGGAGGCACACCTTTCATATTTGGTATGTGTATTCCAAGTGGCAAGACCTTTCCATCGATACCAAACTTTCTTGATCTTTGGGCTAATTTTAGAAAAGACCATTATTAGTCGGATATTTCATATACCAAGAAGTACTGCTGTTATATACATTATGTGTATTTCTTGTGGAAAGACCCTTCCAATGATACCAGGTTTGTTGACTTTGTGACCTACACACTGATCATTGGCCCAGGTTTGGAAATTTAAAAAGACTTTAACCTTGCTCATATCTTATATACCTAGGTATACCTATCATATTTGGTATGAACATTCCTCTTGGCAAGACCTTTGCATTAACATAAAAATATATGATCTGATGACCTTAACATTGACCTACTTTAAGAAAATTTTAATATAGATAATATCTTTCAAACCGTAAGAGGTGCTGCTTTATAATTTGCTTGTGCATTACCATCGTCCGGGGGGGGGGGGGGGGGGGGGGGGGGGGCTCCGTGGCTGAGTGGTTAGAGGATAGCGCTCAAAATCACAAGGCCTCTCACCTCTAGTCGGCGCGGGTTCGAATCTCTCTCGCGCTGATATATGTGAGAAAGTTTGCCTGTTTACTTTCGGAAGGTTGGCGGACTCTAACGCCATCAGATAACTGAAAAATTATTGAATGTAGCGGAAAACAACAAACAAACTATCGTCGGAACCCACGGGTTTTTCTCTGTTACACTGCATTCAACACGTCCATATTTGGTATATGCATTCCTTGTAGCAAGACATTGACACCAAAATAATTGACCTGATGATCTTTATAAATTTTACAGTTCCTCTTTGTTGTAATCCGGGGGCATCAGTGTTTCACAAACACATCTTGTTTAATGTTACTTACATTTTTCTTTGGAAAACGCCAAGCACGCGGTTGCCCATGTACTATTTTTATAACAAAGTTGCAGTCAATAGTGATGTATAAAATATATAAGTTTGAGAGGCAGGCAAGCGAGTGTTCTATTGTCATGCTTCAAATGCCTCAACTTATGGCCGCAGATGAGGAAACTCAAACTTTCATGGGTCTCTCAGTGGGTGTGATTGGTCTACAGGAGATGCTTACTTCTCCTAGGCACATGGTCCCACCTCTGGATGCCAGGGCTCCGTGTTTGCCCAACTCGTTATTTTGTATTTCTTACAGAAGTTACGAGATTGATCACTGTTCGTTATCTTCACCTTTTCTTTTTACTTAATAATTTACAGTTTTTCTCAACATTACCTTCTAAATAGGTCATAAAAGGATTGTTGTTTGTTTGTTTACTTTACGCCCCGTTTAGAAGTTTTCACTCATATTGTGACGTCACCAGCTGTAGGTGAAGTGCCACAAATTTAAACCTATGCTTAGCGCTCAGGGCCGTATTAGTTAGGGGTTTCTTGAACGTGTCAACGCCTGCCGCGACACGGGGCCTTTGTTTTTAAGGTCATACCTGAAATACCCGTTATTATCCCTTCTAAATGCCGAGCGTTTGGCGATGTTTTGGCTTGACGCGGCCATGGCACTCACGACCTTCCGGTTACGAATCAAACGTTCTACCACTGAACTACCGCGCAGGTGGGGCCATAAAAGACCCCAATCCCACCTTTTTTGGTTTTGTTGGTTGTATATTGTTTAACGTCCCGCTTGAGAATTTTTCACTCAGATAGAGATGTCACCATTGCAAATGAAGGGCTGCAAAATTTAGCCTATGCTCGGCGCTTACGGCCTTTGAACAGAGAAGGATAGTTAATGTGTCACTCCTGCTGTGACATGAGGCCTCGGTTTTAACGGTCTCATCCGAGGGTTGGTTGGTTGTATATTGTTTATTATTGTTGAGAATTTTCTGAATGACCGTTTCATTTAGTCGCATCTTACGACAAGGGTGTGCCGTGGATATATTCTACCCAGGGTCCCCTCGGACGTAGCTATGTGCACGTTGTTAAGTTTTATCTCAGTTATCATGTAATCTCGACTTTTTTATGAGTAATCTAGGTTTGTAAGACTTGCATATTATACCTGTACTGATAAACGTGAGAAGGTGTATGCCAAGAAGGGACATATCGGTAAGGTCAGTAATTGAAATTATAGCGAAATTGCATTCAATTTAAAAAAACAACACCTATTGTAAGCTATTTTTATTGAAAGGATACGATGCTGATATTTACCAAGAGGTTCACAAGACTAAAATTAAATAAAATCGAAATAAATAAATAAATCGAAAGCTAAATTTAGATCGTGAGGAATTTCTGAACTGGATATCACATAATTATAAAAACTATTAATGTATTGTAATTCGCATGTACTCTTAGGCATATATATGAAAGGTCACCTCTCCCAATTACAGACCCAGTCGCAGCAGCTCTGAGGTAGGGCGTTCATTGCGTAATCGTGGGCGTCGTCTGCTCATACCCGAGTGCGAACTCGTGTTCATCGAGTTGCGATTGAACGGAGTTTCAACTCTTATGTGACGCACTCTACGTAACTGTTAAAAATTACACATTCAACTGAAACCTTTATACCATAATCAGTTGTCAATCATAACAGCACTGTAACCACACCCACTTTTAATATATTCCTTCCTTTTCCAGAGGTTTAGAGAAACAAACAAGATGTTCATATTTTCATGCGTGCCTTTCACGAGGTCAGTGCGGTAGCAACATGTAGGTCATGCAAGAATATACTGCGCATGTGTCATTTTTCAAACGATGAATTTGATTTATTGGAATATTATACATGGGAGTAAGAAAAAATATTGGAATATTTATTCTTCTAACTCGGATATGAACCGAGGTCGCCCCGAAGGTCGTGAGTTCGAGTCCCGCTTGTTTCATGGAAGCGTCAAACCCAAGACACCAACATAATTAGTGATTGCTCCCTCACCAAAAACTCGGCATTTAGAAGTGAGAATCACGGGTCGTTCGGATATGACCTTAAAAACGGAGGGTTCTGTGTCCGACAGGCTTAAAATTACACGTTCAAGAACCCTCACTGCTAGGACCGTAAGAGATAAGCATAGACCTAAATTTGTGGTATTTCACTTACAGCTGGTGATGTCTCAATGAGTGACAGAAAAAACGGGACCAACCGATTACAAAAGTTTTATAAAGTTATATACCCGACAATAATTTTCTACGTGATTTTAATGTTATCATTTCCCCTCCACTGTACAAACAAGGCTATTATATCAAAATCACTTCCTTTTTAAATTATAAATTTAAACATCCTGTGCCTTTATTTCTGTGTGCATTCTATATACAAAATAATGTAAAATAAAATAAAAAAACAAAAAAAGAACCCTTTTTGGCAGATATTTCACATCTCAAATATAAACGGTCGAATGAACTATTATCCGAGATAAGGGTCTTACCTGTCAAAGCATATTTTTGTGGCTGTTATTTGAGATTCTATGGGGTTTAACTGATGGGGTAATTCCCAGTGTTTCGTTATCATTCAAGACCCAACAAGACCCAACAACTATTTTCTTTTAAACATAGTTTTGTTGAATAATCAAATGGATTGGAGACAAGTTCTTACCACTTACTGGCTCCTCTCCATACAATATTACGATATATATATATATCATGCACATTGTATATATCAGAAAGATAGATAAAACAAGGTTAAGTAACATACTAGCTATTGATTACTTGGATCAACAGGAATCTTCAATGAATTTATGAACAGCAGCAAAAAAATTGGTATTGGTTTCCAATGACAAATTTGTATTCTCCATAATAGTAGATTTGTATCTATGTTTATCACATCAATTTTAAATAGTGGAGTAAAAAGAATGTTTCTAGCATCTGTGTAATTTTTACAAGCAAAAAACAGAAATGATACGCATCTTCATTTTTACCACAAGAACAAAAACAACAATGCCAACAGGAAGTAAGCATCATCCCATTAGACGTAAGGTGGACATTTTGCCTTGTACCTCGCACCATTTCTACAGAGTAAAATTTCGACTAAGGGAACAGGAAAATAAATATCACGTTCCAATTATACAATGATTAAAATATGACCATGCCATGCAACAGTCAAAATAAAAAGGAGCTGCTGAAGGTTTGATTTTAAGCAGATTTTATTTTATAGATCGGAGTCCTTGTTATACTGTTAACCATCATCCTGTTTCGCCGAGTGTTTGAAAATTTGACTAAGAGAGAAAAGTTATTTTATTCATACCAAAGGTATTTATATTTTTGTCTTAATATCATTGCTCAGGTTTTTCATTTCATACAATACAGCATTTGATGCAGTATTTATTAAATAATTTAACATACCAACACATCGCAGAGAATCGTACGTCTACAGCTAAAATTAAAACAAATTGAAGAAATTTTAAATATATACTCATTTCATAGAATTTGTCATATACCTATATGGACTCTCTCTCCATATATAAGTTGTAATGATCGTTCATATGAAAGAAAGACATATGAATTCTTTCTCATGTAAAACACCACATAAAACATTATTTAGGATTGCCGTATAAATCTACAGTATTTTGTCAGGACTACTCAAGCTCAGATAAGATCGGGATGGCTGATGTTGATAATTCACGTACAGTTGATCTATGTGAGGTAAATGTTTCTTAGTAGAAATTAGACTGAAGAGCTTATTGATCACACCATTGTGTGTTCCCCTCTATATCTTTCATGGTGTATTTAATTATAGATTAAAGAACTAAAGAGGGTGTTAACTGGGATCCAAATATTTGAAAAAGCGTCAAAAGTGAAAAATGAGTTGAAGACAGATGAAGACGATCAATGTGAACAGACTGAGGTACACTGAGGGATATATCTGGAAATAAATGTACATTGTAGTATAAATCTAAACTAACATTTTACTTTAATTTTGTTCATTTTTATATATTTACAGGGTGAAGATTTAGAAACAAATAAATGTTATAAGTAAGTAACCGTTGTTCACGTGATTTATGTGAGTGTTGTCAATGACTTTGTCGGAGATGACGAGTTCGTTGTAAGCTACTCAAGACTGACTAATTATGTCTACCCCTTCTTATATGAACGCTTCTAGTATAGTATAGCTTATCAAATGGATTGAAACTTTGTACAATGCTTCATTGTCAATTATTGTCGGGACGTGAGGATCCAGATATTTTCCTTAAAGTTATAGTGGATCTAAGAAGGGTGGAGTATGTAAATTTGAACATTAACAATTCATTGCAATCAATATAAAATTGATGATCCATATTGAAAATGATGACAATTACGACGATATTTACGGTATCAAACCGCAATGTATCTTTGTCGTCATAGTGACATCTTCATGTAGTATATGAAAAAAGTAAATACATCATAACTAGATTGTATAACTATTTTTTGATTAGGAAAGATCATCGGTATCTATATGTCGCAGCAATTGACATAGGAACAGCATATTCCAGTTATGCATTCTCTAGCTACACCGACTTTATGAAAGACCCGCTAAAGGTGTACTGCCCCTACTGGAACAATGGTCACAATATCTCGCAAAAGACTGCAACGTTCACCCTCTATGACCCGGAAGACAAATTTCATTCATTTGGATATGAGGCAGAGAATACGTACTTAGAGCTTTTGGAGCATTCAGAAGAAGAGGCTTCAAATTGGCGGGCTTTTTACAACTTTAAGATGAATCTTTATGAGCAAAAGGTACATACCAGTTTCTGTACTTGAAAGGATTGTAAAATTTGGACCATAGGCATGTGTTTCTAACAGAAACTTATTATTGTAGGTTGAAATAAAAATGTGTTTTGAAACAGATTTATTTGAAATCTTTAAACATGGAAGTATTTCATTGCTATTCAGCTGTAATGATATATTGACCTAATGGATAGGAAATACTTGTAGTTTCGACCTTTAACCTCAGAAATAAGAGTCATCCTTGTATTTGATCTGTCCAAATTCAACAGGGAACACGGTCTAAATAATAACGCTAAAGTTTCATACCTTAGTCCGGCAATATAAATCTGGTAACAAATTACATTTCAATAACTCAAATCAGTGCAGCTCTACAGTGATGATATGAACAACAATGTATTACCTCTTTTGTAGAACGTTTCCGAGGTAAATAATTGTTATAATGTAATTGTATATAAATGAATGAATTAGAATCCATTACTTTAATCTTTGTTTTATTAGCAACATTAAACTGTGTTTTTCACAAAATAATTTTGTCTATTCCCTAAGTTCTTTTGACTTTTTTTTAATGAAACAATATACTTGTGCAGTCGCAAACTGACGTTTTCTCTCGTGTGTACGGACACGTACCATTAGATTCCAATATATGAATAAAGGTAGCGTCATCAAGGTAAAGCTTTCCTCATAGCAGCCGATGAAAACGTACACTTGTGAATGCGCAAGCTAACGTTTCCCCACAGCATCCGGTTTAACCTCACTTATATATTTTCCTTGCAGACCTCGAGTCCACGCAATAAAAGTCGATCAAGTTTCTTTTCTCTGGGGTATGCAAAGCAGTTAAATATATATCAGTATAACATTACTTCTAAAATTTCTGACCAGTTGGTTTTGATGTTTATTTTACAGGATCTAAAAGAACTCCATTTGAAAGATGACCAAGGAAGAACAAAGCCGGCTACAACAGTTTTTGCCGATTCCATCTGTTATCTCAAAGATGAGATGTTCGCACAGTTTAGCAAACAAGGGTTGAACACGCTTTTAGACGACGTGCGATTTGTTGTTACTGTACCTGCTATATGGAATGATAGATCACGTGGTTTTATGATTAATGCGGCCATTGAGGTGAGTTGGCTCGATGACCATAAACTGAGAATAGACTCCAGTCAACAACAAGAATATGTATGTCAATTATCCTTGCATTGTTAAAATTATGAATATTGTATTGAGATTTTGAGTGATTGATTGATTTTATATTGTTTTTGCGTCCCGCTTGAGAATTTTTCACTCATTTGGAGACGTCATCATTTCTGGTGAAGGGCTGCAAAAATTAGACCTGTGCGCGGCGCTTACGGCCTTTCGGGGGACGTCCCATTCAATCGCTTCTTACGACAAGCAAGGGGTACTGAGGACCTATTCTAACCCAGATCTCCACGGGGCTTATTGTCATTTTGAAAACAAAAGCTTAAAATTATATCTCAAAATGAAGTTTATTAACTTATGAAAATTGTATATAGTCATTTACAAGAGTTTAAAATGTATTTTAAAGCACAAACATTCTGAGAGTATTACATAAGACATATATATCTCCTACAGGCGCATCCCGTGAGGACCCGGGATAGAATATGTCCTCAGTACCCCTTCCTTGTCGTAAGAGGCGACTATATTTGGGCGGTCCTTCGAATGACACCGCAAAAACCGAGGTCCCGTGTCACACTAGGTGAGGCACGATAAAGATCCCTCTCTGCTCAAAGGCACTGAGCATAGGCCTAAATTTTGCAGCTCTTCACCGGCAATGGTGACGTCTCCATGCGATTGAGAAATTCTCGAGTAGGACGTTAAACATTACATAATCAATCAATAAATCAACCTTACAGGCGCTCCCACAAAATATTTTTATGTTTACATAATAATATGTACAGATTTGCTATATAACAGTGCCTTTATGACCCGGATTGAGATTATTTTTAACAGTGGGATTACATAAATACGTCTCTTAAGGTGGGCAGAATGTTGAGAGTGTCCAATGAGCAAAAAATGTTTTACGTTAACTGCTTACCATACTTTCAATTTAAAGCAGCCTTTCCTTATATCGAAAACATGTGATATTGATTGTCTCGATTTGAAAGTACACAATAGACGATACACATGACCAGTTCTATGGCGTGTGTTTCATTTTCTTAGGTATTTGTACACTGAGCAAAATTATAAACGCACCAGATATTTTATGAATTTTACGATATATGGGATATTATGAACCTCAACAAATTTTAAGACATGATAAAGCCATTTACACTGATGATATTAATGTCCATAACACTTTGATACATCAATCATCAAAGGATTGGTGACAGTTTGAACAGGCAAGGGTGGATACCATAAATTTCACAGTTTGATAGCGCGTATGTCCGCCACGCTCATCTCTCGAAGCAACGCGTCTTCTACTCTTGGAGTTCACCAGGGTATCTATGGTGGACTGTGGAATGTTGTTCCACTCCTGCTAGAGTGCTATCCAAAACTGCGGAACATTACCGAAAACTGGAACATGATATGCCCATCCAGAGCGTCCCAGATGTGTTCTATAGGCGACATGTGGGACGAATATGCGGGCCAGTCCAACACTTGAACATTATAAGCTGCGAGGAACTGGGTGCAGACTCTAGCGACATGAGGACGGGCGTTATCATGCTGGAACATGGCGTCTTGCTGTCGAACAAACGGCACTATAGTTGGAGCAAAAATCTCATCACGGTACCTTTAGGAGTTCAAGTTGCCATCGATGAAATGCAAAGGAGTTTTCTGTCTGTGTCCAATTCCTGCGCACATCATGACACCGCCTCCGCCATGGGTGACTCCCCGGGCGACATTTGCGTCAGCTAACCTTTCACCAACACGACGCCACACACGACGTCTCCCATCAGCGTGATACAAGTTTAATCGCGATTCGTCTGTAAACATCACATTTTCTCATCGTGCCAAGGGCCCCCGGAAGTGTGCATTAGCCCATGCGAGACGATTCCGGCACCGTACGTATGAGGTCAAGCCCACGGTGAGGGTGTCGAGCATGCAATTCTGCTTCTCGGAGTCGGTTGCGAACTGTTTGATCAGAGATTCTTCTATTGCTCACACCTACTGTCTCATCGGCCGTGCGTGTCGCTGGTCGAAAGCATTCACGTAAGTACACTAGCCGGATGTAACGATCCTGAGCAGGGGTGGTCTCACGTGGACGACGCCGATGAAGACTATTCGCAGTTCTTTCAGTTAGTTGGAAACGCTCTCGTAAAGAAACTATGCTATTGTGATGGACATTCAGCTGCGCAGCGACCGCTCTTATGGATATTCCAGCATTCAGCATGCCAATGGCACGCTCCCGCATGACTTGAGACATCTGCGCCATGCATGCGACTAACAAAATTCAACATTTTTATGTGTCCTTTTATAATCCCCAGTCCAAGGTCTGTCTGAGTAGTGCTCACTCTGCTTGAGCAGTGTCTGGATACACTGCACTTGTGTAACCACACCAGTCATTACACCGATGAACAAACTACTCAACGTCCGAGCTGAACTTTAAATGTCAATCAATGGAAACATTTCTTTTGTACATGAAACCAAATATATTTGGTCCTTCACAACGGCGTGCTTGAAATGGTGCCAATATTTAAAGTGGTGCATTTATATTTTTGTTCAACATAGATGTTTTCTTACATGCAAGATGATAAATCGCTCTCCCCTTTCTAGATATGACAGGGGTAAACGGTTACCCACTAAAATGTTCAGTAATTCTTAAATTCATTCCAATAAATCCATAGCTTGATCTTGGAAATCTATTGATTGACTGGTTACAGGCTGGAATTCCCCAGGACAACCTCATGCTTTCTCTGGAACCAGAAGCTGCAGCTGTGCTTTGCAAAGAACACCATGTAGATGCATACCACAAAACAAACTGTGAAGATATTCTCAACTTTGACTTTGGATCCGAGTTTGTTGTCGTAGATCTTGGAGGTATGTGTAGAATATTCTCTCTCTCTCTCTCTCTCTCTCTCTCTCTCTCTCTCTCTCTCTCTCTCTCTCTCTCTCTCTCTCTCTCCGCTTTGTTCGAAAAGTCTATTTACACAATTCTAAATTATCTAAAAACGCATTACTGTTCATCCGACTGTATATAACTGAGTGTATATTCGTTTCTTCTATTCCAAGGAGGAACTGTAGATATAACGACCAACAAGATCTTGCCATGCGGCAGTCTGAAAGAACTGAAGAGTGCCCGAGGTGGAGACTGTGGTGGAACAACTGTAGATAAAAGATTCTTTGACTTTGTGAAGAGTTGTGTCGGAACAGATCATGAATATGAAGTATTTAAGCGGGAAAACCTTTCTGATTTTCACGAACTTCGACAAGTCCTTGAAGTGAAAAAGAGGCGAACGGGAAGAAATAGCTCGAAATTTGTTAGCCTAACAATTTCACCCTCGTTTGCACAGAAGATGGATCCATCGAAAATGGAAGAATACAACAATAGCGTATTGATATCCAGAGGAAAATTACAATTGCCCACCACATTTTTTCTTTCCTTCTTCGAGCAATCAGTGCAGGATGTATTGAAATGTCTTGACAAAGCTGTCACAGATGAAATAAAGTCCATCCTGCTCGTCGGTGGCTTTGCCAATTGTGAAATACTTTTCCAGGCTGTAAAAGAAAGGTACCAACACAAACATGTCTACTGCCCACCTGAATCCGACCTCTCTGTCTTGAAAGGGGCCGTTATTTACGGACACAACACCGATCTCGTAGCCAGTAGAATTTGCAGAGCTTGGTATGGAATTATTCTCGATGACGATTTTTCTCCGGTGAATTCAGCATCCATGCAACACAATTTTTACCCGCTTACACAGAAAGGTCAGCCTGTAACTGTCGATGTGAGAACAATTCATCGTTTTATCATCAACGAGAAATGCGACAAAGACTCATTGCTTCTGTCTGTTTTTACAACTACCGGTGATGACATACCTACATCAGATTCCAAAGATTTAAAACGCGTAACTATCTTCGAACTGAGGATACCATCACGCAAAAACACACAGAAAAGGGTAATTGAATTAGCCGTAAAACTTAATGGAACGGAATTTGAATTCAAAGCAAGAGTAAAATCCAAGAGTCAGTCTGCTGCGGTTTTGATTAAGAGTTGATTTGTTTGGTTTAGTTTTCATAACAACAGCTTTGATAAGCACCATGAAGTGTACGTTATATAACCATAGCCCAAAATTGGTAGCCTTTGGAAAAAAGTGACCTCGAAGACAAATGACCTTTTGCACTCTTAGCACGGTAAGGTAATGACTTTGCACAAGAGAGAAAAAAAAATGAAAATAGCTGCAATATTGACAAAAAATATTTTTTTCAAAAATTCTGAATTATAGTTAAAAATACAACAATTATACAAAAATTCAATATATGTACATGTAACCAAGCCTACATTCAAAATATTCTTAATAAACGTGTTTAAATATGTACGATATACACAAGCCGCTATTAAAGTATAAACAGTGAAGAAAATAGTTGTCCAAAACTGTAAGCATTAAGCTCACTATAGAATGTATTATGCATATCATTGCAAAATATGAAAGTACGAAAGCCATATCAGGTTCTGTACGCGAGAATGTCTTCTAAGTATGATAATTTATTAAATCAAGGCAGGCTGCTGACAAATAAGTTTACAAGGGTTTCGACAGTCTCGTTAAAAGTCATCATTTCGCAAATTCTATTGTCGTTATAATGATTTGATAAGGCCTAACGAAAAATATGTTTGTTTCTGCTTTCCTGACCGACCCTAATTCATAGCGCCGATCCATTTTTTGAATGCTTTTTCGGTGAAGATCTAAATTTTCCATGTTTACTTTTCCAGAAAACCACAAGTAACATGGTTCCATTGTCGATAAAATCTATTTATCTAATTTAGTAGTGATACAGTCATAATTTACTTTTAAAAACACTCTGAAAACATGAACAACTTTTTTCTATTAATCCGAATTTCCTCCATTTTTTCTTTTAAGGTAATATGCAATTTAAATTATTTCCATGTACTAAATTGACTTCCAAGGTACTGGGTAAGGGTTATGAGGTACTTCATTCATAGTTAAAGTATATTTGTAGTGCATTTTGAGTGGAAATAAAGCATTGAAACTATGCACTTTGTTTGGGGAGTCTGAACCCAGAACTGGGAATCTACATTGTATAATGAGACAGTGAGATCTTTCGTTTAAATAAAATCTATTTTAACTCATTATTGATATACTAGATTTATATTTAAAGACAAATTAAATTTGGATTTATTTCACAGAAGACCTATGATCTTCCAAATCCATTTTATGAATAAAGCACTTCACAGTTAATTGTTTTATTTTGGTTTGTTTGTTTTTTAAAATCAGAATTCATCTTGTTACAGTTGTTTAAGTTAAAATATATCTGAAAACAATCAATATATATACACAATGCATGTTTCACTATTCTTTCTGCTCCCAATTCATTGTTGATAAAAAAAAATTCCAATTCACCCAAAATGGTGTTTCCATAAAAAGGCTAATAAACCCCTGAGTATGAAGTTTTATTATCATTAATGTATTGCATGTGTGCGGGTCAGATCTTGTGTATCTGACTTTCGGACTTTGTGAAAAAACCAAATAAGCGATGCAAAACTTTTCTGTAGGCAAGATTCATTGTCAATGTTTGTGTTTTATAATTGCTCATATTTACCCCCCAAAAAAATTCCTTTGAATTCCTCTTCCTTCTTTTTGTACTTTGTTGTTCAAAATTCAATGCAAAAACACGACAAAAACTATATATTACGATCGCCCTAAAACGTCCGTACATAGATGTAGGTTTTGTTTTATGACTGATTCCCATGGTTGTGTGATCAGATAATAAGATAATCCCACTTTGTCTGATGCATCAAGTATTTTGGGTATCCTATGACCTTAAAATATAATGCAATTTGTTAAAATAATTGACCAAAAATATTAATAATAATAATGATAATTACCAAGCTTATTAAAGACAAGACATATTTGCATTTTTATGCAAGATATTTGCATTTATATGAAGATCGGCGGCATATTGTTTTTGTCCTATCTGTCATTCTGTCATAATCTTTAACCTCATAATAACCTTTCAACAGTAAATGTTAGCGCCTTGATATTTCACAAGAGTAATCCTTGTGACAAAACCTTTTTGTTGGTATCAAAATATTTGACTCTGTGACCTTGACCTTGGTATTTGGCCTAATATTTAAAAACTTTAATCTTGGTCATGATTTTTAAATGCTAATTACTAGGGCTTTCATATTTCACTTGAGTATTCCTTGTAAAGATCTGTTCTTTGGTATCAATAATTTTACCATACGACCTTGACCTTGGCATATTACTTTAAAAACTTTGCAATAACTTTTAAGTGGTAAGTATTAATGCTTTCATATTTCAAATAAGTATTCTTTGTGACAAGAACTATTTATATCCAAAAATTTACCTTATGACCTTGACCTTTAGGCATGACCTACCTTTTAAACATTTCCGTAATGACTCTAACTTTCAAATGGTAAATACTAGGGATTTCACATGAGTGTTTATTGTGACAAGAACTTGGTATTGGTACCAACATTTCTGACCTTTTGACCATGTGACCTTGATCTTGGTGTTTGATATACTTTTTAAAAAACCTTAACAGGACATACCTTTTAAATGGCACATGAGTATTCCTTGTGTTAAGACCTTTTTTATTAGTTCCAATTTTTTTTGACCTGGTGAACTTTGACTTGGCATTTGACCTACTTTTTAAAATTTCATCATTGGCATAACCATCATTGGAATTCGCCATCATCTTATTTTTATCACACAGCTAAAAACAACAAAGATATTATGCCCTACTACTCTTCAGTATTAATAAAAAGTAAAGGAGCGGGGACACGGATACCCAATACACTGCAGATGTTTGTTAACCTCAGTCACACATTTGCAAAAATATGATGATCCAGCTGTACAAACTACACATAACACTTGTCAATAAATCTACAACGTGTAAACTGTCAGCTGAATTTAATAACAGTGCAGCGAAAATTGCATGATGGGACATATCAGACAAAAGCAGGTAGCGATCAGTAGTTCCGTTGGTTGTTTGAGAAATACACAGGAAATCAACCTGACGCAAGCGTCGAAGTATCAGACCGCAGAAGATGTGCAAAATTTTATTTTGTTTTTCATTTTTTTGTTTTTTTTGTTTTTAGATCAGACCATACTGACGATACATATTTTGTATATACATACCTTCAGGATGAAGAACTGTAAAGTCATACTTTAATCAAGATATCTTAATTGCTATAGTAAGCAAAATTGGTTATTATAACTTTAGGAGTAGTTTTGATACACTTGTCTGGACTCAACTCCCCTTATCACATCAAGACCACTTGAAATATATTAATAGTTGTGTGAATACGCTTGAATTTTGTCTAGGGATTATACAACTCGAACGCTAATATTAACAATAACTCCAATCCCCAATTAAGTAATTATATTGCATTAAGTTTGGGGAAACTCGTGAAAAATACATTAAACCTTAATCCCGCAGAAACGCATTTGAAAACCCATAACAGAACAGACCACGTTCTTGCGCGGCCTGTAATGACGGGTGCTACTACACAGTCGAAATAAAATCAACCCAGCTCTAACAATATGATCTTATATTTGGAGGTCCCACGTCGGGGCAGGCTATGGCATGCTAGAGAATCTCTCTATCAAGGATACATTGCAGGCAGCTGCAAAATTCTGAAGCAAAAAATTTAATAGGAGTTGCTTCCCTTTCATCGACATTATCCATTGGAGGGTTCTATTGGAAATGCACTGAAACGGTATGCGTTACAGAGACAGCGATATTCAGCTTGTGTTAGATGCGACGAACTTCTAAATAATGCTTCTGTATGGAAACAACTTTGTCTGTAGTATAAAGATCTGCCAATGAATTTCCATAAAAACTCATGTTTCATGTTAATTCATTTTATCGTGAAAATCTCTTTTTTCTTTCCTAACCAAAGAAGCAAGCTTGTTTGAAACGGTTGTTTATCATACGCCTACACGTCAAAGCGCATTATCTGTATAACTTAATAATATTCAATCAATTTTACAATTTTGTGGCGACATAAACATTTAGGCAATGTTTCCGGCTTCGTACACAAGGGCGGGAGTAAAAAAAAGTCAGAATTATGCGAATATAAGAGGACAAAACCTCTGCCTCTTGATCCTTTTTAATACTTAACATGTTATTATGATTCTTTTTGAATACAATTAGATTAGCGACGAAATCTTTTATTTTGTTACAAGTTGTGATATATTAGTTATAGGCGGGCGCCAACATTTAACATGTTACACATGAGAATTACCGCTCAAAAGAAACACAATTTCGGAACCATTATTATCGTCTTTCAGATGTGTCTAATTTCAAGTCAATGACCGGGAAAACGTTTAACATAAATGTCCAGCAAAGCTATCTGTACATGTATTAACAGCTATAGTAAGGATTCATGTTTCTTCTCAAGACATCGATGGAGTAAGTCAAATGCCTGGTTTGTTTTCCATGGGTCTACCCAAAGATAGATCTCATTTACTTCTTCATATCATATATCGCAATATTTGCATAGGATTGAACTTTCGGTTGGCTGATTGTATGTTGTTTAACGCCCTGCTCGAGACTTTTTCACTCATATGGAGAATCCCGTGGGGACCCGGATTAGAATAGGTTCTCAGTGCCCCTTGCTTGTCAAAAGGCGACTAAATTGGACAGTCTTTCGGACAAGACCGCGAAAACCGAGGTCCTGTGTCACAGCAGGTGTGGCATGATAAACATCCCTCCCTGCTTAGAGACCGTAAGCGCAGAGCACGGGCCTAAATTTTACAGCTCGTCACTGGAAATGGTGATGCCTAAATATGAGTGAAAAGTTCTCAAGCGGGTTGTTCTGCTACAATCACTCGTATGCAGACATCACCATTGCTGGTAAAGGGCTGCAAAAATTTGGCCTATATTTGGCACTTACGGCATTTTAGCAAGGAAAAATCTGTCTCGTGCCACACCTGCTGTGACAGGGGTCTAGTTTTTTTGTGGTATCATATGAAGTTCTGTCCTTTTACGTCAAGCAGGGGGTAATGAGGACCAATTTTACCCCGGATCTTTGAGAGAATTGAACTTTCGAACTGTTTTACTTGGACTTCTGTGTGAGGTCAGTAGCCGTCCACTAATTTATCGATTGATCGATATCTGAATGGATCATAATTTACATACTTCTTTTGATTCATGATTATAATTAGTGGGCACAAAGCAAAACCGCGACCGTTCTCGGTAGATCAGTGTTAGATCTTCGCTTCATAATCGGGAGATCGGGAGTTTCAGCCCCGCTCGTGCCATGTCAAACCAAAGACGTCCGCATAGGTAGTGACTGCTCCATCGCCAAACGATCGGCATTTAAATTTGATTGTTTGTTTTACGTCTCATAGAGAATTTTTCACTCATATTCAGACGTGTTTTTCGGATATGACCTTAAAAACAAAGGTCCCGTGCCGGGACAGGCATTGGCACCTTAAAGAAACCTTACTGCGCTACATGTACGCATAGGTCTAAATTTGCTACAGCCGGTGACGTCTCAATACAATTGAAAAAAATCTTGACGGGACGCAAAACAAACAACCATCCAACTTTTCTCTAAACATCTCATTGAAATAACTCTAGAATAGAAAAGAATAGAATATATTCTCTTTCTTGTTTCTGACATGAAAAATCTGAATTTTAATCAAACTAGGACTCGGTGTTAAATACCTTGATTAAAATTGACTACAGATTAGGCTAACCAAGAGTTTGAGCAACACAGTCCTGATTTTGAAATGCATTTAGGTGTATCGTACATATTGAAGGTTTTCAGACAGTTTACAGTTGCTCACACACACCACAACAACAAAAAATCAAAAGAGATAAACTGTCCTTGTAATCCACGTGCTCGGCTATCCTCTCTTGTGTGTGTGCGTGTGTGTGTGTGTATGTGTGTGTGTGGTGTTCCCGCCATTTTTTGTAATGTCGTTCAAATACATTTCTAAAGTTGTGTCCTTTGGATATTAAAGGCCTCCCTGTATCAAGGCAGGCGTTGGCACCATAAAGAATCCTTACCGGGACGACTTTGAAAGTAAAGCGGAAAAAAATAGAAAACACAAAAACAAATGCCAACAACCTTGTGGGTGATGACGTTCCTAGACGAGTGAAACATTCTCGAATGGGACAAAAACATCAAAATCTAAACATACTAAACTTGGGTGAAGGCTGTACAGAATTTTCACGTCACTTCAAATAATATAAGCCTGTCCGGGAGATTGTGTTTTGTTTTTATTCTTTCTGTTAACACAATACCCCCCCCCCCGCCCCGAAGAGCGTTCACCCTAGTACAATTAAAGTGTGATGTAATACCGTGATATTGAATAATTAATTTTTGAGACAGCTCTAGAGGATGAGTAGCTAACCATGGAGAGAGGTTTGAAATCTTTGATCACCTCGATTTATTCACAGTTTCATATATACAACACGTAATTCAAATAACAAGGTAAAGAGACAAGTACTTGCCAAGCACATGTCTCTCATCATGATTTGTTTTAAATCAGATTTTCTTGAAATATTTTAAATCATTATTTCTATTTTTGATAAACAACGTGGTGGTTTTTTTTCCCTTGAATTGTTTTTAATCATTATTTCTATTTTTAACACACAACGTCAATTCACGGTGCATTACAGTCGCCCTATATCAAGATTTAGTACATCAAGATAACATTCTCAATTTGTACAATGTGTGCCAGTAATATCCATCTGTTTTGTTGAAGTGTAAAGGTGATGTCGATATGATGTCTTTTAAGCAAAGTGATGCACAATTCCAAGACATAACAAGCATGATATGTTTTATGATATCAAACATGCTATTTTTCAGACGATATATCTAGTGGAGATAATACGTTCCCGATATTATCCAGAAATAGTGCAAAAACTTCCCTGGGAGCGACATAATTTATCAAGAAAGTTCAAAGTTTCAAACATGTCACGGCTTTTAAATCAAATTCTATATCTACATATTTAACCATTAAACAGCGTGGGGTGCTCCGGAAAATGTGATGAATTAATCAAAACTGGCCAGCCTTCTCACTTTATCCGTTTGCAGAACAAGGAGTGATAGCTTTTAGCACAATTAGTTGCATATAATATGCGGTTAACGAGAATATTTCTAAGATTCCGATATATTTATTATGCTATTTAAAGAATTTGATATTTCAATATCGAGAAACCGTACTGTGATGACATCACACTTGATTAATGTATATTGGGCAGAAACTGACTGATCTTTCAACTATCGTTCAAATGGACATGTTATTTACTGGTGATGTTGGTATAATTGAAAATGAGGACCTAAAGTCATTTATTTTAAAAGGTTCTAAATTCAGAGAGTCTTGGTCTTTGACGGAACTCATCTTTATTATGAATTCTGTCGAAGATTATGCCAGACGATGGGCTAAATCTGAAAAAGAACTTGATACCTTGTCAGAATGGATAAAAAGTATAAGAGCAATATTAAAATCACGTGCTAAACACATCAAAACAAAATTGTGTACCATCTACCTATTGTTTAGTAAATCAGAAATGATAAAAGAATTAAATAGGTTACATGAGGAATGTTTTCGGTTCAATTTTAAATACATTTAATATCCCAGTCAATATGAGAGACCGTACCCATACTGAATTCCCAAACTTCACAAAAACCCTTATGAAGATACATTGATGGATCCAGTTAATGCTCTACCAAGCCCTTATCTCTGCTCCTCACGAAAGTATTAACTGCTGTGAAAGATAAACTTTAAACGTATTGTGCCACTACATATGCCAGAAGATCCGGGTTAGAATAGATCCTCAGTACCCCCTTGCTTGTCTTAAGAGGCGGCTAAATGGGGCGGTCCTTCGGATGAGACCGAAAAAACCGAGGCCCCGTGTCACAGCAGGTGTGGCACGTTAAAGATAGCTCCCTGCTCAATGGCCATAAGCGCCAAGCATAGGCCTAAATTTTGCAGCCCTTCACCGGCAATGGTGACGTCTCCATATGAGTGAAAAATTCTCGAGAGGGACGTTAAACTAATGAAATCGCAAAACTTTAGTTCAAATCAACATCAAAACATATGACTTTTCAACCTTTACACAACCATTCCTCGTAATGAATTAAAGACTAGACTTTTTTGGCATCATAGACAGTTGCCTCTTCAACAAAAATGTAAAAAGGAAACATTTATATCTAGTGATCAGTCATCCCAAAAAATGTTAAACACCTCTCTGATCTAAGCATACGTACTCGTACTCTGAAGTTGATATTAAAAAGAATCTGGAGTTCCTTTTGGACAATATCTTCGTAATCGTTGGTGATCAGCTCATCTAGCAGTCTTCTGCAATTCCCATGGGCACGATTTGTGCTTTTTTTTGTTAGCCGACTTGTTTTTATATATTTATGAGGCAGAATCTATTTAATAACTTCTACTTAAGAAGAAAACATATATTGCTTTCATCTCGACATTTAGATATATCAACGACGTTTTATCTATTAACAATAGGGGCCTCCGTGGCCGAGTGGGTAGAGCATCGTGCTCAAAATCACAAGGCCTCTCACCTCTATCGGCGCGTGTTCGAATCGCGGCCGCGGCATTATGTTAGCAAGTTTGCCAGTTTACTTGCGGAAGGTCGGTGGTCTCTTCCCAGGTACAACCAACAAAAACTGGACGCCACCAGATAACGGAATAATTGTTGAGTGTGGCGGAAAGCAATAATCAATCAATCAGTCTATCAACAATAATCATTTTCATTCATATATCGATACGATGTATCCCAGTGAAGTCGAAATAAAAGACACCAGAGAATCTTCCACATCTTCTTCCTTCGTAGATATTTTATTGAACATAGATGTTCACGGCAAACTAACAACTCAACTTTGTGACAAACGGGATGACTTCAGCTTATCCATCGTTAACTTCCCATATCTATGTAGTGATATTCCATTATCACTTGCATATAATGTTTATGTATCTCAATTGATTCAATATGTAGAGTTTATTTTGCGTTTAATCAGTTTTTAAATCGAGGCAGGCTACTGAAAAACAAGTTGATGATACACGGGTTTCAACAGTCTCGTTTAAAATTAGTATTTAGCCAATTCTATGGTCGTAATAACGACCTAGTTTGCCAATACAATTGTTAGATCGTTCTTTACACACTGATTTTGGCTACGGATTACTCCGTTTGCCTGATCAAGATATGTGGCTGTAACCAGTCGACAGGGGATTCTTACTCCTCCCAGGCTCCTGGTCCCGTCACAGGTATATCCAGAGGTCCGTGTTTGCACAACTTGTAATTTTGTATTCCTTGTGGGAGTTATGAGATTGATTTCTGTCCGCTATCTTCACCTTTCCACGTGTATTAGTGTAGCGGATTGTATATCGGGAAAATCTACTTCTAGTGGGCTAGCTGGTGGAGTCTCTCTCTTGATCAATTTAAGCAACGACGAGCGTGTTCAGACCTTTGCACGTTACAAAATGGTGGCAGCGTAGTGACTTTGATGTTTGGTGGGGGCAGCTCCAGGTAGAGTCTTTTAGGAGCCCCGAGCTTTATGCTTATGTTCGGACGTCGGCTTGTCCGGTAACTACAATGGTTGTCGTCTGCAACGGAGGATGCCGTTGCTGAAGAAGAGAGGACCCCCCCCCCCTGCTATGTTTCAGGACGAAACTTCCCTAGGCCCCGTGAAGAACCGGGCTGTTAAAATAGATCCTCAGTACCCCTTGCTTGTCGTAAGAGACGACTAAATGGGGCGGTCATTCGGATGAGACCGCAAAAACCGAGGCCCCGTGTCACAGCAAGTGTAGCACGATAAAGATCCCTTCCTGCTCAAAGGCCATCAGCGCTGAGCATTGGCCTAAATTTTGCAGCCCTTCACCGGCAATGGTGTCGTCTCCATATGAGTGAAAAATTCTTGAACAGGACGTTAAACAACATATAATCAATCAATCCCTAAGCGAGAGGAGTGTAGCGGACAGTATATAGGAGATTTCTACTGCTTCGCTTTTCTAGTAATGTGGTAGAGTGTCTCTCTTGATCACGCAAGTTTCGCAAAAGCGAGCGTGTTCGGAACGCTGCATATTATATTAGTTAATTGCCGACACATTTCATTGGAATTTAATCTATTGATTGAAAGGTATTCAAAAATTCTGATGCTGATATTGACAATTGCAGGCCCATACCAACAGTCAAGCCCGAAAATATTTTGATAAGGAATAATGATAATATTTTTTTTCAAATCAATATAGCTGAAAGTATGTCTAGGAATTGTTGTATAACGAAACCTTTGTGTACAGAAAATATATAGAAAACAGTAAGAGACATATTTCTTTAAAAAATAAAAGATGTAAAACGCATCTCGTTTACTTGTATACAGTTATCAAAAATTCGTTTAAATACATCAACGCGTAAACTCCGTATCTGGAATAAATCTCCCATTTAACAAATACTCATTTTTCATCTGCAAATAGATATATTTTTATCAAATCAATATATTATTAATATTTTTATTTGGCCATATGGTATATCTGTAAAGCTTTCTGCAGGTATGACATGAATCCATAAAACAGGAAGGAAGTTTTTAACCTACCATATCTTGCAGTTTGGATGATTTTTGTTGTTTACGCAAGTGTACTTTTCAGGAGTGTGTTGCATAAAACTCGAGAATATGTCTGTTTACATAACTTAATCTAAGGCAGAAAGAGAGCGTTCCATGTCATGGAAAGGATTCAGAATAACATAAAAAAACAAAATAGCAGCTTGAAATGATAATTGCACGTGGCAATTGTCTTGAATACAGAAAACCTCTGAAAACCTAGAACCCTGAGTAGAGTACCCGAGGCACAAAGTGATATTGTGTGAACTTCACTTTTCTTGTATGTTTTGTTACACTTTATAGGCTTTCTGTTTCTATCATAAAAATTCCCTGCTAGCTTTAATGCCGGGTACCTGTTGATGTATGTTATTCTGGTAATATGAATTACAGGGTTTGTTTGTTCAGCATGTCGCCCTGGATATTTTCATAATTAAGACGTATATGCATTCTTATCATAGTTTAATGAAGGGCGAGTTTCATGCAGTTTGATTTAACATTCCAGGTGTTTCAACACTTTACAAATAATCCGGGGGTGTACTTCAAGATCACCCCCGGTGTGTGCCACGACTCTAAATAATTCGATATGCATCATAAATTTATTATTGATGTGCAACATACTTGGCATCTACCGATTTAAAATAATCCTCAAACAAATATAATTTCTAAAAATAAAAATAAAATAAAGTACCCGGATGATAAAGAATTCGTACAAGAATTCAGTCAATGGCAGGATGAAGAAGACCAGTATTGTGAAAATCACTACCATCAGTAGCGTGGGTAAAATATTAAAGTACAATACAAACATGTCCCCCCTTACACACAGTCTAGTTTTACTCTCATATTCCCAGGTAGTGATTTCTACTATTGATTACTTAGGTTTGGAAGAAATTAAATATCATAGAAAAGGCGTTTTTGACTTTTAACAAATTTGGTTACAACTCTAATACAGAGTTTTATATGCGCTTGCACCAAGGAGGTGAGGATGAAGTTAGATATTCGTTTGGTTTGTTGTATTTACTAAAGTAAATTACAGTACCCTAACCACTGCCTTCGTTACCTTTACTCCAACAGTATTTTCCCCTTTACTTTTTTTCTTTACGATATAGTTTTTTGGTCTGTCTGTTTGTTCACAAAAAACCTCTAACCTTGCCCATGACATTTTAATGGATGGTGTTATAGCTTTCATGTTTCACATGTGTATTCCTAGCGACAAGACCTTTCATTTTGGTAGCAATGTTTTTGTCCTCGTGGCCTTCGCTTTGGAGTTTGAAAAACTTAAACCAAGGCCATAACTTGTGAACGGTTAGTGAACGTTAGAGTTTTCATATAAAACATGTGTATTCACTGGGACAAAGCCTTTCCTTTGAAACCAAAAGTTTGACCTCCTGATTTTGACCTTGGAGTTAGACCTACTTTTGTAAAACTATAACATTTGCTATAACTCTCCGATACTTAGTGATGAGGCTTTCATATTTCACATGTGTATTCCTTTTGAAAGAATTTTCTTTAGACACAAAATTTGTTGATCTTGTGACCTTGACATGGAGTTTGGCCTACTTTTGAAAAATTTAAACCTAAGCCCAAACTTTTAAATACATTGCCAAATGGCTCTCATATTTCACGTGTATATTCCTTGTGACGAAACGTTCCTTTCAGTACCATAATTACTTTTGCTGCCCTACGGGGACACCAGAGTTTCACAAACTCAACTTAATTTAAACTCAAACTCTCTCTCTCTCTCTCTCTCTCTCTCTCTCTCTCTCTCTCTCTCTCTCTCTCTCTCTCTCTCTCTCTCTCGTTTTCATAGATACCATGTGTATGATTAAACTACGTCCAGCCTAAAAAAAGAAATGTTGACACTAATATTAGATTGGTTAATTGCAATAGTTCATTAGTAATGATTTTCTGAAGTGTTCGCATTGAATCCTAAGTATTCAAAGCATGTGTTTTAGATAAACAAGTTAATTTTTTCTGAAAGAAAATACATTAAAGGTAGTTATGTTTGCGTTATTTTTTCCGGAAAGACAACATATAAATAAGAAGGTGAGTAATGAGTTTAGAATTAAACCCTTCTTATCGCTGTAATCATATTGAGTGGGAGTCACATCTCATCCCGAAAGCTTTAGACCTCTTCATATGATGATCAGCCTTCCTGTCAAAAATAGCAATTTTCTTCAAATAGTTCGTCAATGACATAACAATGTTGACTCTTTACTAGAAGTGCAAGGTTTTGCTGTAAATCACTCTGGATCGTAAAGACCGCCCCCTGCGAGAGAATATCCACCAGGAAAACATATTTAAAACCCATTCAAGCATTGTCGTCCACAAGAAGCGACGATACTTCAGCGAACACAACAATAACGATGAACACGAGGCTTCAATATTTGGTTTTTACTTTAGCAATATTTGCAAAAGTAAGTACTTCGTATTTTGTTGTGTAAGTTAAATACTTTTTTAAATATATATTCATAATAATTTTCAATGGTTGCAACACGTTGCAGAAATCGACAAGCGTTTATCAAAATAATTTTCATGTGCAAAATTAGACCCACGATACCATAGTAAAATACACCAACAATTATTTTTTGGAAATCTAATATGAACCGTGATTTTTGTAGACATGACATCTATACAAATATATAGCAAAGTCTTAATATTATTATAATTTGATGCTAATTTCAATCTTCAATGTATTTTCAGGACATTCTGGCCCGGACTCTTCACGGTAAGCATCACTAGTACTGAAAATTAATCACATAAGTTCTCTTTCTGTAACTTCATTTTTATGTGCTCGTTAGATATAGTGAATACAATGTTTTAATCACATAAACTCCTACAATAATCTATAACGTCACACTGTCTCGCATCTTTCTTTCCACATTTTATAGCATGCATACGGGTACTTTAATAACGCCGACTTGCAAACAGGTCTACATGCAAAATACATGCATTTGATCCACGGCTGACATGAACAATTTTTGGAATGTAGTATGATATTTGTATCAAATGAAGGGAATCTGATCTCTTTTCTAGGATCTAATACATTTGTTAAAAAATCGCAGATAAGTTAGTAAAGCAAAAACACAAATTATGTGAAATACTCAAAACATATAATCATTCTTCATGCATCGAGATATTTCTAGTCTTTGGTTTCGTTATGGAAGCATACTAGTTTACATGTATTATTCTTTACGTGAAATTTGATATTTTCTCGGAATATAGTGAATTTATTGAAGATTTTTGTCATGGAACTTTCATATAGCTTAAACGAAGACTCAGATCCACGTCATTTAACGATTCATTTGTTTCTTTACGTTAACATTTTTTCTGGTCCATGCATACAGTAAAGTAGATCTAAACAGACATTGTTTCGATTCGTTACAATTTAGGAATAAATACATTTTCATTTTGGAATTAAACTTTTCCCTAAACATATAAGTTAAAGGGTCACGTGTTACGCGTCACGGTGCCTTTATGGACAAATGTAAACAACTGTGTACAACAAAAAATTAGTAAATATCAATAATTTGAAAGTGGGTTATTGAACACATTAATACCTATAAATACATATATAGTTTTACACACAAAAAGCATTTATAAACTTTGCAGAGTATCGTTAGCTTAGAGTTTCCATAAACTTGTAATGCTGACAATCATAGTCTCTACTGTTTCAAACATGACTTGATATAAAAATCTATGTACAAATATTCAAATTCTTCTTAATTCTGTTAGCTTCCTTTTCACGCATAATGTCAAACAGTACTCTGTACTGTGAGATAAAAAACAGACCTAGAAGTGATGGACTCCAACAAAATTCCTCTCCTGATCGGATTGTTATTAAAGTGGTAATTTTATGACTGCAGATACAATTAAAAGTGTACTTCTATTATGTCTGCAAATCGTCGAAATAAAAGTTAAACCAGGGCGAAAACAGTTCACCCGTCTGCAAAAATAATGCAAATTACGAGATGAAAACACATTCTAGTTCATCAGATTTCAAACTGTAAATTTTTAAATGACGGGTTGGGACAGCTTAAATTCAAAGGTTAACTGATAGACTGCGTGAAATTCTACAAAGAAAACGTTCTTCCTGCAACAGAAATAAAAAGCTGTACATGGAGCAAGATCAATGTCGCTGTGAATTGCGCCTCGTTCTGATTTATTTAATATTACATCTTCAATGGTATCGTATTATCTCTCTACTAACAACTTAATAATATCTCATTAAACCTTACGTGCGGGCAATCTTCTGAATTATGTATGTTTTGCACATATATTTAGGGACATGACAGTTCCGTGCCTAGTTAACTGGCAATGTTCAACTTACATTATAGTATCCACATGTTAATGTTATGAGTTCATGTCAATGAACTTTCCACAGTTTGCATCAACAAGCACACCACCCATATTTTCTTTCATATTCATTGTATCTTTAAATTTCAATGTCTGGGTAATCATTGTAGTGAAGTACATGTTCATTAAATTGCAGACAATGAATACTACTGCGGAAATAAACCGGCTGATGTTGTTTTCCTACTGGATTCCTCCAACAGCATTTGGGGTCCTCACTTTCGGAAACAACTTCAATTTGTCGAAGATGTAGTGTCTATGTTTGAAATCGAGGAAAACACCACCAGGATCGGCGTGGTGACCTACGGATCGAGCATCCGTCGGGAATTCTATTTAAACGATTTCAGTACAAAGTCTGATGTTTTATCAGCCATCAACAGAATTAAACAGATGCGGGGCTACGCTACTCATACCAACAAGGCATTAAAATTCATGAGGGAGAAAATGTTTTCAGCCGTCCATGGAGCAAGAGAAAACGTGGCGCGCATCGGGATCGTGCTGACAGACGGACAATCTAGCAATATGCTAATGACAGTATGGGAGGCATCCAAAGCCAAGAAAGTCAATATCAATTTATTTTCCATCGGGATCGGCTCCAGAATTAACACAAGAGAATTAAAAATGATGGCAAGTCGACCAGCGAGGGAGCACTTCTTTAAAGTTACCGATTTCAATGCACTTCAGAACATTAAAAATATATTAGCTGTCAGAACCTGTAGAGGTAAAGCCACATCAATTATAATACTTTTGTTTCTTCGGTGCTAAAGAATCACCAAAGTATGTCATCATTCTCGGTTTCGTTTCATTCCGATTTCTTTAACAACGTAGAATTTCAACCTCAGTGTGGTTGTCGACTAAATAATCTTCCAGAATATTACAAGAGAATGGGTTTTATATTTTGATTTATTTTTAACATTTGTTGTCCAATTTATTACTTCAGTGACTCCAAAACCAACAACAACGACAACAACAACAACTACTACGACAACAACAAGTAAGAGTTCCTCACACAATAAAAAATAATTAACACCTCACGTAATATACTGTAAATCACTAGTCTTTGATAATCTTTTTGATTGAATGAGGGGAGAGCTGTTTCAGTTATTTTGCACCATTCGTGGGAGCGATGAATAGATTCATAATTATTTTCATGCCATGAAATCCACGGAATCAAACCGTCATCTAAATTAGTAATTTTACAATAATATCAAAATCCTATCAGTAGCCATCGTAACTATAACAATTTCCAATTTATTATTTTTTCAAAGGTTAAAAAACACCTTTAAACTGCACATTGAGACAGGCTGACTGTGATAACGGACTAAGTGTTTGATATCTGCGTCTTCGATCTGTGAAAACATATTTCCCTTATGCTTCACAATAATTCTAGAAAAATATATGCAACTCGGTTAAATTCTTCATTTCTGTATAATTGGACACCCGCGCAATATGTAAATCTGGATTAAAAATTGACTTTTATGTACATATTTAAATGTAACATGACCACAGCTATTAAACATCATTGGGATAATGGAAGAGATGACTCAAAATGACTAAAATTATTGCATTGTAGATTGCATAATGTAACTCGGATTTAAGTTGCAATATTGGAAAGGAATTTAAAATTTTCAGCTGTATAATTTGTTCTGAATATGATTTGCATTCAGAGTATACAAACGACCGGCATTGATAACAGTGAAGGATGTTCTATTATTACCATTGATCGAGGTTAATTAGATCTCTACTGAGTAAGATACATTTAAATATATTGGCTACTGTTGTGAGATAAATTTCATTTGAAATTCTTTCCCACCGTTCATTCCATTTAAGGTAATGAACACTTTGTAAATCTATAGTGAGGCTACCCCTCCGGTATTGTTAACATGAAATAATAACATAGGGCGATGCCATGTACAGGTGGGATGCATTTGCCAACAGGGATCACACCTTTAACCCAAGCGAGCTATTAATTCCATTAAATCCTTGCAAGCTCGTACAAATGAACTAGAAACGTGGGTCAACGGTGTATTTTATCCATTCAACAAACAGTGTAATAAAACAGTCAAAACATCGGGCCTTTTTCAAGGAAGAAAAAAAGCTGCAAATCTCCATAAATCCTTTAATTTGCTGTCATTTGTCGATTTATATTAACTAACGGGCTGTTGTAAATTGGAGGATATATAGAACACTCGATAAGAATGACAGGCAAACAAATCAGTCCTTTTCTTCACCAAGGTATATGTGTACGTCCTTGTAAAAACAAGAATGATGAGTGGATCTTTTTTTTTATTTTATAGCTACCACAACCCCGGCCCCAACAACGACATCTTTACTTGAAGTGGCACAGAGAGGTAATTTTTTGCTCGGTGTATCTAATACCTTTGATCATCGCATTTAAATCAAAATATATTATGTTGCAACAAAAACTTTTATTTGTTTTATACAGTGTGTAAAGATGGAGTCAGTGACGTCATATTTGCGTTTGATTCTACAACATCTGTCTCTGATGCCGGCATCAAAAATCAAATATCATTTGCAAAAGAAATTGTTAACTCCCTGAATATACAGGAAAATGGAACAAGAGTTGGTGCAATTTTATATAGTGACCAGGTAGTCAATGCATTGGATATGAATGATCTTTATGACCGCGATGACGTCATAGCAACTTTGGAAAAAACAAAAAGGACCGCCGGAAGTAACAGACTAGATTTAGCCATAAAACACATCCGCACCAAAAGCTTTCGTCGTGGTCTAGCTAGAAGGAATTCCGCCCAGCTTGCAGTTGTGATTACAGGATCGCCATCGACATACAAACAATATACACAACATGAGGCCAAGAAGGCTGAAGAATCCGACATCACAATCATTCCAATCGGTGTGGGAAATTTTGATCTGGAAGAGGTAAAGTCTATCACAACAAAAGGTGATGGGTTTTACCAGGTCCCCTCATTTAACGAATTACCAGACTTGATTGCAGAGGTCACGCTGGAGGCATGTAGAGGTAGTCCTATTTGTTGATTTTGAAAGAATGTAGAAAAAAACTTAATGGTTTATTGGCAATTCCAGTTTTATTCATATACATAATTCGTACTTCACTTAATTCTTTCAGTTCCGAAAGCTGAGACACCTATACAAGACCAAGGTAGGTCATAAAGTGCTTTCAAATAGTTATGTCTAAATATTTTGGCACCTACATCAAATTCCCGAAGACCTTGCTCTACATCTATGTTTCTGATTCATAGATATATTTTTATCTTATTTTAACGTTGGATAGGCTTAATTAGCTTTATCTGCGGTATACACTCCATTATTGTAATTAAGCAAAACATGCAATTATCAGAAAGCATTGCAACAATGTCATCTATAGTTCATACATTTATTCTGATTATCAAGAATTTATGTACTGCGGTAAACATGTAGATTATTCAACAATAAAGATATAAACATATGATGATTATACAATATTTCTCATTTTGCAGCATGTGGCTCTCGTCAGGAAGCAGATATCATGTTTATATTGGACAGCATCAATGCCGGTCGTAAAAATACCAAGCGAGCTTTGGCTTTCATAAAGGATCTTACAGAGGAACTTGCCATTGACAATGACAAAATCCAGGTCGGACTAATGTCCGCCGAATGCCAAGAGGATAACCCAGGGTTTTCATTAAACTCCAACAAAAACAAAGACGGAGTGAAAGATGCTCTTACAAAGGTCAAGACTGTGGACTTCTCATCTGTAATTAAACAGATGCGACACGGTGCATTCAGTCACAGCCGCGGAGGAAGACGCAGTGCGAAGAAGGTGGCGGTACTCGTGATCGATGGAAGTTTAGAGAAACCTCTTCGAGCTCTCACGGAGGCACAAAGAGCGAAACTTCATGGAGTGGAGGTCATTGTTGTTCAGGTGGGAGAGGAGAAGCCACAAGAGGAAGTCCTGATGATGTGTGACTCTCCGTCAAATGAAAAGGAAATGTTCTTCAAAGTATCAGATTACAACCAACTTTCTGCAGTTAAACAGAAAATATGGGACAGTTTATGTGACGGTAAGTGTAGAACCATCTTATTTCGTGATACAACAAATTACTGCCTGTCCGCATTTAGTGTTACCTTTGTTCGTTCAAGAATTAATCGCTTACAACTTGTACATCTACAGCGAATTCAGAGTCAATACAACAATTTCAGTTGTGCTTTAATCGACTTATCTGGGATGAACCATCAAAACATTGTAAATTTTTATCGAGCAAAAGCTACACTAAATCGGACGGGCAGTGAACATAGCTACAGTAAAACATGCTTATAACAAATTCATGCTTATTCTGAAGTGATATTTTCCCCCAATGAGTGGCAAATAACGAAATATTTATTGGATATAATGATGTTTGGTTATAAGGAACTGTCTTTCACTGGTCCTAGAGGTTCTCGTTAACATAACGAAATGTGGTGATAACGAACTTCTTCGCTGGCCATGGAGGTTTTTATAACCGTGCTTTACTGTATTTAATTTGTTTCATTTTTGTTTGTCAGTAAAGGTTAGTAAAAAAAAAAATCAATAGATACATGTAAATATATTATTTTGCAGAACTTTGAATTTGATTGATTGACATCACCACAAGTCCAGAAAAAAAATGTTCCGCAGAACTACAGTCTAAATGCGACTCTTTTGTTGAATGAGTGCTAGTGACGACTCCTGAGTCCCGTTATGATTTGTGTGACACACATGTGAAAGAATGGTTAATATTTTGAAGCAAATCTTACAAACACCAAGTGAGTTGTCAATGAAAACACGAATCTCAATCAATGACAAAAGTATTTTGTATTGTTTATACAATATTGCTCCATTGAATGTTTGACATCGGTATTAAGTAATACCGTAATTATTGCAGCGACTTTTTTCCAAAGTACAGATTGTTCCGACAAAATGAACATGTTAAAATCAAAATGCATCGCATCATTTTTAATTCATCAATTATATATCACATTTTCTTTTGTCCATCATCATCCGATGTGGTTGTTAAACATCTTTTAATGTCATGTTATATATTTTTGTACAATTGTTGTTTACATATTTATTGTTTATATATTTATATTTGAATGGTTATTGAATTAAACTATAAGAAAATTATATTGACAATCATTTCGTCTTTTTTGAGATTATTTCGTTTCATTGAGGTCAACTATTTCATCTCGATTGCTGTAGTTTGGCCATTCAGAAATGTAATACGAATTCCCAATTCTGCAAATGGAGTTACTTCCCTTTTATGAAAGCAGCGATTGATAGATTGATTATATATTGTTTAACGTCCCGCTCGAGAAGTTTTCACTCATGGAGACGTCACCACTACCGGTGAAGGGCTGCAAAATTTAGGCCTATGCTCCGCGCTTATGGCCTTTGAGCAGGGAAGGATCCTGCTGTGGCACGGGACCTCGGTTTTTGCAGTCTCATCCAAAGAACCGCCCCATTTAGTAGCCTCTTACGACAAGCAAGGGGTACTGAGGATCTATTCTAACAACCCGGATCCCCACGGGGTTTCAAGTGAAGAAGAATCTTCACTAAATTCAATGGGTCATTTGCGTAGTGAGCCCTATCAATTAGGACAGAGAAAATTTAAGCCACTTATGTGTCCAAACAATTTTTCGACGTCGAAAAAATATCCCATATCTCTTACGACCGCCCCGTATCTCGCAAAGATATGAGATTATGAATTTACGTGGATTAACGCAGTGTATGACCTCCTGTACATTGGAAATACGTATACCGAAATGTGATCGCGATTGCAGTTAAAATGGTTCTTTGATACCTAGGCATACAATGCTCCTTTGAACCTATGTCAGCTAGTAAATACTGTAAAAATCCACAATGTAACGCTTCTTCTAAAATGAGATTTAATAGAAGCTTTATTCACAAATAGATTTGACGTCACGGTTTTTGTTTGAGGTCATCATACAAATGATGTCGTAGTAAATGTAAGTGACGAGATTATTTTGTGCAACAAAAAATACGAAGGTATATATGGGCTTTTCTTTTCTGCATCTGAAAATAGCAAACGCTCACACTTCCAGTTTCAATTCCTTGGTTTGGTTTGGGGTGGTCAGCTCGGGTCCAAACTCACGCCCCCCCCCCCTCCTCCCTTGAGCATAATAGAAATTAGATATATTTGTTTATTTTATGCACTTTCAATCGTAAAATAATAATTGGACCCATGGTTATGTAGTTGTACTCACTCTAACGGTAGCTCCATCAACATACGTGGGTCGATTGATATGTTATGAGCCTCATATTTAAGGACTTTAATTTTAAAGGACATATTGCAGTCTTTTTCACCATAATCCCCTTCAGTATTTATGCATTGTTGCCAGCGATGTTTAATGGCCTCAATACCACTTTTAACGAAGTCCTTTTCTTGACCGTTCAGAAAGTCCTCCACTGCATGTATGACGTCATCATCTGACTGAAAGTAGGTACCGGAAATGGCCATTTTCAGTTTTGGAAATAGATGATGAAAGTCTGATGGAACGAAATCAGGCGAATAAGGCGGATACTCAGTCAACTGAAAAGCACAATCGTTAATGACAGTCATGGCAATGACAGGCTTGTGAACAGGAGCATTGCCCTGGTGGAACAACACACCTCTACTGAATTTTCCGCCGACTGAGTTTAATATTTTCCCGTAACTGGCTCCGAAGTGATGTATAGTAGCTACCATTGATTGTTGGTCCCTGTTGAAGATAATCTACCATCAGAATACCATCAGTATCCAAGAAAACCGAGGCCATAAACTTTCCAGCTGATGGAACAGTTTTTGTCTTCTTTGGCGGGGGTGAAACAGGGTGCTTCCATTATTTAAACTGATGTTTGGCCTCTGGGGTGAATGATGGACCCACGTTTCATCCATAGTAACAAATCTCTGAAGAAAGGTAGTAGGATCTACCTCTAAGAGGTTTAGATTAGCACACGACAAAGTGCGTCTGATGTTCTTCTGACCAACTGTCAGAAGTCTTGGTACCAAATGGGCTGAAAGCTTTCTCATTCCAAAATCCTCTGTCCGAATGGAATGTACCCTTTCCAGTCAAATGCCAACTGTACTGTAATATATTTTATTGACCATTTCTAGGATTGCAATAGTGACAGACCTTCCAGGAAGGGGGCCATCCTCAAGGCTCTGCCTACCGCGTTCAAATTCCGCCACCCACCTTTTTACTGTAGCATATGAAAGGGCATCTTTCCCTATTGTTGCTACCATATCAGTATGGATATCCTTAAGTGCTAAACCTTTCTTATGCAAATATTGGATCACTGCTCTTTCACCGATTTTGTCCATTTTGCAAAAGTCACTTGCCTTGTTTACTTTAGAGTGCTACCTCGTCGATATAAACTGACAAAATGACACCAGTCTTCGAGTACACGGCCTTAAATAGTCAGAGAATAGTAGGGCTGAAAATAACATCGGTGCTAACCTCCTTCAATACAAGGCTCACAACATATCAGTCAGTCCTCGTATTATGTTTATTTGGTGTGTATCTATCTAGCGTAGAAAACAAATGAAATATCAGCCACACATTTAGACCTACATTATTCATACATGTAACAACAGGTCGTAAATATCTACCCCATTTAATCTTTATCCCCAAAACTGAACAATTTAACAAATATTCACCTTGCCCGTTTTTATAAAACCTACGCGAGTGATTGAGTACATTCAGGTCAGTCTCCTTATCATATTTAAAATCTGTTGATATCATATACAAAGTGTCGTTATATTAGAATATAATATGCTTTATATATATAGTTGATAGGGTGATTATCTGTTTGACAAACATATAGATTACGAAATATTTATAAAAATGTATATAAATAAGTAACTGCAATTTCTCCAAACAACTGAAAACTGCGTTATTCACACGAGTTCATAAATCAGTTAGTGAATTGCATTACGTCTGCAATCACAATGACGTCCACAATACTTACATTTCCAATGTTTTTGCTTTCGATATCTTTACCTGTTGTAATGATAGTCGTGAATGCGAAGCAGTTCTAAACAATTGGCGTATGAATTTTGGAACATGTAAATATAGTACGTCTAATTTAACGGTTAGGGGTTTCGACAGAAATGAAAGTAAAATATAAATATAAGAACTAAATTTCATTTTTGAAAATACTTGAGGTCATGAACTACAACGTCTCAAGTCAGCACACATTTCCTAATGCTCTTCATGGAGCATACTGGTGTAAAGCGTCATAGTTCATACTCTTAAGAAAATGAAATTTAGTTCATATATATTCATATCTTCAATAATTTTACCTTCGATATCTTTACCGACTGAAAAAACAACCATTTCCTCATGAATGTGATTTATGTGCGAATGAATCTTGATAAATCGACAGAACTGAAAGTAAAGTGTAAATATGAAACAAAATATCGATTTTGGAAATGCGTAAGGATATTAACAACAACGCTTCACGCCAGCATATTCTTCTTGAAACGCTAACACGCTTCATGAAGCATGCCGGCATGAAGTGTCACAGTTCATTTATTTCTTAAATGCCAAAATATGTCTTGCCCTGCATATGAAACGTGTAGTTGTACGGCATTGTGAGTAAACACTACCCCACCCCTTCCCTTTCCGTCGGCAGAAATTCTAACTCAGCAGTTAATGCCACTTCCGGGGGGATTCTAATATAATGACAACTATGTTGAATCGTATTCAGCTATCTTCAACTTTAGAATTTAGACCAGATTTGGTATCGATAGATCCATGCTAGAAACTTAATATGATCTAAGACGTAAATGGTCGCCCATCTTGTAACACAAATGCCCAAAAGTTTAGTATCACCTGACTAGTATATTAAATGAAGCCAATGCGTGTTAGATAAATCACAGTCAACGCTTATTTTACAACCGCAAAATTCTTAATTACTTGATTAAAACTGAAATCCGAATTTTTACAAACTTGTATCTAATGAATTTTACAACGTTAAAAACTACATGCACGTTCTTTGTATGCAGATTTATATTCAGTCCATATTTTACAGAAATTAGTTATTTTGATCGATGGAGTCATAATTTGTATAATGTAGATATTACAGGTTTAGCAGGTTTCAGTTATCGTCTATGACTAATGCATATTAATTTAAGCTTAAGGATAAACTAATATTCAAATGTGTCTGACCATCGTCTCACCAAAAAATAGAAATAAAAAAAAAAAACGTAGTATTATATGTAGCTTTCTAGCACATGCAAATACTTGTTTTATCCCTATTCGTTATATCTCAACACTGCATTAAGTGACACCAACAGTCTATTGGGGTCAAAAGGGGTTACGTATTGTCAAATTTTATATATGATAATTGTAATTGATAACACAACCTAAACAGAATTTTGAGTCGGTGTCTCCCTTCTAAAAAAACAAAATATTGCATACTTCCTCCGCATGGTTGTTTCCGTCGTTCTTTCAATGGATGTTCTGTTACATGTAGTAAACGTCCTAATTTCATTTTCTAAGATTTCTAAAACATTAAGTACAATATCCGTGGACTGAGAAAAAACAACAACAGTTGCCTCTTGCTGCGTGAACACTGTAAACGTGATGTAGATATCTATTACTGATATAGGATAATTTACATTCCCAGTGTTTTTTTAATTTGATAGCTTTACAGATTGTTCGATAGATTTTTGTACTCAAAAACGCTTTGCAGTTGTAAAATAAAATACGCGTAGGAATACTGAACTACTTGATAAATCTAGTATGTCTATTTTAACGGTTGGGAATTTCGAAAGAAATAAAAGTAAAATATATATCTTATTTTAGAAAATACAGTAGGATAAGAACTGCTGGGCTTCCCGTTGATATACCTGATGGGACGCGAATACACTTCACAAAGTACATGAAAGCCGGTGTAATGCTTAGCATTCCATGCTTTCATGTATTTTCAAAACTGAAATTGAATTATTTTACATTTCCATTGTTTTTGCCTTTGATATCGTTGCAAATTGTTATGATAACCATTTCCTCATGAATGCGCGACAGTTGTGAACTATTCTTGTATGAATCCTGATAAATATTGTAAGTTTATTTCAACGCCTAAGAATTCCAACAGAAATAAAAATAAAATGTGAATGTAGAATATAAATTTCTTAAATAATAGCTTGGCAATGAAAGTGCATTAAAGAGAATAGATAACTCGATTTTATCGCAAACACAGAAACAAACAACAACACGTTAAACCGGTTTTTAATTGACTTGAGCTGAAGCTCCATGAAAATATTCCCCTCGTGCCCAACTTCTCTCGATGTCGTCGTTGATGTGTTGAATTTTTACATTGTCGACCTCACCTCAAAAACATTTAGACCAATTTCATCTAAAGTAGGCACATCATATCATTATGTAGCGATGATTCACGTTTGTTGAAATGTAAAGCCACGGGGGGATAAAAGAGAAAACGTGAAAATATGATGGGCGACTATAATTATATAAAAGAATTCTTCTAAAAAAAAAACCACTGAAAAACTTCCTTATCTAAAGAAGATTTTTCAAATCATGACCTCGTCCCCGCCCATCCGTCGAGGTAAAAATGGGACTTTTTTCAAATCAAGAAGTTGTGTTCTCCTTGTAACAAAAGGGTTGTGTAATTTACAACAAAATAGGGAATTGACAAATTTATCAAAAAGACTGGTGTATCGACATACTGCATGATCTGCTGGCTTCATGACTACAACGTTACAATACACATGCTGAAACTGATCAAATCAACACAATATTGATATAAGCCCAATAAAATTCACTTTGAGGTTATATCTTATTTTAAAAGAGTCAATAAAGTGGAGTGGTACGCATGTTTATTTATCAAGGATGTACGGAGTCTAATTTAGAAGTCCTATCTAAGTTGAAGGTCATCAGGCTCGGAGTATCCAAATGCACCTTTTATCACCCTTACAACGCTCGTCTAGATTTACGATGTACCTTCTCGCAACCTGCAACGCTCGCCTGGATTTATGCAGACGGCACCGTGCATTGCTTCAGGCCTACAACGCCCGTCTGTCCTTTACCTGACAATTACTCTTGGATAGCTGATTGGAGTCTTCTGGGGGGTCTTTAAGAATCAGACACTGAAACACTAAGCTGATCATACATTATATAAAACAATTCCGACATTTGGAAAGGGTGATCTAATAAATCGACATAGCATCTATTATAAACCGGTCGCGGCAAATCAGTAGCAGAGCATTCGCTTTGTAACCTGGAGGTCGTGAGTTCGAACCCCGCTCTTGTCAGGGCCCCGTCAAACCTAAGATATAACGGATTAGCACGTTAAAGAACCCTCATTGTTACGGCCCTGAGTGCTAAGAATATGCTTAAATTTGTGGTAGTTCACCTACAATTAGTGAGTTAATGACATCTAAATATTAACGAAATATTCTCCACGGGACGTAAAGCAAAAAACCAACCAACCTATTATAGAGGATACCATAAAGCTTTTAAAATGTAAAGAACATAAAGCGTACAGATTGAAAATAAGTATCCCCAAGGTAAGGATGGAAGGGAAGTCACCGACTGGAGAAAACGGATCACTGCATGCATAAAGGAATGCAGTTCATTGACTGCAGATTTTGAAAATCTGGGTAAATAGAAAACAAAATATAATTCATCATTATTAGATAGAAACGCTTTATCTTCTATTTTTATTTGCTGGCTTCATTAACTAATGGATCATTTTGAAACAGAATAATGGTTATTTCTGGAAGAAGTTGCTGCAGCCTGATTAAAATCACATGTAGGATCCGTTCTCGATTTTGGTGTCGTTAGGTATAGTGAACTACTTGATCTAATTAAATAATCTAATTATTACCTAGATTACGGCATTCCAAAGATTGGTTTTTATTCATTCATAACTTTGTGAAATGAAGCCTGTTGCTATGTTCTGTGGGTGTATTTCTGAGTCAAGGTCATTTCAACAAATCAATATCACTTGGCGAAAAAGACTTTAAAATCATGTCAAGACATTTTTTTTCCTTCAGAGAAACAAATATATACCATTCATACTGCAATGACCAAAAAGATCTGATGACATGGTGTTTCGTGATTCTCATCCAAGGTCAAATGATTAAAAGGTTTGGCTTTTCTAATTAAAAAAAATACAAATCATTTTTGAAAATACACGAGAGAATGAACTGCGACGGCGGCTCTTTGGTGCTTCATGAAAAGTTATTCTTTTTAGAAAAGCTTTTCTTCTTAGTTAAAAAAAAGATCATTCTAGTTTATATAAAAGAAAAACATGTCTGAATAAAAAGTTTCACGAGATCCGAACTACGTGGGTGTTTTCTATTTTCCAAATTTTCCGACTTCGGATTTTTTATTTTTTTATTCTATCGCCAATAGAGATAAACACTGAATTCATACCCGGGACAAAGAACATTTGAAAATGGATTAACACGCTGTAAGTGTGGATATCCTTGTGACAGATGCATGCAGTAATGTTAAAGTTGTGGAAATAACTTATCTGTTACATAAATCCAGGCATATTTGAGTCGAAACGTTGGTCGAAGCGTAAACCGTCACCGGTTCCGGCTTTTACACATTTTCCAGAATCAAAACATGAAGGTTTGGGAAAAGAAGTGGATATAGACTTCGCCGTCCACTTCTCTAAAGAGAAAACATGAGCAGTATGCTGCTATGAAGCGTTGCTATTCATACTTTCAAATGAAAATTTTTTTTGTATTTACATTTTACTTTTATTCATTTCGGAATATTCCCAGCCGTTGTACTGTTCACATTCATAGTGAAATCACTATCATTTTAATTGGCAATGATATTGAAGACAAAAACATTAGAAATGTAAATATTTCTTTGTAATCCAGGAATTTTACACATTCAGCAGAATATGACGATAAGATATAAAAATATTTCTAAAATACTCATGAACGCAACGGAGTCTCTAAAATGAACAAAATAATTGTATGACCCCAAAACAAATGTTGTGGAAGCAACAACCTGTTAAAGTTACTTTATACTGATAGCTACATCTTGTTAGTTAATTGTACCGGTATTTCAAACTTCTGACACAAAATTTAAAATTACTACGGCAGATTTCGTTATCATTACTTAACGCCAATTCTTCTGCACTACCTGTGAAACGAATTGTATTATCTAGAGGTTTCATAACAAATTAACATGACGAGACGCCGTAAATACAAAATCAAAATGTTTCCCGAGAATATTTAGTTGCCGCCAATCAAAAACACTGCTTCAATACATCAAAACTTGGGGTTTTGGGGGGATTTTTGGGTTGGTTTTTTTTTTTTTTGACATGTTTAGTCTTAGTCTGTTTATGCAGAATGAATTCCTGAAAATATTCCAATGAAAACTAGTTTTACACGGTTCTTGCATAAAATTGCGACAATGGCAGAACGAAATACATTTATCAGATAAAGGGACGATTTTCAGATCTTGAAACACTTTATGCCAACAATTTCTTGCTTGATGCATATTATGTATGTAAAATAATATTTGCCAAGATTCCATGTTTTATGCTTTATTGAAGACACCTGCAGGAAACCATGAAATTATATCGATCGTGACAGGTCTAAATGCTTGTTTCTTTCCTTGGTTCTCTGTAAATTGCATGTTTCGTATGGTTTGTATTATCTTCTCATGTAATTTACACCACTACTGTTGAAATCACTGCGAAGTATTAGATAAATCTAAGAGCTTTGGTAATGTAAAAAATCTCTGCACTGAGAGTAATTTTGGCAGCGTCCCCTAAATAACGAATATGTTTGTATTGCAACTGATTATTTTTATTTGAAACTGTTATAAGGGAGATAATTCATAGAAACCACATCGCATTTCATTATTCGAATGTTATGCATGGCATTCTGAACTAGAAGTTATGGTATGAAGCTATTTCGAAGCAGTGAATCGGTAGGTAGACGAGAGTTAACGTACCTTATGAGGGAATGTGGAATGTGACAACATCGTTGAGTGTTCCGTGTTTGCCATTTTAACGGTACTGTTTCATTGACAACCTATAATCTGATATTGGCCGGTAAAATAAAAATACAATTTGTCATTTTGGCTACCTAATTTGGTTCCTGTATGAGCCCCGATTATTATCACGAGCTTCAGTACTTTTTGGTGTTATACATCAATTCATCATCGCTTGTATTGTTGACAATGATACATACAAGTATGTGTTGATAAACGTCTTAACAGAAACAAAAAGAAAAGAAAAGTATAATATTAAATTTATATTCAATATGATTTGATATAACTTTTGATATTTTTACACTAAAAATATGCTGAAATGCAAATATCCTATTATACATATATCTAATATCCTACTATTAGCTTATTAGGATCGTTTCAAACAGAAGAGGTGTAATAAAGCGAAAAAAGGCATAATAACGCGGATTTTAAATGGTGTAAAACGCAAAAGAAACGCGCATTAAGGCGGATTTAAGAGGCGTAAAAAACGAAAATAAAGTGCAATAACACGGATTTAGAAGGCGCAATAACGCAAAAGAAAGGCTGAAACAAGCGCGGATTTAAAGTATAGCGCAAAAGAATTAAAAGTTGCAATAAGGCGAAACTGAGGACGCATATTACTGTCAAATGAAAAATATGTTTCGCTATGTCGTACATATGAGGTACTAATTCGTACGTACGAGATACTAAGTCATATATACGATATAAGTCGTATATACGACGTGCTAAGTCGTACGTACGACATAACTAAGTCGTATGTACGACATAACTAAGTCGTACGTACGACATAACTAAGTCGTACGTACGACATAACTAAGTCGTATGTACGACATAACTAAGTCGTACGTACGACATAACTAAGTCGTACGTACGACATAACTAAGTCGTACGTACGACATAACTAAGTCATATGTACGACATAACTAAGTCGTACGTACGACATAACTAAGTCGTACGTACGAAATAGCAAATTCGAACGACCTTGGAATATTTCCTTAAAAATAAGTATGGTTCTTGTTCAATAAATTGGAAATTTTGATGAGAGCTTTATTTTATAGAAATAGTGGGTTTGGATGAGTAATGAGCATTTTCTCATCTGTGCAGTGATCTGTACATTTTACTTTAATGGTGTGTATCGCGAAGAAAAGAGTTTAAGATTGCCTTTTTTAATTGGAAATGAATATAATAAAAATGTGTGTTAATACTTTTGTTAAATTCTATTGAGTTACGTTTTCTACTGCGTATGCATGATATTTTGCAAATATTGTTGGTACATAGGCCAATCTGATCATCTCATATATTTGTGTTTGCATACGGTTTTTCTATATTATTTCACCCGAATTTCAAATGAAATCACGTACGAATTCTATCATATCTCACTGATCTCTCTCAGGACTAGGATAATTGTCAAGTGTAGCTGAATGCTCATTGTAAAACTTGATATGCAACATGCAGGTGTCACCACGATTCCTAGCATAGAGATGGGTGCAAGTACGAAACTAAACCACAGGGTCAATTTTTGTAGAAATTCAGATGAAAACCCAGGTCCAGGAGAAGGCCTGTAGCTTGGAGGTGTATATCCGGTGCGAGCGTTGGGCTGAACGAAGCATGAAATGGTTATTGGAGTGTCCCATGTGATAATTATTTATATAATAATTCAGTTAACTACGTTAAATTAGAATTATGAAATTTCCTTAGTTCTAAATACGAGTAACATCCGAATATCAACGCGGGAATATATCACGATAACTACAAGATCCGCCTGTTCATTTAACGCGTTAGACAACGCGGGAATATATCACGATAACTACAAGATCCGCCTGTTCATTTAACGCGTTAGACAAAACTGCACCATAACGATGATATTAGCAGTAAAATTACAGTATTTTCTTTCCTAAGATTTTACCATAAATCATAAAATACAGCAAAATCTATCTACAAAAGTTAATTTCCTGATGGAAAAAATTCTGTACGCATTTGGATAAACTGATGTGTATTTCATAATATTTCATTATAGCAAATATGTGGGGTTATCTTTGTCATGTAAGTCCTGTCATCACATGAGTAGGTCAATCACCACTTTCAACAGGCCTACTTGATACGAGGGTTACATGTGAGTATGCCTTACTATTTAACATACACACACGTTGCTTCATTCGTCTACAGCACGAGGGGTGCTCAGATAAATGTACTTTCATGAAAGGGGCGCTTTGCAAATTCTTGCCACAACAGAATTAAAACAGATTCAAAATTTACAATATGGTTATAAATGTGAACGACTAACAAGTGTACAACATGTGCACAAAATGGCAAAATATGGTGGTAATCTGATGCGATCTCTTCGAAAAGTTCGAAACGAAATATATCCCCACGCCCTTATTCGATAAAAAAAAAATCAGCATGTAAATACCCTAACTGACCTTCTTGTTAATGATCTTGAAATCATCAGCTATATCTTCACTAATCAAGTGCATGTACATTGTATTCAAACCAAGATTCATAAAAATAGTAATGCAGCATATGCTAAGTTTGAACATCAAAATAGACCCTAGATGTAATTTGCAAAATAAATAAAAAAGTTAATGGAAATGTTCCTCTGTATCTTTCTTTAATCTACGTTTTATATATATATATATAATTTATTTATTTTGGCCCATACCAAAAGGGGAAAAAACAAAAGAAAGAGAACCCGATGAAAATCCCACCTTCATAGATGTGGGCATGCGCAGAATAATGCAACACTCCTCAATCACTACCGATCTGAGGTTAATAAATAACACGAGGTGAAAACGTCAACTTATCAATTGAGTTGAATGAGCGCAAAGAGTTTGGGGGATTTTAAACTCATGTCTCCTAGGAGATCCATGCTAATTTTAAATGTTTTAAATTTTGGATATGCCTATATACAAACTAAGTAACATTGAGCATTAGTGCTGCTTTAATGAATTCTAGAGAGTTATGTCCGAAAAATGACAAAGGTTGGTTATATATTATTTAAAGTCCCGCTCGCAAATCTTTCACTCCTATGGAGATGTAACTATTGCCAGTGAAGGGCTGCAAAATTTAGGCCTATGCTCGGTGCATATGACCTTTGAGCAGGGAGGGATCTTTATCGTGCCACACCTACTGTGACACGGGACCTCGGATTTTGCGGTCTCATCTTGACTGCCTAATTTAGTTGCCTCTTACGACAAGCAAGGGGTACTGAGGACCTATTCTAACAGGGGATGCCCACGGGATAATGACTAAGGAAGTTCAGAGGGTTTCGTAAAGATTACCCAGTAATAACGTTTTATATTTACCTTCACTGTGCATTTTCACCTAACTGAAACCCATTGATTGTCATTTGCAACTATAAAGAGGCAATTTATTATTTCAGTCTAGTTAGATCCGGTTATTAATACCGTCTGTCTACGTGTGAATGTATATAAAATTCTACAAAAATTCAGCGGCATTGTTGGAATTAATTGTTCGAAAATATGTTTTCTGGTTTATTGTAGTGATACGTTTAGAGTTTGTCATTCTTGGAGTATTTCAACTACGAATCCATTACCAAATATGGAAATAAATCAAGGTTATGGGATTTACAACCATTTACATTTAAATTACTCACACATCAATACTATTTATATGCTACGTATTAAAAGTAATACAGAAAAATATAAATATTATTTTTAATTTTAGAGTTTGTCATTCTTGGCGTATTTCAACTACGAATCCATTACCAAATATGGAAATAAATCAAGGTTATGGGATTTACAACCATTTACATATAAATTACTCACACATCAATACTATTTATATGTTACGTATTTATAGTAATACAAAAAAATGTAAATATTATTTTTAATTTTAGAGTTTGTCATTCTTGGCGTATTTCAACTACGAATCCATTACCAAATATGGAAATAAATCAAGGTTATGGGATTTTACAACCATTTACATTTAAATTACTCACACATCAATACTATTTATATGTTACGTATTTATAGTAATACAGAAAAATATAAATATTATTTTTAATTTTAGAGTTTGTCATTCTTGGCGTATTTCAACTACGAATCCATTACCAAATATGGAAATAAATCAAGGTTATGGGATTTACATTTAAATTACTCACACATCAATACTATTTATATGCTACGTATCTAAAGTAATACAGAAAAATATAAATATTATTTTTAATGTCTTTCTTTCATTTCTTAAACGGGATATGAAGGTCGCACAAACTGACAACGCCGGCCATGCATTTTTCGACAAAATTTATAGCCTTCATCTTCAGTTTAACAACGAATAATTATCAACACATGATAGCATCACTATTTTGTGGACAAGACGAAGGTGACAAATGATGTTCGATAGTGAGTTAAAGACTGTGATTGATTTTATGGATTGCCCCGGTATCTAGTATGTCTTCACGTTTTGCGATCACCTGCGACAGTATAATGTTACAAGGGATGAATTGTAAAGCATGGGTTTAACAGAGAAAACGGCTGTTGAATTTCCGAAGATTGTTTTAGCCTGGTGTAATACTTTGCTTTTAAACTTAGTTCTTATCATTTAATTTTCATTTGATAAATACGCTTATAATTATGATTTGAAATGAATTGAACAAAATCTTTAGACGTTATTAATGTTTTACGTAGATCTTTATGGAACGGAAGAAAATAACATGTTGTTATGCCTATCAAATAAATGTTACTAATTAAAATAGATTCTTAAAATATATCTTGGGGATATTAGGAAATAAAATAGGTTAATTTTTTGTATCAACGTCATAACATCGTACTGACCCTTTTAATGACAAAGGTGTCATTTTCAAATCTTTTCTCTTATATTTCTTTCGAAATTGACATGTTTTTCATCCTAGACATGGAATACATATTTGTTGCAAACTAGTTTGATTCGCTTTTTTCTTTTTCAAATAGAGCGTCATCAAGATCAAAGGGTGGCTGTTTCGTGTAAATAACGAATGGGTCAACGATTTGATATTTGCCAATAGTTTCGTACTTAAATGTAGTTTATATATTTATACTATAAATATTTGTTGTTTTATCGGGTCATATAGGTTATGTTTTATCGGGTGATGGAGGGTAGAAAGCATTGGAGAGAAAATACTCGAGTTAAATATTTGGGGGGTGGGGGTGGGGTGGTGGCAGTGCTTGCTACCAGAAAGCATTTTATTGTTTAAGTGTCTTCGGGATATGATTTACCATTATTTACGTGAAATTCAACGTCATGGTCCACAAATCGCGGTAGCCTAGTCGTTATAGTGCTTTGTAAATGGGAGGCCTGAGTTTGATTCTCGATGTCAGCCCCGCGGGAAATCTTAAACGATTACATGAATAATAGGTGTTCCTTTAGCAAGAGCCCAGCATTAGAAGTGAAAGTCAAGGTAGGCATTGACACGATAAGGAACTCTAACAGATACGGCCCTGAGTGTCATGCATAAGACAAACTTTGTGGCACTTCACCTAATGCTGATGTCCGGGTAGCGTAGTGGTTAACGCACACGCTTCTAGCCGCTGCGATCCGAGTTCGATCCTCAGGATTGGCAGTAGTTGTATGAGAGAGGGTATTGTGGTCGCCCACTCGAACACGTGGTTTCCTCTGGGTACTCCGTTTTCCTCCCACATCAATGACCCCCTTCGCGCCAAAATCTCCGACGAGAAGCATTAATATAAGTTGTAGAACTTGTTTGTTAATCGTCGTGAAATAAATGAAGTTTAATTTTTTAATCTTTAAAGCTGATGACATCATTCGAACAACGTCAACATCTCGTAAACGGCATTTGACGGTCAGGTCAGATTATTAGTTCTTTTATAATACCCCATACATGTGAGATGTGTGAGGAATATTCATAATACGTCATACATATGAGATGTATGATGAATACTCATTTACACGCGTTCTCATTTCAGGAAAATAACCTAATGCACACGTTAACTAACCCCCTAAAACGAAAGCTGAAAAAATAAAATGGGAATGTGTTTGTTGTAAGTTTAAGCGAGTGGAACTCCCCTCAGATCTCTCTGCAACACATCTGTTAGCAATTAATCATAGAAATTATTTGCTGAGAATAAATTCTCACTTTTAACGCTGTATGCAGATTCATTTTTATACACTTTGCAGACACCATAGATATGCTCCGATTGCATTCATAAAGCCCACGTGGCAAATAAATTTAGATAAAATATTGCAAAACTTCACTGCAATTTGACTGATGTTTTGCACCATTAAGATCCCCTTTCACTACTTGAAGAGCACTAGTTGGTATTTTTATACACAGTGGATTCTGCCCAAATCTGCAATTGCATAACCCCGCAACGTTAGTAGCATATATATATATTATTCTCGAATAATTAGAATTTGATTATGGGACACTGTCAGTAAGATTAATTGTGTTGAGGCAACAAATATACAGCAGCAAAATACAAGCAATGAAGTCAACATTTGATTTTTAATAAACATTTGTAATGAAATTATAAGGACACTTTGAAAAACCATAGAACATTTCATCACCAGAAGATATAAAAATAGCAACATCATATAATACAACACAAGTACCCGCACTCAAAGGTAACATCTCGTTATGGAATTCTTACATACAGAAACATCTGTACCACACATTCGAACATCATTCAGATCCACACTTTATTTGAAGGTTGTACTGTACTAGGACAGCTTCAGTCTGTACCGTATACCCAAAATGTAATATCACAATTTACATAGAGTCAAGTCAAGTATTTCACACCCATAGTCGATTTCCTTAGAGTTCAAAGAAATTTTATGATCTTGTATATATTGTTAATATGAGAGAAATATCGTTCTGAGGAGCGGACGCATGCGTAGTGGCTTTACACAACCGTTTCCTTGTCCAGTCCATTTCCTCTTCTTCCTGGTAGACTATTATCAGATAATTTCTGCACATGGCCCTGGGCTATTTATAAACGCATTGTATCAGAAGTGGAATAAATAGAAAACATCAGCCCTGGAACATCTCTGTCATGCCAAGTGCAAGGCTTCCGCTCTGGCAGATATCATTGGTCCCAATTCAACAGTGCATCTCGGATCTCGATCAGAGCTCTATCAAAATGCCAAAATTTAATACAAGGTGATATCAGACATTCTTCAGAACATATTGAGTAATCCATCAGAACTTAGAGGAAATGAAAATTGCGTTTGTAAAGTATTATCCTAACAGTAATACCATAAAATCTCTACTTACCATCACAAATATTGTACCAAATCTTCTGTTTAATATTGGGAAGATCGTCGTAATTAGAGATATGGTAGACGTTGTTCTGTTTAAATCCTTCGTCACTCATTATTTGTTGTAGCCTATCATTTTCGTATGAAAGACCTTTGCCAATCTTCACAACGTATACTTCTATTCCCTGAATGCTGGCTCTATTTGCTTCTAGGAAGGCTTTAACCGGGTCCTCCAGGCCCTCGTCTATAAACAAAATGGCAATCTTTTTTGCACCTTTTCTTCCACCTTTAGCTCGTGAAATCATATTTTGTCTCAGCTTTTTTAACACTGCAGATACATCGGCACCCTTGACTCTTTCCAAAGCACGGTTAATTTTCTTGTTGTGTTTATATGCATTAAGGTTAAATCCAGTGAAGTCTTTCTTGCACTCTGGTTCGGTTGACATGACACCTACTCGTACCTTTCGTGGGCTTACATCCACATCCTTCAATAATTCTTGTATAAAAGCTAAAGTTTTTCGGGTGTTAGTTTTCCCAGCATTTACACCATCCAACATAAACATGAAATCTGCCTCCTGGCGTGAACCACATCCTGAAATTTACAATATATTCATTTATTGATGATTTTTTTTTTAACTTTATTATTCTTATAGATATACTTTAATCTTTCAATTGGTCAAGTTTTCTTAAGAATATAGAATTTACTTACTTTTATCTGACAATGCTGTGACTGAATTCCTATCAACTATAAGAAAATAAGATCATATAATCAGTAATTTCTCCCAGCAAAAAATGAAGAGGCAAACAAACTCAATTACACGTTGCTATTTATAAAGAACTTACTTTTACAGATTTCAAAAGCTAAATTTGCCAGGTTTCCTAACAGATATCTTGCGGAAGGAAGGTGGTACTGTAGACTTCCGTCCGTCGTACCGGATATAGCTTTTAATTCCTCTACTTTGATGTCCCCTATACCCACAGCTATCAAAATAATTCCAGTGTCCCTTGCTTTTGTAGCTTGTTTCTTTGACTTGCGAATGTAAGTTCCAGGACTAGCTGTTATGATGATCCCAATTTGTGTGGCGTCTTTTCTTATTGAACTTCTTCGGAAACCCTTTGTCCTTATGTATCGAATAGCCTCATTTACTCTACCTCTACCAAAAGTTCTGTTTGCATGATTTAATTTTTCTTCGATGTAATGGATACTCTGTGATTCACCAAGGCTCACAATGTTACTTATGACATTGCTATAAGATATTGCACCTATGTGGGTACCGTGCTTTAAATGGTTCATATTCCTCGCTAACGCAGCTACAAATTTGAGTTGTAAATTGAATTCGTAGTCCCGCACATTGTCTGATGAATCGATAGCTATCATAACATCGTTTTTGTCACCGGAACATGCTGAAACGAGATTACAATATGCACATTTTTCATGTTTCAGTTATTTGTAATTCTGGAGATATATCTGATTTAAAAACATACACCATAATACCTTGTCTGACATATTGTAGTAATGAGGTAGTTGTTGTCGTAGGGATTGTAGTTGTCGTAAGCCTTGTCGTAGGAGTTTCTGTAGTCTTAATCGTTGACGTTGTAGTTGTTGGTGTTGTAGTGGTAGGCGTTGCTGTGAAAGGTGTTGACGTTGTCATAGGGGTTGTAGTCGTTGTTGGTGTTGTCGTTGTAGTAGGTGTTGTCGTTGTAGTTGATGTGGTGGTCGTTGTAGGTGTGGTAGACGTAGTAGGTGTGGTGGTTGTTGTAGTAGGCGTTGTGGTTGTAGTAGGCGTGGTCGTTGTATTAGGCGTGGTCGTTGTAGTTGGCGTTGTGGTTGTAGTAGGCGTGGTTGTTGTAGTAGTTGTTGTGGTTGTAGTAGGCGTGGTTGTTGTAGTAGGCGTGGTTGTTGTAGTAGGCGTTGTGGTTGTAGTAGGCGTGGTTGTTGTAGTAGGTGTTGTGGTTGTAGTAGGCGTGGTTGTTGTAGTAGGCGTTGTGGTTGTAGTAGGCGTGGTTGTTGTAGTAGGCGTTGTGGTTGTAGTAGGCGTGGTTGTTGTAGTAGGTGTTGTGGTTGTAGTAGGCGTGGTTGTTGTAGTAGGCGTTGTGGTTGTAGTAGGCGTGGTTGTTGTAGTAGGCGTTGTGGTTGTAGTAGGCGTGGTTGTTGTAGTAGGTGTTGTGGTTGTAGTAGGCGTGGTTGTTGTAGTAGGTGTTGTGGTTGTAGTAGGCGTGGTTGTTGTAGTAGGTGTTGTGGTTGTAGTAGGCGTGGTTGTTGTAGTAGGTGTTGTGGTAGTAGTAGGTGTGGTGGTGGTAGTAGGTGTTGTGGTTGTAGTAGGCGTGGTTGTTGTAGTAGGTGTGGTGGTCGTAGTTGGTGTTGTTGTCGTTGTGGTAGGTGTTGTGGTTGTTGTTGTTGTAGTGGTTGTGGTAGTCGTGGTAGTGGTTTCTGGTATTACTACAAATGGTCAAATACAAAATTAACTTACATTTGTTTTAAAAGTATTTAGGAATTTTTAATCAGCATCTAGTAAAGAAAAGTTTATAAAACATAGTCGTAGAAGACAATTTTCCTCCATTAAACTACCTCCCTAAATTATCCCTGTGTAACTACACATTGGCATTGTTCGCACTTCAGTGACACCATAATTTAAGAAATAAAGTATTTGTTGACCAATGTCTGTGATTGTATTGAAATGGGGGTAGTTTGCACTATATAAATTGCCTATTCATTTGTTCGGATGCATTCATAAGCGATAGCATTTGTTTTTAATTGAGGCGGGCGACTGATAAATAAGTTGATGTTATAGGGGTTTCAAAAGCCTCATTTAAATCATTTAAAGTCAGCATTTCGCAAGTTCTGTATACGCGTTGATGATCTGATTTACAAATACAACCTTTCATTCGATCGATTGCTGTCGGACATGTTTCTACTAATTCTTAGACTTCACCAGATACTGATTTTAACTACGAATTACTCCGTTTACCTGACGAAGATAAGGCTCCATGTTTGCCTTATTATTAATTTGTATTCTTTATAGGATTTAAGACTTCCGAATGATTTCATTTTTATAAACGTTTGATGTAATTTTATATCAACACGAAAACCTTAATTAATTGTAAAAAAAAAAAAAAAAAAAAAAAAAAAAATTTGACGATCTCCGCGGACGTTGGCAATCTATAAGATATAAATTTGTATGAGCAATGCTGAACAAACCAATCGAAGTCCGTTACAACTGAAATGGAATCTTAAATATGCAAATTTTGATGCGCCTCCGGGTTATTCTTATTTCCCTGCAGAGAAAATAAGGCCTGAATAGAAATACTTACACGGAGGTTGACAACAAATACGCATGATTACTACATGACAAATTTTACAAATAGTTTCTCGAACACAGTTTAATTACCTGGTTCAAGCCAAGTAAAGCTTGAGGAGTTGAGAAAAATATTGAATTCACGTTATTGTGTTGTTAGCTCGTAGTATAAATTAAGTTTTATATATATATATATATATATATACATACCTTCACAGGTTCGGACCGCTAATATCTGTTTGATAGACTCTAAGGCTTCAAAATTGTCGATTTTGAAAACATGGTCACTTTCAGGTTTACTAGCAATTCCTTCCAGCTCCAGTGGATTAGTGTTATAACCAATACCGATGGCGAACAGTCTGATGCCCCTCCGCTTGGTTTTTGCAGCTTCCCACACAGTTAATAAGACATTAGAGGACTGACCATCAGTCACAATAATGCCGATTTTCGCGGCGTTACCTCTTTCCCGGAATGTGCGTTTAAACATACGTTTGCGCATGTACGATATTGCTTGAAATGTGTTGGTATTGTAACCATCCCTTTGTTTTATGTTATCTATGGCCAGTAAGAGATCTGTTTTTTCAGTGAAGTCCCCTAGTCCTATTTCTTCTACGACATCTGTATTGTATGTCGCGACACCCACACGAGTTGTGTTGGTTCCAATATCGAACATGGCGGTAACATTTTTTACGAAGTTAATCTGTGTCCGAAAATTTGGATTCCAGATGCTGTTGGAAGAGTCAAGTAAAACAACAATATCAGCCGGCTTATTTCCACAAAAATACTCATTTTCTGAAAAGAGAATTTAAACAAAACTATTTCACAAATACATTCGGAAATGCGTTTCGTTTTATCTTGTGATTTATTTAGTTCATGAGTATTTATTTTTCTAGTAAAGTTACCTTTTAAAAGAGTCACCTGACAGATCTGAAAGAAAAGAAATTAAAAAAAATAAGAGATTCTCATTAAGTCGGACACAAATTAGGAGATACATGTACTTCTATATAATTGTTATAAAGTTTACATTACGCCACTGTCCATGAAATATAACGAAGGAAATTCCTATCTGGTGATTTGTATTACTGACGCATGGTGGGTACAATAAAACTCAAAGAGGTAACATTTCAGTTTGATTACTGGGAGGTTTTTTTATTATTATTGTTTTTTGCTCTTTTTTTATTTATTTATTTTTTTTTTCCGGAGTTTTTTTTTTGTTTGTTTTTGGTTTTATTTTATGCACTCAACAGCGTTTTCCAAGTATATATTTATGTAAAAAATATGGCAGTGTTACGTGTACCGTTCTTTCTTGAAGACTGAAATCCATGTTTCATTATTAGAAAGTCATTTCAGCTTTTTTTTTTTAATTTACAAAGCAGTCAAATGTAAAATATATTAAATATGGTCCCTGGATTTTTATCATAGATTCAAAATCTGAAAAATTCCATTTTAATCGTACAGTGTTCACATGTCTTTACCACTATTTACATTATATACCGCACATTATTATTTCAAATTAAACAGGTGCCTGAAGTGAAGTACTAGTCATAGTTTTATGTGTGTGGAGATTAAGAAATAAATTGTATTGTAAGATATCATTGTACTACTTTATAGTCAGCATCAAGTCACAATTTCTTTAATTGGAATTCAGATCTAATTTTCTTATTGCAATGTGTCCTCTGCGTTATAGTGCTGATCAGAGAATCTCACAATGCTAGGTTTCAATACAACACTTGATTACTTGATTAAGTACTGAATGTCTTGTTCTACTTTGATTTTACCGTGGATACTTATTTTTAGAAATTTTGGAGATTATATAATCAATGTGAGCACTCAGGTTAAGTTACCTCATCTTCCTCGGGATCACAATGATAACCCTTACTCATATCCAGATATCTACTTATTGTTGCTTAACACAACTATTCTAGTATCATGATACGTGGTTTTCATATACAACATCAATTCAGATAGATTACTGTATTACAGCTTTACTGATATCAGACAAGAAGTTTTGATAAAGCTTGTCAGTTCCCCCATGGTATTAAAAGAAAATATCTACAAAAACTTTTCTCTTCACAGAACGACTCAATGGTAAATAAAACTACGGCACTAATTATGATGAGCGCATTTAACATTGTACACAGGGGAGAAGACAAATGGAGTTTTACAGGGTTTTTTTATTGCTATTTTATTTTATTTTTTCTACTTTTTATATTTATTTATTATTTTGTTTTTGTTGATGATCTATGTACAACATGGGAAATAGGGCTACAGGTTACTTACGGTAGGTTGACAAAATTTCGCGAGATTCATATTTTAACTCCTCTGTCGCTAAACCGAGAGCGCTTATTCATGTTTTGTACTAAAATACTGAATTATAGATCTCCATTATCGCAGAACATACTTATAGCTTCACTGGCGATTGCTTTTAAAAACACTAATTGAAAATAAGTATACAACAAAAGATTTGTGGGAAATCCATAAAAAAAACCCACTTTAACATGATCAAAATTGGAAATTTCATAGTTATTATACTAACTTTCAAAAATTTTTGCAGGTCTTCATTTCATATTTGTGCATATGTGCTGCATTTAGCACATGAATTATCTGCATAATTTTCATGACCTTGATATATATCAATAATCGATATCTGAAATTGATTTGTGCATTTCATATGGAACACCGTTCAGCAAAATCCTGTCTTGTTTCCCACTTCTCAAGTAAACCAGTAGCTTGAATAGGAACAGAAGGCAAATTGAGAGAGAGAGAGAGAGAGAGAGAGAGAGAGAGAGAGAGAGAGCATTTCATAGTCGTCAGACTGGTCTTATCGAAACTCACTTTATATTGAATTAATACTGATTTTCATACAGGTGTCCATGTGTAAAGTACTTCTTTTATGTTTTTATCTATTTGTTATCAGAATAATCCATTACTGAACAAAATTATCTTTTTTTTTTGGTCGATATAGATCAGAAGGACATAGCAGAGACTAATAATAATACATGGGTAAATAAAACCAACGAACCTCGACAACTTGGCTCTCACATTGTTTAAATTCAAAGTAACAAAATGTTATCTTTAGAATGCATCATAAATGTTCCGGGGATGTCGGTTCAAAGTTATCATACGATTAGTTGAGGAATTACTCATAGAATTTCTATAAAAATCCAAGGATTTACATTTTCATCATTTGGCTTTGCGAGTTCTGTGTACGTTAAGCCCGAGCACTTTGAAAATATATCATTAAATTGGTGTGTAAGCATGCAAATATTCAATGAATATCACCCTGACTATCTGAAAAATAGGTTCAATAGAATTGATTCATTAGACCAACTTCATAAAATTCAGAAATGTTCTAGAGTAACCCGAGTACATAGGGTGGCTTATGTATACAGAGTGGCTCAAGTGTACAGAGTTGTACAGTGACTCAAGAGTACAAAGTGGTTCAAGTGTAAAAAGGTACATAGTAACGCGTGTATCAGTTCAGTAAAACTATAGGAAAGTAAACGTGACTGGAGACAGGTGCGTGCTGTGTAAGTCGATTGTTCCGGTACGTGACGTTGGATAATGAAGGAATATATATTCAGTCATATGACTGGGTATATCCACCTTTTCGGAACTCCTCTAGCATCATACCTCTTATTGTCTACTATGACGTCAGCGTTAGTAAAGACGTATAACGATGTCACACTTAAATGTCAAAATGATTAACCATTATCAGAGTCAGTTACAGTTGAAAACATTTTGAGAATAAATGTGGAATGAATTGGTTAAGTGATTGTTCTGGGCAAATAAAGCTTAAAGAAGGCGTTGTCCTCGGGGAATTGATTTTAATGACGAAGCTTCCTGTGCCCATTACAGTTTTGGAATTAATGTAAAAATCACATTAAAAGTAAAAGCCACACCCTATGTAGTATGAAGTTATATTACAACGGAAATAGTACTGGATGATGGGTAAGATGTTTTTTAAATACAAAATGCACGAGCAGTATTATCGGTAATATCAGTATGTTGCCATTTGTTAGTTTGAAATAGAACGAAGTTTTAAGTCTTTAAAATATATTTTTTTAAAAACCAAGTAGTTTTATTGAAGGAAGCAAAACAAATTGATAACATAAGAGAGAATGAGTACGATTCTCTTAAGATACAACTTCGTGGAGAAAACGATACGGATTATCAGACGCAAGGTCCCTGGTTTGACTATTGTTGTGAATGATTTCAAGGAGGTCAGGCATAATGACTTCTCCATACACCATTAGTGTGTGTCGTAGTAGATGATGATTGTTTTTTGGGTTTTTTTATTATATGTTAAAGACCGCGTAAATTGTAAAACTTATGTTATAACTCTGCGTGTATCAATTATAAAATGAAATCTGCGTACATACATAGATTCCTAAGGATAAAAAGAATAGTGTGTAGTTGTCGCTCTCGGGGTTTATCGTCAGCCTCTGCCCTGGGTCGACAATCATTAATTTTCAATTCTACCTTTAAACTACATTCAATGACTATAAAACATACATAAATTGATAACTAGCTGTAATTAACAAAATCATACAAATAATTTCTTATGTTAAACAAGGATGAAGGCAATAAAAACAAAGACACTGTTTACGAGTTGAAGATGAATGGCTGTTTATGAACAACTTGTCTATGGTGGTCTACATCATTCGAGAGAAAACAGACAAAACTTACAACTAAACGAGATAAACACTTAAAACATTAAAGACTAGCTGTCCTATAACTGGCTCGCAGCTTCGCGCTGTTTTGGTGGGTTTTTTGGTTTTTTTTAAATGTATCACCTCCTCGTAGCAATTAACCTCCAAAAACGATAAGAAACTGGATACCGTTTATAAGAATGTTTTCGGCATTCCAGCCGTGGAGAGATGTGTCTGACAAAAAGAAACATGGTACTTGTCTTTTTAATCAAGATGTGCAACGCATTATTGATGTAATAATGATATGAAATGCCCTTGACATACAAACCAATCTGCACTCTTTTTAATCTAGTTCATATATATATATATATAGATATATATATATATAGAGAGAGAGAGAGAGAGATAGATAGATAGATAGATAGATAGATAGATATAATAGTGTCCACAGAAGCATCGTATATATTCTGAATTTCTTATTTTGTTTTAAAGATTCCAATGATCAGATCTACCTTTATCCACAGTGTAAAACTCGGATAATTAAAGCAACTACTACAGACTGTTTGGAGCAAATTATTATTTGTGATAGTAATTAGTGAATTAATGATATAGAGTTAAAAACGTTTATTGCATTACTCGGTGAGCATTATATATAATAATCAAGCCTTAGAACCTTTGCAACAAAGACCACGTGGACTTTGAAGCTCTTTGCCGCGGGATGAAAGATATGTATCAAAAGAGACAAGACCATACTATGTGTCTCACGTTGGTTTTGTGTGAACGTATTGATTTGTACAAATTGTGAAAATCTCAGAGGTTCGATCAGTTGAATGATTATTTTAAATTATTTTTGGAAATATCCTTTTGTTTTTTGGAAAAAAATATTTAAAATAATAATAATAAAAACTTCTTGCATACAAAACAGTTCTAATTAAAACTAATTACATCCTTCTAATTTAAGAAAATACGCGATATTTTTATACTTTCACCAAAATCGGTCAATGTGTTTTGAGTTCGAATTATTTTTTTTAACAAGATACTATGCATTAATTATTTGTATGTTTGTTTTAAAAAAGATTAATTAACGATCATTTTCAAGCTAAGATTTACAAAGTCGTGTTCCGTTAGAATTCCAAATCCTATAGTTTTACAGAGACAGATCGAAATGCCGTACAGATAAAAAAAACAAAAAAACGACAAAAACTCACAAATTGTATACGTTCTCAGAAAACCTTTGTCAACAATAAATATAATTTGACATTAATCAATCCAACATAAATCTCTCTGTAAAATATGTTATTCAATAATCATCTTTATCATAAGTATCACAAAAATCACAGCTAATAAGGTCTTTCAGGATATTAGTCTGATCAATATAATCAGCTGCAATAGAACTGTCACATGTAAATTACATTTCTTGTGAGTTCTAACGTGAAAAACAAAACCTTACCGTCAAAGGAACCAGAACGACCAACAGAGCCACTGGTCTAAGACGTTCCATTGTCAAAGATGACAGATATTAACTCATATAAGAACTATTAATCAACGAACGAATTATCCAAAAAATCTCCGTTTGGAAGCATCTCTGGTCTGTCATGTGCGAGTGACTTCATTAATGATTAAGAACTAAGACAGGTGGCCGTGGGCGGGGAACTAAGAAGAGGCACCGCAAGGATTCGTGGTGTATCTTTTCTCTTATCACAAAGCTCCTAAGACAGAAAATTTATGAGTAGTTCAAATATGTCATATTTTGAAACATTAGGTAGTAAGCATTTTATATGCGAGGGAGGTACAAAGCTTTTAATGAAGGAATGGAAACTCTTATCATGTTGATTATAATAGGAATTTTTGGGCCATTTAGTCATCAAAAATCATTTGGCATTCACGACTTCAAACTCAAAAACAGCTCTTGGAAGGAATTCCTTAAGATGTGGTTACCTTCAAGAGTGGGGTCTGAGGGTTTAGAATTATGTATCTTAATGAAGCTGTTTGGGAAGCACAGAAAAACATCTGTAAGCCATAAGCGCCATGCCGACAAACTACTGTATCACCTTTTCTGTTTTTTATATTTCAGTTACATATTTCGTTATAAATAGAAAATCTCATCTAAAGAAATAGGATTCAAATTGCTAAAAATACGTTGATCAGAAACACAGCATTCATATATATATATATATATATATATATATATATATATATATATATCTTAGTATCTACTGTATTTTATTGACCTCTTTGATCTTGAAGTAGTTCAGGTTCCCTCTTTAAGATTATCTAAACAAGATATATCTTAATGTTTTATTTGTCTTTATCAATAGCATAATTGTTGATGTACCTTTTGAAAGAATTGGATCACAATGTATTAAACAAAGGAGTTTGAGCAATACCACAAGTGTATAAAAGACAAGTATGTCAACTGAAGAACGATTTGTTTTTAAAAAAAATTATCTCGTAAATATATATTTTCGCAGAAGAAAATTATATCATTTGTTATCACTTGTTTTAAGGATGGATTCTTATCTTCATTTAGACAAATGAAATACAATGCGCTATGTATTTTCTATGTGGGTCATGAATTCAATTTACTCTCTCTCTCTCTCTCTCTCTCTCTCTCTCTCTCTCTCTCTCTCTCTCTCTCTCTCTTACTTTTACTATTTGATCCTAATATGGAGCATAGGGAACTTGAATTATTGGAGACTATGATTTTAGTGGAATGAACGGCGTGGTAAAATATCACTTGATTCCTCCATTTGAAAAAATATAAAAGTATCGACTTTTGTCTCCTGTAGAAAAAGTATCCAGGAATAAGTTGTAACTGAAAAAGTTAACAGATTTGCAGTGGCTAATCACGAAAATGTTTCGAAAGCGGGTAGTGGTTGCGGCCCAAGTTTGTACTTTTTCTGCCCATAAAATGGGTTTAAGACCCCAAAATTGCAAACAAAATCACTTTTTAAAAATTCAATCCGTGTAATTATTTCCTTTAGATCTGTCAATGAATTTACACGACTTTTTGAAATTGCTGTCTTTCTTGGAGCCATTGTAAATGCCCTACCTGTATTTTATCTGAATGGGAAAAATATGAGAAAATCAACTCTTGTTACGTGATCCGATATCCTTACTTTGTCTAATATCATCCTGTTCCTTATTACTCCAGTGCTATAATATAAGTAACAATTGAGCACTAGTAGAAATATGACAGCAATACGTGTGCGAGAACCTCCAATTATCAGAGGAAATGTCTTACACGTATTAAACTTGCCAGTGCGTATTAGTTTTGCTTTGCACAAACAGTGATTATGCTGCAAACTAAGATAAAAAAATGTAATAAATCACAAGTACAGACGCTACATATATATATATATATATATATATATATATATATATATATATATATATACAAAACATATGGTTTGCTATAATGGAATTTCAATTACCTTTGCTATAAAAGGAGTATGACCTTGAAATAACCTTGACATAAAAACAAGAACTGCGACACCCACGTTTTGTGTATTTTAAAGAATGTAAATACTTTATATCACAGCTCAGTGTGTTTGATGAATTCCAGAAAAGTCCACCATTGGTGGATTTTTTTTGTGCTTTCCCTAATTATGTCTTAAGTCCATCGGTATCTAGTTATCTGAATATAGTCAAGAAATAAACTCCATTGAATAGTTAAGATGAATGAGTGAAATTTTTTGTACAGTAGGTACGTTTTTAACACCCATGTCTGCTGTTTTTTGAGATCATTCGTGTATGTGTTACATGTATCATGAAACAAGTTTATGATATCTATCTTTAATACGAAACTCATTGACAAACAAAATTTAAACTGTGAAAAAGAATGTAGAGGGGTTTAAAGTGAGATCATACTATTCTAATACCCACCTGTGCGTGAGCCCGGAAGTCTGTATCCACAGGGCAGGAGTTTGGTGACAATCATAACTGTTTTATACGAATCATTGCTTTCAGCAATGGAGGAAGAAACAATGAATATGCTCAGTAAGGCTATGGAATGGTTTAAAATTGTACATGACCCAGGTCTTATTTAGTTTTCAGAATCAAATTAGTCGAACATCATGGAAATTTCGAAGCTTAGAATTTCACCTTATAGCAATTTTTTTAATATGCTGCACCACTAGAATTAAAAACGACATGTGTTTGTGAAACAATGATGCTCCCAGATAACAACAAAGTAGAACGGTAATATTTGTAAAGTCAACAGGTCAATGATTTTGGTGTCCATGGAAAGATGTTGCGATAAGGAATGCATATAACAAATATTAAAGGTCTATGGTGTGAAATATATGACCAAGATTAAATTGTTTTGCTACAGACAGACAGACTTATACACAGACAGGCCAAAAACTAGATGCCAACGAATCTTCGATTAATGGGGCATAAAGCTGCTGAAAGGCTTTGTAATGGAGGTGACTGTACCAGGTAAGGAAATGCTATCTGTACTGCATGTATATATCTTATATACCAGTAGTGTCTATACGTAAATGTTATGTAACCATATTGGGGGATCTGGGTTAGAATAGATTCTCAGTACCCTTTGCTTGTCGTAAGAGGAGACCAAATGGAGTGGCTCTTCAGATGAGACCGCAAAAACCGAGGCCCCATGTCACAGCAGGTGTGGCACGTTAAAGATCCCTTCCTGCTAAAAAGCCTTAAGCGCTGAACATAGAACTACACTTTGCAGCCCTTCACCGGCAATGGTGATGTCTCCATATGAGTGAAAGATTCTTGAGCGGGACGTTAAACAATATATAACCAACCAACCAGTCATCTATATGTTATGTAACGGTATTGTCTACATGGATATGTCATTGTGTTTGTACTTTTTGTCCGTCCTCTGTCTGTCATAAAATCTTGTGAACACTTCTGCTCATTTATGACTTATCGGAAAATGTACAGTGACCCACGCCATACTGATGGAACGTGAGGATCCAATTATTTTTCTAAAAGATTTAATAGATTTAAGATTAGTAGAGGATGTAAAATAGCTTGTGAAAACTTCATCTGTACCCTTGAAACTTGTAAAATGCTCCATTGCCATTTCCAGATGTGCATATTGTAAGGATAGGGGGATCCAACTATTGTCCTTAAAGTTGCAGTGGATCTAAGAGAGGTGGAGGATGAAAAATAGTTTGTGAACACTTCTCATCCGATATGGCTTATCAGATAGCCTTGAAATTTTGTACAATACTTCTTTATCATTTAATGATATGTATGTTCTAGCCTAGGGATCTAATATTTCCCTACAATTTACAGTGAAACAAAAAGGAGTGTTTTATTTTTTTTTCCCCACGTACAAGGGTATGTTCACTTTCCTACGGGTACTTCAGATAACAGTCATTATTATTCATTATATACAACAATGACATTGGTCACATCAATATTAAATCTATTTTACAACATTGTCCTCAATGTACAAGTGCAGTTTATAATGTCTGTGATCTGCTCATGCTTTGTCCTGCATACCATGCAATACATTAAGACGAGGCGGTGTAATTTATAGCACTTTCAATTTGGGGAACTAGGGAGACATTCTTAAAGAACAAATATATTGGTATTGATCAGTGTTTGTAATATTTTATATTACTATCATTTGTTTGTTAAATTACTTGAGAGCAGGATTGATATAGCTTGTTACCCAATCCCCATTTCATACATATGTATATTGTAAAATGCTGATTAAATTGTTAAGATAATACGGTGTTAAAGCATGGAGAAACACTAGAAGTAACAATACCACCACGTTAGCATCAAACGGATTTCTTACAATAGTAATTAGCAAAATAAAATTATTTCATTGTCATACTCGCATGGTATCATTGATAATTATTTCATTGTCACACTCGCATGGTATCATTGATAATTATTTCATTGTCATACTCGCATGGTATCATTGATAATTATTTCATTGTCATACTCGCATGGTATCATTGATAATTATTTCATTTTCATACTCGCATGGTATCATTGATAATTATTTCATTTTCATACTCGCATGGTATCATTGATAATTATTTCATTTTCACACTCGCTTGGTATCATTGATAATTATTTCATTGTCATACTCGCATGGTATCATTGATAATTATTTCATTGTCATACTCGCATGGTATCATTGATAATTATTTCATTGTCATACTCGCATGGTATCATTGATAATTATTTCATTGTCATACTCGCATGGTATCATTGATAATTATTTCATAGAAAAAAAAGTAAATTTGTTATGGAGTTTGCTATATCTGATTTTGTCAATTCTTAGATTCTATCTGACGTCACCAAAATAAACGCGAGTTGAAACATCCTGTTTTGAACTGACTATGAATAAAAATTATGTCAGTAACTTGTTATTGGTTTTAGCTTTAAAATTATAGATATCCGCTATCGTCACTCATAGAATTTATGTAAATATCCTGTATTAGTCACTCATAGAATTTATGTAAATATCCTGTGTAGTCACTCATAGAATTTATGTAAATATCCTGTGTAGTCACTCATAGAATTTATGTAAATATCCTGTGTAGTCATTCATAGAATTTATGTAAATATCTTGTATTGTCACTCATAGAATTTATGTAAATATCTTGTACAGTCATTCATAGAATTTATGTAAATATCCTGTGTAGTCATTCATAGAATTTATGTAAATATCTTGTATTGTCACTCATAGAATTTATGTAAATATCTTGTACAGTCATTCATAGAATTTATGTAAATATCCTGTATAGTCATTCATAACATTTATGTAAGTATCCTATGTAGTCATTCAGAATTTATGTAAATATACTGTATTAGTCAATCATAAAATTTATGTAAATATCCTGTATAGTCACTCATAGAATTTATGTAAATATCCTGTGTAGTCACTCATAGAATTTATGTAAATATCCTGTATAGTCATTCATAGAATTTATGTAAATATCCTGTATAGTAATTCTTATAATTTATGTAAATATCCTGTATAGTAATTCTTATAATTTATGTAAATATCCTGTATAGTCATTCATAGAATTTATGTAAATATCTTGTATTGTCACTCATAGAATTTATGTAAATATCTTGTACAGTCATTCATAGAATTATGTAAATATCCTGTATAGTCATTCATAACATTTATGTAAGTATCCTATGTAGTCATTCAGAATTTATGTAGATACACTGTATTAGTCAATCATAAAATTTATGTAAATATCCTGTATAGTCACTCATAGAATTTATGTAAATATCCTGTATAGGCATTCATAACATTTATGTAAGTATCCTGTTTAGTCACTCATAGAATTTATGTAAATATCCTGTATAGTAATTCTTATAATTTATGTAAATATCCTGTATAGTAATTCTTATAATTTATGTAAATATCCTGTATAGTAATTCTTATAATTTATGTAAATATCCTGTATTAGTCACTCATAGAATTTCTGTAAATATTCTGTATAGTCATTCATAGAATTTATGTAAATATTCTGTATAGTCATTCATAGCAATTAAGTATGAATGAACGATAAATTTACAATATGCAACTACACAATTTTATACATGAATAATTGTGTACCCTCAAGGATAAAACTTTAGAATATCCTTATTGGATGATAGAAAAATATACCACCTTTTAACGTATTTAAATGTAAACTAAAAGTATAAATGTACTATGAAAACCAAGCGTTTTAGTTACCTTTTATAACGCGCTTCATAAAGCTCGAGTCACATTTCAAACTTCATTTTCAAAATTAAAATTCATTTCTTCCTGACAACGATATTGATACACGCTCTCTATGATAAAAACCAAAGTTGTTTTTGTTTTTTTTATTATCATTATTTTAGCTTGTCACTCATCCTTTTCTATATATTTATAGATTTACAATTAAATATGTTCAGATTATTTTTAAAAATAAAATTATGTAAACGGTATGGATAAGGTTAGAACGATAGTCTTCTAGTCTGTTTAACATTTTTCCGCTTTTACTAAAAATAATAAAAGATTTGATCTGTTTGTACACACACCCCAGTAAGTGCTATATGCGTTTTTTTTTTCAAAATGAAAATGATTCGTCAATAAATTATATATATATATATATATATATATATATATATATATGTGTGTGTGTGTGTGTGTGTGTGTGTGTGTGTGTGTGTGTGTGTGTGTGTGTGTGAAAGAGCAATATAGTTAAAACTTATTGATTTTATTAGTACATTAATACTAGTAATGAAATCGCTCAAACATACAACATAAAATATGAACGATTTGTATCTATCATTATCTGTATAGTGTATAGTTCTTCAGTATATTCTTTTCATTTGTGTTGTGTGTAAATTTTCATTTACTGGATTTTTTTCCGCGTTGTTTTGTTTGTGGTTATCTTGTTCTGTTCTATTTTAATATACACAGAAATTATAAATTAAGCATTTTCTATCAAGTATGTACACCTGCTTTGTGATAACTTTGTAATTATACATATATGTTGAGAGAGTTTATAGGCTTACAACCTGTTGTCCAATCCTTTTCGCAATGGAATTATTTTTTTGTATGTAAAATAAACTAACCGGTTCTCATGTGGTTTCATAAGCCGATGTAATAGAAAATGTCCTACATATATTTTCAAAGGGCACCGAAAACAAATTAACAGAGTATTATCTTCTTTTGATCTCAATTAATAATGGGTTAACTTTTTCCTGAAATATGATTGAAATCACTATAATTAGATATCTAAATATTTTTAGTCAAAACACCTTATATAAAGTTTTCTATTATATTTTAATATGCAACAAAATTTAAAATATACTTTCGTAAAATCCACTATTAAGATTCTAGTATTAAACCCTTTTTTCGATCTGTTTTTATTAATGATAACTCACTAACTCATCACTCTCTTACACTAAAGTTTCAGCAAAATCTCTAACTCTGATCTAAGCACAACTTATTATATATATATATATATATATATATATATATATATATATATATATATATATAAAACACAGATTTAAAAGGATGAGAAAGACGTTAAACATGATGGTGAAATCACTGTTAATTATCTTAATCAGTTGATGATGATGATGATGATGTCCTGGGTACAAAATATTCATGTTTCATTTTGGCAAATGGCAATCAGATGGAATCTATTACTAATATATGACAACGGACGGACATGAACTACCGACGATCACGTGGTTGGTAGATACCACAAAAATGAGCACGATTTTAAATTGCTTTTAAAGTTTTGAGTTCACGATTAGCATGTATAACTTTTCAGAGAACAGAAAAACTCACAAATCTTACATACATGAATAATTGTTAAAACCTGTAATTCATCTAACATAAAACTAATGGGAACAAAAATCAGAAACCCTATAGATTTTATAACATATTTCTTGAATCAGCTTGCATGAATCGCAGTGTGTTGATTACAATTATGTAGGAGGAAAGCCGTATCTTAATTCCCCGTACACAATCGTGTGTCGATTATTACAGGTTTTTAGAAAATAACTTTGAAATTCTATAACGGATTGAGAACTCTGTGAATGATAAAGAAAAGCACAACCATGTGAAAAACAAGGCATATTTCAGACTCTAGATAGACAATATCTTTGGCAGATCTGACTGTTGATGTCTGTAAATAAAACATCGGATATTCTGTACCCACTACTACCGTGCCAAGAGGAAATACATGAAGTCTGGAACTTTATTACAAAACCGCAAAAATTTGAAATTCAATAACAGTTCTCATCTCATTTATAAAAAAAATCTGCATACAGAGAATTTTTTCAACGTCTACTTGTAATTGCAGTGCACAGGGTTTAGAAAAGTGAGATGGTCAAAGTGTTGTTGTTTATGAGCATATTATATAATACATTTCAGATCTCTACTTCTTGAGAAAAATAACGGTGATAGATGAACGAAAAGGTGATGATAATGAATAGTGTTGTTGTTTATGAGCATATTATATAATATATTTCAGATCTCTGCTTCCTGAGAAAAATAACGGTGATAGATGAACGAAAAGGTGATGATAATGAATAGTCATCAATCTAATAAATCCTATAATGAATACAAAACTCAACATAGGGCCCCAGGACGTACCAGAGGTGGAATCAGGTGCCTAGAAGGAGTAAGCATCCCCTGTCGACCGGTCACACCCACCGTGAGCCCTATATCTCGATCGGGTAAACAGAGTAATCCGTAGTCAAAATCAGTGTGCAGAGAACGACCTCAGTGTGAAATACGTCATACAGTATTTGACTTAATGACAGCTTGTATTGGTAAATTTGATCGTTATATACAACCATAAATTGTCAAAATGCTGACTTTAAATGAAATATTGGGGGGGGGGGGGGGAATAGATATGAAATATCCCTGAGGGTCAGGGCCCATTAGCGTTGCGATAACTGTAGAGAACTTCTTACCTTGACATTTTCATTTTTTGGATATAATGTAGAAGAAATAGGTTTTACTGGTCCTTATCAGATTAAACATAACTTCTGGCGTTTTTTTTACCGGTTCTTGCCAGACTAAAAGTACATGTTCTGTTGCCTTGACTTCCGTGTTTATTATTAAAATCTAGTATCCTCTGTTCTGGGAATTCCTCATTACACTAAGTAATGATAACTCAAGACATTCCAACTAAGATTTGAACGATCTCTTTTATTTACTTCCGTTGTCAATGGTGATGACCATGCCCGGCACTGTCTGGGTGGACCTGTCTCAAATTAAAGAAGAAAATGTACAGCAAAATAAGGACTGCATGAAATAAGTTACAGTCTTTTCATTGTCTCTTTATTCGAAGTAAGGCTTCCTAACATCTTAGTTACCAATGTTTCTGAAACAATGAATTCTAATATCAAAAGTTAATTATAATGCACTACGAATCCTATATGCATCTTACATAAGCCATAGTTTGGACGGCTACTTGCAGTTAGGGTAAAGGTTTGTCGGAAGAAATGTATCATTATCATGCATATAACATCCGATACTTGTCTTGTAGTATTATGCAATATTTCGCCTTCAGCATACAGTACAGAAATTTAATTATATTGTTTGTTTGTTGTACGTCTCCGAGAATTTTTTCACTCGTACTGAGATGTCACCAGCTGTAGGTAATACCACAAATTTAGATCTATGCTTCGCGCTTACGGCCTAGCAGTGAGGATTCTTTAACGTGCCAACGCCCGCCGCGACACAGTACTTCCGTTTTTAAGGTCATATCCTAAAGACTCCTGATCCTTACTTCTAAACAGTTAGCATACATTATACGGTACTAATACTTGGGAATACTCCTGCTGCTGACGCCAAGATTGAAAACGCTAAAAAAATTTAAAATGCCAGGATATTGTATGAACTTTTGATGATGCCCGTCTTTGACCAAGGCCACACCAGTGCATGAAAAATGGTGATCGTCCACATGCAAAATATCATAAACCTCCATCCCAAGATTAATATATGTATATTTTGTACAATATAGAAGATAATATATTTTGTTTACCCTGAGATCCTTACGGATGTTAGCAAAATGTACTTGAAACTCAATGTCATGATCTTAAATAGCGTGAACGTCTGTATCTTCATCTGTATAGGGTACCGGAAATTAACTCACTAAAGAGCACAGTTTATCCAGGGTGTCAAGGTGCTTCGCAATTTGTTTTTCATTTTATTCCAAATCAAGAATACGCTAAACGATTGTAAACCCTACTCAACAGAAAAGAGAGGTCTGAATGGAGCACAATTGTCTGACCTTGAAACAAAGTTCACAGCTATAAAATGTTCGTCTGGAGAGATCACCACATACACGTGATCTGATTGAGATACATTCAAATACATACCTAATACATTAAGCTGAATTCAAAAGATATAAAGGTTATGGAATAGATATAATGTTGAACTGACCCTAGTTAAAAGTCAAAAGCGCTCAAGAAGATACGCAGAAAATCAATTTACGATGTCTCTTCGAAATATCATAGTGTGTAGATGAGAGCGAATGGCGTAGTAATACATCAGAGTAATAGAAGTTGTAGTCCTACGTCAAGAGATTTAAAACAAACAAAATCACGAAATCGCAATGTGACCTAATTTTTGTCATTTTAAAAGACTTGTTCATAGAGATTGGGCACTTTGGTGGTGGATGCTCGTGTGTTTTCTTAGTTTTCTACGCGTAGTCATAGAAACGCTAATGAACTTACATGATGCAGCCATTCCGTGAATTCCGCAGGCGTCACAGTGTTGTCGTCTGTAAATAAGGTAAAATTATTAAACACCAAACTCTGAACTAATGTTCAGGTTGAAACTAAATTATAAAGATGAATGTTCTATTTATACCCCAGTCCTCTGGTATGTCCAGGCGTCCGTGTTTGCCCTACTCTTAAATCTGTATATTTATATGAATTATGAGATTGACCACAGTTAGCAATGTTCAGCTGATTATTATTGATGATAATTAATACGAATATTCGATGTACGGTATCTACAAGCACAACGAAGTGTGTCGGTGGCTTACTATTAGTGTCCATAGCCATGTGGTGCATCACTAGATCGTTCTCCTTCAAGCATTGGTCACTGGTTATGTCCAGATGAGAGAACATGTTCTCTGAAGCATGGTGATCATCATGGTAGTCGTGACTCCACTGGTGAACAAACTCATGGCTGCTGACACAAGCGTCCCCTGAAAAGCAAACTTTTCAAGTTAGATACAGTATATAATTAATTACATACCTTACATGGATACAAACTCACAGTTATCCATTCTGTTATAATAGGTAAAATAGGATGGTTGGTTATAAAGTGTTTGACGTCCTGCTTGAGAACTTTTCACTCATGTGGAGACGTCACCGTTGCCTAGGAAGGACGAACAACAGTAGGGACCAATGGCCCCACTTATATTAAAATGGTGGATCCATTCCGAAATATATTGGGCCGAAATAATGGACATTCGGACCATTTTGAAAATACATATGTGCAACTTTAATTTATTAGTCTGTTACTGTTGGAATAGACCTGCATCTCTGTTACAAGTTATTAAAATAAAACTAAAAACTGAAATTGGATCCAAATTCATTTATGCAAAATATCTCATGACCTGAATATTTTCTTCGCCTATTCTTTCAGGAATTATACAAAACATTTTCTGTGATTTATAAAGAAGCCCATCGACAGTCGGTCCCACGAATGAAAGAAAAGGTAAAAGTGCGAACAGTCGTGGGCTTTCCGACAATTAAACAAGCTAGGACAAAATTGTCAGCCAAATTGATCAACTCAGCATCCGTACTGACAGTAACTCTTGCTGATATAATGCCTGGAATTGATCAACTCAGCATTCGTACTGACAGTAACTCTTGCTGATATAATGCCTGGAATTGATATACAGTGTCTCCATACCTAGGACTTGACTCTAAACACTGAAATGTTCATTGACAATAACGTTGTCTGCCCTTGTAGTGAGAAGACAGATTTTACTGGCGGCATGTTAAATTTTGACACGCCTCGGACACGAAATGAATTGAAAAATAATGCGTGTATGCATTTTTTATTTTTTACTAAAGCTTTGCGGGTGCGCCGCCTGGCGAAGCGCATGATTATTGCTTTGCGCCATTTAACGGCAGTATGCACATATGGCGTATGGTGCGGCCCCTTCCTATAGCCCTGTGTCACTATTGCCGGTGAAGGGCTCTAAAATGAGGTCAGTGTTCGGCCCTTACAGCTTTGAGCAGGGAGGGATCTTTATCATGCCACACTTGCTGTCTGAACCGAAGGATCGCCCGTTTAGTCGTCTCTTACGATAAGCAAGAAGTACTCAAATCCGGATTTCCAGAGATAAATAGGTAAACAGCCTTTCTCATGAATCATCCCGTGAGGACCCGGGTTAGTATAGATCCTCAGTACCCGTTGCTTGCCGTAAGAGGCTACTAAATGGGGCGGTCCTTTGGATGAGACCTCAAAATCCGAGACCCCCATAAAGCATAGTATACATGTAAACTAAAAATAATTATATGATATTTTTGGATTTATAGAATGATAATTTTTGCAAAAAATATACGAAACGGAACTTTTCATTCGATAAAGCAGGATTATTAACTGGAACGATTGTACCCGAGATATGAACTAATACACGTTGATGAATATTAGCAATGAAATGACAGTTTTGTGCTAATGAAGTTTTTCTATACTACAAGATTCCAAACCCAAATCTATTATAGATTACACCAGTGTTATATATCATAGCTGACATCATTAACTGTATCCAAGTGTCTACCCTGTAATTCATAATCGTAAACTCTCCGTTATGCACTTTTATATTTCTTTTAAAAATTTCAGTTAACTTGGACAATCACAACAATACCAAACACTAAAATGGTCATGAGAAAATCTGGTTTGGAATCAGTATTTTGTATTGGATATAATTTTATCAGCAGCAATCTATGGTTTCTTTAATTGTGAATTATAACTAAAATGATTAAATTTCCAACGTTTTTGCTTTGCTTTAATATCGTTATTAAATATAATCATGGTCATTTCCTAATGAATGCGCTGTTGTTGTGAACAATACGCGTATGAATCTTAATTAATGTAGTACACCTGTTTTAAAGGCTCGGAATTTCGACAAAAATGAAAGTAATGATAATAAATAACTATATAGATTTAATAATAAATAAATTTATATAGTGCCTTATATAAAACACTTACTCTAAGGCGCTTTACAAAGCTAAAGATGAAAAAATGAAACAATTAAATGACAGTATGACATGAAATCTTACATCTGTAAAATTACCATAAAACATTATTTTTAAGATCAATAGCTAGAGATTTTTTTGTGTTCTAGGAAAAAATAATAAATACACATAAAAAACCAATAAGATCAAAGATCAAACATTAAAAACATAACGAAAGATGTGGGTCTTTAATTCTCTTTGAAAACAGATAAGTTTCTGCACATTTCTAAGTTCATACGGCAAACCGATAGTAGAATTTCAATATAAGAAATAAATATCATTTCTGAATATATATTATTATGCACTTCATGACGTATGTCACCGTAAAGCGCCGCAGTTAATATACACTGTACTTACGTATTTTCAAAAGAAAAAACAAAAAGAAATATGAAGAACTGTTCATGATTCCAGGCGAAAAAAAAAAGCGTCAGGACCACTGGGTTTTTATTTTGCGGTTCAGAAAAGTTGAAATCTTTTATATAGAAAATAATTTTAACTCCTTAAATCTAAACCTATTATAGGTGTATCTTTAAGCATTTTAAAATGGTTTGTTCGTGGTGAGGATGTTAACGGACTAAACGGCAACAAATATTCTAAAGACCAACAGTTGGGACTGAAATAAACTACATGATTTTTCTATGCGCTTTTACTATACCTATTTACACAAATTGTTGACGTTATTGTAGATATAATGCATCCAATACCTACAGCTATTGCCTTGAATGGGTTATTATACAATTTTAAAAATTACATTATGGACAATACGGAATATCGGAACTATTATTTCATCTCCGATTCCGTCGAGGTTTTAAAATTTACTACTACCAACGAAATCTCGTTTTCTGTGTTAACGGTTAATGTGGTGAAAAACTGAGAAAATATCAACAAGAAAACATTGATGTTTCCATCGATTGTCGCCTGGAGAAATTAAAATATCAACTTTTTATCAACAGGAATATTCATTGAAATAACAAGAGACCCATCGCTCACCTGATTCACCTTGGTCCTGTTTTAGTTCACTGTTTTTAATTTTTTTTTTTTTTTTTATTTTATTTATTTATTTTTTTTTTTTTTTTTTTGGTCAATGTTCCATGAAATATTTTCACCCCATATTGTGGCTTCCACTGAGCCCCGAAGGATCATGATATAACTGAACTTGAATTTACACAACATGGAAATACCTCAATATCAATATGACTAACATGACTTTGCTGTTCCTGTATACTTGTATAATGTTAAATTTGATCACTCAAACCACAGGTTTAATACACTTTAATATTAAAAAAATTTAATCCATACAATTTAGGAACGTTAACATTTTGATGTGATTTAATGTGGTCTGTTACTCTTGAAACTAACTTGTTTTAAATGATTCCCTGTATATTCCCATTTAAAAATTTGATCTCATGTTGTAGTCCCACATTACCCCAGGGACCCTGAATTAAACAGAATTGAATGTTTATCCCCATCTAAAAATTTGATCCCCTATTGTTGTCCCATCTACTCTCGTAGACCACAATATGAACAAACTTGGATCTGTACTATCCGGGGAAGTTTCCTTGTCATTATGACTAATCACGGTCCTATTAATTTTTATAGATTTTTCTATCTGCATGTAAGGGGGGGCCTCCGTGGCCGAGTGGTTAGAGCATCGGGCTCAAAATCACAAAGCCTCTCACCTCTGTCGGCGCGTGTTCGAATCTCGGCCGCGGCGTTATGTGAGCAAGTTTGCCAGTTTACTTGCGGAAGGTCGGTGGTCTCTTCCCAGGTACATTGTATCTGGGTTCTCTCCTCCACCAACAAAAACTGGACGCCACCAGATAACTGAAAAATTGTTGAGTGTGGCGGAAAGCAATAAATAATCAATCAATCTGCATGTAAAAATTTGCTTCCCAATTATGAACTCATTCTACTTCCAAGGGGGGGGGGGTTGATTTGAACAAACTTGAATCTACATTATGTCAGGAAGGTTTTATTTAACTTTCCACTTTTCTTGATAAGATTGTTTGGAAGACCCTATCGTAGTTTATTTTTCTCTTCTTGATCACTGTCCCCTTTGAATGATGTATGACCCTTTATTTGAATAAACCTGAATCCTCCTTATCCAACGACAATTTTTGCCAAGAGTGGTTCAAATTGGTCCAATGGTTCAACAAATTGAAAAGTTTACGGACAGACGGACGGACGCCAGTCAAAATGTGATCAAAAGTTCTCCTGAGCTGAACGCTGAACACTAGATTTTAAGTTGAATATTTTGTGAAAAATATTTGTCAAGTACTCAGACATTGAACATATAAAAAATACACGGAAAGGGAGGGGGTGAAGTCCTGCGTCCACAAGCTTTGTGTTCTGTAACCAACATTATGATTTTTAGTGTGATAAAACCATTTCTCTAAAGCAGGACAAAATATTCAATTTGATTATTTTCTTGCTTTGGTTTTAATTCTCTCAATTTTGCAAGTTTAAAAATATATACTTATTATCTCCAACTTTTGGAACTTCAAATAAACAAAATAACTCCATTTCAACTCTGTATCATGTTTTGCAAAAGTTAACCTTGCAAGCATATCATGTATATTTGAAAAGATTGTGCTCTGCATTATCTTGTATAGTTATTGTATTGATAAACTATATATATCAAGATTCATATGCGCATTGCTTAGAACTGTAAAGCATTGAGGAGGAAATGCCTATCAATAAAATTCGTAAAGATATCAAAACCTTTCTGAACCATTTATGTAGCTTTTTAACACCATTAATTTCTTTTTTGGTTTTTTGCCGCCAAGTGCCTTCGGCACGTGCAAAGGGACTCCGAGTAAAAATATGTAGATACTATATTGTAAACAAAACGAAAATCAAAATACGGCAAATACAGCTGCAATATTTCGTGTTAAAAGTGTTATATTTAACGGATTGATACTTTAAATAAAACAGCTTATTAATTTAGAAGCAACAAATTGTATGATAAAGCGATAAATTACTGCAACATACATGCTCTATAGTATTTCGCAAAAAAGTTATAAAAATCTTAAAAACAGGGACCTGTCATTATACCGATGCACATATCTCTTTATGAATTCCTGAAATACCTTTTTTACATGTGCCCTTGACTTAAGATGATATACATATATAAAATGCATTAAGTTTCTGATCACGGACCACCGGCGCTATATTTCTAGAAACAGACTGAATACTCAAATACATGTGTAACTCTGGATACTCAAGATTACTTCTCCCGTCGAATTCTCCATCACAATATCGCAAACACATATATATATATGAGAGAGAGAGAGAGAGAGAGAGAGAGCAGCCCGGTTTTCCGGGCTACAATAACTGTTCTATTATATGATTGAATGAAACTGGCTATTATATCATCCTACGAAGCGATACCTGGTCAGCAATTCTGAATATTGAAGCAAAAGATAATTAGTCGAAAGTGATTATAGACGCGAGTCTTTTGTTGCGTCTAAATAACTTAAGACATCGAAACCGGCTACAACAACATGTTTTGTTTGTTTTATTTATAGTCGCCTGAGCAATTTTTCAGCTATCCGGCGAACAACATGTAAAAATAGAAAAACGTGATCGGTCATCATTAGATAGGGTTCAGTTTTACCTTAATTCAAAAGTGCTGCGAAAGTTCGTGACAGAGCAATAATACAATCGTTAGTACAGACACGACCAAAAAATAATAATCGTATCAATTTGGAAATTCCCGATGTATTATTTGGCCGAAGGTTGAAAAATCAGTTCGATCAGTTCGATGGTACGTGCAGGTCAATAACGTTTTAATTTCTCTAGTTTGTTGGATCTCGGCATATCCGAAAGCTCGAAGTTATTTAATCCTACTGTTATCTGACAACAACCTACCATCGTGGTCATAGTTTGTAATAAACTCATGGTTCATTTCTGCTACAGTTAAATTTCCATCGGCGTTGTTGTCCATTTGTCCGATGACCATCTGAGCGATCTGGTCAAGGGTCAAGCCATGATGGTTAGCCCTTAATAAGTATGAAAAGGCAGGTACAAGAATTTGATTTTTAATTATATACTATCAGAAGCATGGAAATAATCTATATATCTTTGTCGAAGCCGATTACACAGTTTACTCATCACGTATGCCTTATATATATATTCTGTAAAATGAAACAGGCCTAGACAATTTGCAATGGATTAAGACGTTTAAAGATATGTATGAAAATCTCTTGGTGTTGAAAACTTTGATAAATCAACATCTACCAGGCCTAACTGCTTTAGTGCAAATGAGAAAAAAAACAATTATTATTTATAGACCGTAAGTAATGATGAACGTCAAGGATGCATTTGTCTGATAATCACATGTTTACAGCGTGTTTCTCTACAATAATGGATATGCTCTGTAGTATGTCCTAATACAGTCAATAAACGGGAGATTGATAATATCTTTTATTAACACTACTTTCATGCTGTAAAGTTATTAAATGATATATGACGAGAATAAAATTACAAACTGTTAATTAATAACAACATTTATCCTGTTGAAAACGCCTAGTTGTGCATCATGAAATTCTACAGCAATGCACGCGCTTTTAGAAGTACTCACGCAAAGACTACTCCAAGACACAAAATTGCCAACCAGAACTTCATATTGTCTGCCAAAAGAAAACTTGATATTTCAAATATGACAAATATTGTAATCTATTGGGGTAACACTCTGAACGTACAGTGACTTGTATCTAAGTGCTCTCTTACATTTTTTTTCTGCATTTTATTTGGAGATTACTCATTTCTTATTCGTTCGAACACTAATTAACTGATTTTTACGTACATGTACTTACGTTAACGTATATATTCTTACTTATTTGCGCTACTTACATAACTAGATATAGATACCTACCACTCTCACAGTCTGTAAAAGAACTGTTGCTTTGGACTCTTGACCCCTAGAGATAGAAAGATGACCTATTCCATGACAATCAGTTATGTCAGCGGTGTAATCGGCCAATCCTTCTGACGTGTATGTACTCTGCTGATAGAAATGTAACTTTATAATATGGAACTATTATTACACAGAGCATTTAGTAAGGCTTACAAAAACACGCAAATTATTGTTTTGACAGTCCAGTATGAGAAAGAAAACGACACAAATGAAAGCTAGATAACTCAGTGTCGGTGCAATGAAATTTTCGTCCTTCAAAGAACTTCTGAGTGAAGACATACTCCTCTACGACTGATTAATCTAACGATCACGCAGAACTCTAGTGTTTGGTACTATTCATACGCCATTTTAAAGATTGTATATAATAATTCATAACGTTTTTAAAACTTTCATGAAGTTATGGAAACCTTATAATTTGGCACACCTATAACGTTTAAGTCTATCAAATTTTTTAAAGCTGACATGAATGCATAAATATACGAGAATTCTCAATGGTGTATTTCTTTCTTTATCCGCCATATATGTTGATTCGTTGGTTGTATATTGTTTAACGCCCCGCTCGAGAAGTTTTCACTCATATGGAGACGTCACTATTGCCAATGATCGGTATTTACGGCCTTTGAGCAGGGAGGGGTCTTTATCGGGGACTCGGGTTTTGCTGTCTCATTCGAAGGACCGCCCCATTTAGTCGCCTCTTACTACAAACAAGGGGTACTGAGGATCTATTCAAATTTATAACCCGGACTCTTACGGGACCCATATAAGTAGGGTATGTATGATATATTGTTGTCATTCTACAGTGTATCAATTATTCAAAAATGTTCAAAGTATCGATGAAAATTAGTCATATTGTAAAGAACGGCATAGTAATGGGTATGAAACATATCAGATAGAATTTGATCTAATGAAGGTTGTACTTGCAAATAATATCATTATAACGACACAGAATTTGCGAAACGCTGACTTTAAACGAGACCGTTGAAAACCCTGTAGCATCAATTTATGTGCCATTAGCCTGCCTCAACCTCAATACATATACAGGTGTACTTCAAGTTTCTGTTTTAACACTGCTAATTTTGATTTATGTTAATAATGTTGCTGAAAATATATTATTAAAGTGTATATTGTAGACAGATGATAATTCGTTCCTGCTTGCCTCAAATAAATATTTTTTTTTACAAATAGCTACTTCAATTCAGCCAGAACAAAGGTTGCTTTTTTTTATCTAAGATAAATCTGATCTTCTACATGAGACTAAAATTTGTATCACTACAACATTATTTGGGTGATTTTGTTTTAAGATTACGATACAATTATTAACATTTTTTTCTTTTTCAGACTGTCATTCAAAAGAGGAGACGCTCGGATACAGTCGTTGACAATTTATTTTTTACATGCACGTTAGATCAATTTAATTCAATCTTTGTCTAATGAGCCAAGTAATGTTTATACTTGTACATTTTCCCTGATTTAGCTAAATATACCTGTAGGAATAAAAAGAAAATTGTTCTTTGTATTCCAAGCAGTCGTTTATCATGCACGTGTAGTCAAGTTATTAATGATGCATGTATGTTTGAGGATTGTTCAGATTTACCTGTAATACAGTTTCTATAAGAAACTAAACAGTTACCTGAATAATTAACTCACTATCTGTTTCATTATTATAAATAAGAAAAAAACCCTAGATCCATTCTTCAAACAAACGGCCTTTGGACATCATCACTCATTTGTGTCACCTTTGGTCCTGTTGTTGTTCAGATTTGTGATTTACAAATTTTAATCAATCTTTAATCCTATGAAAACTATTGAGCCCATATTTTGGTCCCAACCTAGCTTCAACGGTCACGACATAACCGAATATGAATTCACACAAAATAGGGATGACCTCAATGTCAATGTTACAAACATAACCTTGCTGTTCTGAAGGTCAAGGTTACAAGATCATAGCATGAAATGGAAGATATTCTCATGGGAAATCTATATACAAAATATGAAATCCCTATCTTAAATAGTTCGGATATATTGAATAGGTTAGGTTTCCTAAAAGATAGGTCAAACTCCATGGTCAAACGTTTAAAACCTTTGTTGCCAAATTAAGATTTTGTCACAAGAAATGTGCATATGAAATACAGGAACCCAATCATTCACCATTCAAAAGTTCTGAGTAAGGTTAAACTTTCTGACTGACTGTCAAACACAACAAAACAATATGCCCCCGACTTTGGTCGCAGGGGCATTAAAAAACTTCAATTCATGCAACTTGGGAGCATTTGCATAGGATTAAGTGTGGCCTTACTACTCTTGAAAAGAAGTTATTTAAAATAATTTCCCGTATACTTTGATCTGCTATTGTGGCCTCATCCTACCCTCAAGGCTCTGATTCAAAGAATCATATCAATATGACTAATCACGGCCCTGCTATTGTTGAGATAAAAAAAATCCTTATGATATAATATGTAAAACATTGATACCATATTGTGGTCCCGTCCTACCTCCAGAGAGCCACAATTTGAACAAAATTGAATCCACACTCCCTAAGGATGCTTGGATATTAATATTGATTGTTTATTGTTTTTCGCCACACTCAACAATTTGACAGTTATTTGGTGGTTTCCAGTTTTTGTAGGTGGAGGAGAGAACCCAGATACAATGTACCCGGGAAGAGACCACCGACCTTCCGAAAGTAAACTGGCAAACTTTCTCACATATATCGGCGCGAGCGAGAATCGAACCTGCGCCGACTAGAGGTGAGAGGTTTTGTGATTTTGAGCGCAATGCTCTAATCACTTGGCCAAGGAGGCCCCTTGCATATTAATATTACTAATCATGGTCCTGTTGTACTTGAAAAGAGGATCCTATAAAAAAAAATCTACATATTTGCATATGAAACTTTGATCCCCATAATGGTCCCACATTACCTTCGGGTTAGTTGGTTGTATACTGTTAATGTCTCACCAAAGAATTTGGAGACGTCACCATTACCCCCGGACATTACAGGTATCTTTCATCAACTTCTATCTTCTCTATGTCAGGAAACGTTCATGTAAAATTCAACTTTTCTGGCGCAGTAGTTCTTGAGAAGATTTTGTCACCTGAGTAACCTCAGGTAACCTATTGCGATTGGCCTGCGTCCGTCGTGCGTTAACGATTGTTTTTAATTTCTTGATAATGTCCATTCCAATTCTTTTCAGACTTGGTATGGAGGATCTTTGGGACAAGGGTGACATAAATTGTAAATTGAAGGACTCCTGCACACCTGTGGTCTTGGGGAGGGGCAAAAACTGCCAAAAATTGACCAATTTTCAAAAATCGTCCCTACAACCGTACACATGTAAGAAAAACTAAATGCATAGAGATGTAGAACAGGAAGGCCTCTGCCAAAATTGTAAATTTCGTGATCCCCGGGGTAGAAGTTTTGACTCCAGACTTGGTGTATATATAGTGTATATACGTAAAATATTGAAATAATATCTCTTTTAATGCTGTTGATACTAACTTGAAACTAAATAAATATTTGAAGGAAGTAGATTGTCTTTTACGAAAATTGTAAATTTCATGACCCTAGAAGGTAAAGGTTTGGTTCCAAGGTTGGAGCCATACTTCTCATAGTGATTATTGTCTTGATCATTTGAAATACGTCTTTGAGTCTGCTGATGAAATATAAAAATTATATATGAATAATTACGAAAGCAGAAAAGGATGTACCAAAATTTCGGAACCCCAGAGTTTTTACTCTAAGATGGGCCCAAACTAGTCATATTGTATTAATGTTATATATATCATATAAAGCCTTTCATTAGTATAGGCACTTTTGAGGGCATTTACGTTTGCTTTATACGTTTGCTGAATATTAGAATTTAATTTTCGAGATTTCGTAGCCTTTTGGACAAGTAAATGAATACTTTTAACTAATACTCAGGTAACCGAGAAGGCCCGCGGGCTTCTTGGTAAAGATTTGTTTTATATATCCCATGTAAAACTTTGATTCGCTATTGTGGCCTCACCCTACCCTCGGGAACCATGGTTACTTCAAACGTAAATATATTATGTGTCAGGAAGCTTTCATGTAAATTTCAATTTTTCTAGCATAGTGATTCCTGATAAGATTTTCAAACGATTTTCCTTTATATATTTTTATCTTGAGATTTTCCTATATACCCACATGTAAAAATTTGATCTTTTGTGGCCCCATTCTACCCCGGGGGTCGTGATTTGAATAAACGTAAATCTGCACTATGTCAGGAAGCTTTCACGTAAATTTCAACTTTTCTTGCCCAATAGTCTTGGTTGGTTGATTGTTTGTTTTACGTTCCGTGGAGCATTTTTCACTCATATTGAGACGTCACCAGTTATAGGTTGAAAAACCACAAATTTAGACCTATGCTTAGCGCTCAGGGCCGTAACAGTGAGGGGTCTTTAACATGTCAACGCCTGCCGCAAAACGGGGCCTCCGTTTTTAAGTCGTATCCGAAAGACCCGTGACTCTCACTTCTAAATACCGCGCGTTTGCCGAAGGAGCAATCACTAACTAGGTTTGGCGCGGCCATGGCACGAGCGGGGCTCCAACTCACGACCTCCCGGTTACGAAGTGAACGCTCTACCCCAACCAGTCCCTGTGGTCTTGAGAAGAAAAATTGAAAAGGTTTTCTCTATATATCTGCATATTAAACTTTAATCTATTTTGGCTCCACCCAACCTCCGGGGGCCATGATATGATTAAACTTGAATCTGCACTGTTTGGGAAGCTTTCATGTCAATTTCAACTTTTCTGGCCTAGTGGACACCGTGGCCAAACGTTATTAGGATGCAACAAGGCGATCAAAGTACAATCACGTCAATGATGACAACAATAAACATCATGAAAAAACTTTGCAATTAAGACGATTATTAATGAGAGTTAAAATATAACGTAGGATACACCCATTCCTAATACGTTGACGATTCGCAAACGATACATGTCTTCAATATATCTATCATTTTCTTTGTTTTTGAAAATCTGACTTGCTTAACGAGATGTAGATAGAGAAAGTATCAAGAGACAAATGAGATTCTGCCTGGTGTATTGATTTGTATCCGTTTTATGTTATATGATATACCTGTTCAATAATGTGAATGATACTGACAACACGATGGGAAATTTGATTATAAAAAGAGAGAGATGATGTATTGTAGGTTTTTTTTCTCGTACGAAAATAATCCGTTCGTATTTAGCACAAGTGTTTCAGTGAATGACAACAGGCTTTCAGTGGATACTTGTACACAAAATGGGAATTATATATTCGTCACTATAATCAATTTATAAATAAAAGAAATACATAAAGCAATATGTTTGATTAATTACAGTTAAAAATAACCTCTCCGCATTCCATAAGATTTCTTGTTAAGTATAGAATTATGTTACAGTGCATGTATACAGATCGCAGCTAACAGGGATCGTGATTAATTTTGTAAATCCTATAATGAATGCAAAATTAAAGAGTACGGAAAACACAGATCCCTGGACACAACAGAGGTAGGATCAGGTGCCTAGGAGGAGCAAGCATCCCCTGTTGACCATTCACACCAGCTATGAGACCTTGATCAGGTGAACGGAGTAATATGTAGTAAAAATCTGTATGCAATGAACGGCCTAACAATTGGTATGAAACACGGCAGACAGTATTAGAACTAACCAAGGTTGTATTTGCACATAAAACCATTATAACGACTACAGTATTTGCAAAGTGCTGACTTCGAACGAGATCTTCGTAACCGGGATGTGGTGAGTTCGAGTCCCTCTCGTGCCATGGTCACGTCAAACCTAAGACGTAAACATAAGTAGTGATTACTCCTTCACAACCGCTCGGCATTTAGAAGTGAGAATCACAGATCTTTCGGATATGACCTTCAAAACGGAGGTCCCTTGTCACGGTTGGCGTTAGCACGTTAAAGAACCCTCACTGTCACGGCCCTGAGCGCTAAACATAGGTCTAAATTTATGGTACTTCACCTACAGTTGGTGACATCTCAATATGAGTGAAAAATTCTCGACGGGACGTAAAACATACAAATAATCAATTAGTCATTCAATCAATCAAACGAGATTATTAAAATCTAAACTCGTGTAACTTATTTCTCAGTAGCTTGTCTCGATATGAAAATTAATCATAAGCAAGACATTCCCTCACGCATCGAATTAGTTGAGAGACACAGAACCATATGCAGGTGATAATAGAATATTGACATAATAGATAAGGAAAGTTGACGGTGAAGGAGCTGAAGTGATGGTGATCACAAGAGCCCACTGGAAGTAAACAGATAGTACTGAAAGACCTGGACCAAACAAAAACGTAGCAACAACAAGCACCGATCGCAGTAACTCAGTAGTAGAGCTTTCGCTTCGTAGCCGGAAGGTCGTAAGTTCGAGCCCCCGCTTGTGCCACTGCCGCGTCAAACTTAAGACTTAAATATAGGTAGTAATTACTCCTTCGCCATCCGCTCGGCATTTTGAAGTGAGAATCACAGGTCCTTAACGGAGGTCCCTTTGTCCCGGCAGGCGTTAGCAAGATAAAGGACCTGAATAGCTAAGCAGTGGTAAGCGCTAACAAAGCATAGGTCTAAATTCGCGCAACTCTACCTACAACTGGTGACGTCTCAGTATGAGTGAAAAATTCTCGACGGGATGTAAAACAATCCACAACAGATGGAAAAGGTTCTTAGCATTTATCAAACAAATTAGATGCAAGCGAAGAAAGGTACTCTCACTTAAATCTTTTGATATACATTTGAATTTCACCCAGAGCCAGTTGACAATGTCAGTATTTTGAACAAGCAATTTCATCAGGCGTTTTGAGGTTATGGATGTGACATCAAAATAATTTGAAGAATGTTGTAAAACGAGTGGACAGTATATGTTGTGAAATAGATGTCATAGTTATTAGTATTACACAACAAGAGTGAATATTCAAATCACTACAGCGACAAAACCGCTATAAATTGGAAGGCCTTATGATACCACACCTGCTGAAGGAACTTGTATTGTCATGCCTAACCAGCATATTCCTAAAATGTATAGACATCAATTTATTAATTTATACACATCATTGGTATTAGATATTTTAGTCTTTTATGTTTTTAATATTTGTTGCAATATTCATACAGGGGATGCTTACTCCTCCTAGGTACCTGATCCCACCGCTGGTATAGCCATGCGTCCGTGTTTGCCCAATTCTTTATTTTGTATTTTTTATAGGAGTTGTGAGATTGATCACTGTTTGTTATCGTCATTTTTCCATTCGGGGACATATGACTTTTGGTCTATCCGTCGATCTTTCCACAATATTTTAAACCATTAACTTTTGAATGGATTGTGGTAAGAATTTCGTATTTCACATGTGTATTCCTTGTGACAAGATCCTTTTTTCATACATTTTTTTCCTCATGACTTTGACCTTGGAGTTTGGCCATACGGTGGCATCAGTGGTTCACAAACATATCTTGTTTTTCTTAAAACCTCAGTCTTGGATTGAGACTAAATAATCTATCTCCTTCCTATTTTTCATTTACTTTGATTAAAACATGGATTTAGTCTTGAATAATTTGTATCTCTGTCTTCTTCAGGATGAATCAACGCAGTATTTCACGGTATTGAACATTCAAAATTGGATTTAATGATGGAAAAGCATGGCATCTATAACTGTCGTTTAGACTTTCCACTCTATACCATGCACGTACTATACCCTCCACATTTACATGTAAATGTGGGTTGTTTATAACTAGGATTCCTTGATAAAATGTCAATCGATACAACATCCAATGAATCGCTGTCCAACTTCACGTCATTCATTGGTCTATAAAAGGCTTGATCACACAAATGAAGAGGCCACACAAAAGAAAACAGACAGGTAAGTCATATTAATATTTCATACTAATTTTGTAAATAAAAATATTTATTGTGTTCAAAATGAATTTGAAATTATTAAACTCATATTCAACCCCCCCCCCCCAATAAATAAATAAATAAAATCCGTTGACAAGCATAAGTACATCTATTTTTAAAAAAAATTGAGTTGAAAATATTTCCAAGATCTCAAATTAAAAATAATTGTTGTTAAAAAGTTGTGAAGAACTCTCTCAGGAACAAACTTCATTATGAAGATTGGATATCGATAGTAAGTTCATGTTATTTAAAGGAGAGGTTCTAATTTCGGGAATTTGCATCAGGGTACTACTAGATGAGGCGAAAATAACTAGCTATACAATATCCCGCTCGAGAATCTTTCACTCATGTGGAGACGTCACCAATGCCGATGAAGAGCTGCAAAATTTTGGCCTATGCTCGGCGCTTATGGCCTTTGAACAGGGAGGTATCTTTATCGTGCCACACCTGATGTGACACGGAGCCTAAGTTTATGTGGTCTTATCCGAAGACCGACCCATTTATTCGCCTCTCACAAACAAGGGGGTTTTAAGGACCAATTTTAACCCGGATCCCCACTTAACTATATGACTGTGAATTTCAGGTTCAAAAGAATATGCAAATGAACTTGTTACCATACATATGGGAGTTTCCATTCGCATCTTGGTTGACGTTCTAACAAGAACATCAAATCATGCGTTACTTTTAGATTCCAATGTAAATGCAGATGAGAAACAAAGACTAATGATTAATGCTTAATGTTGTTTGAAATCAAAACATCAACTGCTCAAAGCACAATGTTGTTCTGTGGAAATTTAATCATTATTAAATTCGTCTTGAATTGGAAATGATGTATTGAAAATGCACATGTTTCTCAATACTAAGAAACATTTCTTTGATAAGAGAACAGGTACTTTGTAATTGGATCACATTCGGTTATCGGATTTACTAGAATGTCAGAAATAGACTACTGTACTAGAATATCAGAAAAGACTGTTACACTAGATTATCAGAATAGACTAATTTACTACATTATCAAAATAGACTACTGTACTAGAATATCAGAAAAGACTGTTACACTAGATTATCAGAATAGACTAATTTACTATATTATCAAAATAGACTATTGTACTAGAGTATCACAAGAGACTATTATACTTGAATATCAGATTAGACTATTCTAAATAGATGCAATTTTTGTAATATTGTCACAGGAGCGATATAATTAAATGTTAGTATTGTTCCTGCTAAAAGTATGGCTACACAGGAGTGATATTATTAAATTGGAATTGTTTTCCACTTATTTAATTTTAGAAAAAATACATGAAAGTATGAGTTGCAACGCTTTATACCGGTGTACATTTCATGACGTGTGTTAGAGCTTCATGAAAAGTATGCCGGCGGCAAGCATAACGGTTCATACATTCAGGTATATTCTCGAATGTCAATTATTTTTGTACACACACACACACACACACACACACACACACACACATATATATATATATATATATATATATATATATATATATATATTGCATTCTTACTACTTGAAATCCACTCACCCAAAATAAATTTCATACTGTGATTGATAGAAGCAGATTATAGGTGTGTCAATTTCTTTATGTGTGTGGAAGTAGTACTTTTCCGTACATAGTACATACAGTAAGATATTAGTATTGTTCCTGCTATAGGTATGGTTGGAATTCAGACAGATCTTCTAGTCTTCCTGTTCCTCTGCAGTTCAACTGCGACAAGGATTCATGTCCTGCCTGTGTCATTGGGTAAGTCCTCACCTTCAAGAAGAATTGTCTTAAATATCGAATGGCAAAGTAAACAATGTGTAAATCGTAATCATAAATCCCCAAGACATATACAAGTTCGAGTGTAGGGCAACACGTACCTCCAACAAAGCGAATGTAGGATCAGGTGCCATGGAGGAGTAAGCATCCTCTGCTGACCGGTCACTCCCGCCGTGGAAAACCAGATACCCGCTACGAGTCCTTGTATACAACGTTATCTAACCAGTTAATGTGTAGGTGTAATTGAAAGTTATAAGTAAAAAATAAACAAACAAACAAAAAATGATTGTTACGATCTGTAGGTCATGAGTTCGAATCTCACAAGAATTTTTATTTTTCTCCCTGATTACTTTTACTAATTCTGCTTTCCTCGCCATAGACAAAGTCCCTCATCCACCCCCAGACTCTTTATATGCGCGCCTAACACCATCTGATTAAATTGAAATCCTTTGATCATGTTGATTCACTCTTGCTTGTAGATCGCTACAAAATGTAACAATCTACATGAACGTATGCGGTGGAAAGGATCACAATTATTATTATTATTATTCTATATCTATATAGCGCTTTATCTAATCAAAAATTATCCTTACGCGCTTTACATTTCAGACAATAAAACAAAGTACAATAAATACGTAAAAAATGACATAATAATACTAAACTGAATTCAAAATAGAAACTAAAAGTAGATAACATAACTTGTTTTTAATGAATACTAAAAACTTAGCTAACGCATTAATAGTAAGCAAGTCTAAAAAGATGTGTTTTTAAATTAAATCAGAGAGCGCCTAACATAGCCTCTGCCACTTGAAGTCTTAGTTTAAAAGAAAAACGAAAAACCTCTTTGGGTGTAAATAATGATCGCACCATACAATAAAAATAGCTCCGCAAATCTCCATTTTGATATCATGGCGATGATATCCTTAAATTTCAGGCAATATGGTATGCTTTGATAAGTAAATATCGCACTACATAGAATTCTAATCGATTAAATATTTTAACATTTGCATCTTGTAAATAAAATTAGATGCAAGTTTCCTCAACAGCAGGACTACTCTTCTTCAGTGGTAACAATGAAATCCATGCAAAAGCCTTTGACCAGGTATTGCAGCAATACCCAGGGCGTAAGGTAAGCAACAGAAATAAGGTGTGTCCTTTTGCCTTTACAACCATTCACACGCGGATACGTTGACACGAGGGTAGAGTTTACCAAACAATATTAGACGATACATGTGTATAGACTTAATTGAAAATAACGCAGATTCTTCATTCGCGTCACACACAACCCGCTCCCCCTCCCCCTCCCCTCCGCCACAGATCTGCAGTCCTCAATCGCGGTGATATTTCGATTAATATCTAAAGAGTGGAAGGGATGGGGGGGGGAGGGGGGGAGTATACACTGTTTTCTATTGTATGGAACACAGTTTAAATATGTACTTAAAATGTAATTGTTAAAAATGAAATTTAAAGTAGACCGGAAAGGAAAAATACACCGTAGTCAGATATCGATTACCAATTAGCTGTCTAAGGAGAAAAAAAGGTGAACACACGTTGGTTTTTAAGGCAAACCATGAAAATGATCTTGATATATGACGTCGTAATTACGGGATATTTTCTCATAATAAAATCTTCGACATACAAGATCTTATCTCTTAAATTCGAAATTTTTTCTAGTAATTTCGAGATTTTTTCTGATTTCAAAATCTTTATCGAAATTTCATTATTTTTTTCTCCTGTAATAAAGAGCAGGTATTTTTGGTACTGTACATCTACCTATTTACATCTGGGTTTAGTACCTCTTGCGACGAATAGTCTGACGAATACTGTTAATGTTATTGGTAAATCTAAGAAACTAAACGAATGGAATTTTTTTTATACAGCTTCTAAAAAAGGTTATAAGAATATATATCACTAAATAAACTGCAATACTACATAAATTACCACTCAGTAATCAGATATCTTGCGTGCCAAGCGCAGTATTGGCCAGGAAACAATAAGCTAAACAGATGATATATTCAGTAAGGTTTACCCTCTTTGCAATAAACCTGTTTCTGATGTGGCATTGATGAAACTCTGCACTGAAGTATTAAAATCTGCGAATGAAAAAAAGATTACGAATTATGTGCAAATATTCGTCAATAAAATTTCTTGATTAAAACAAACAAAACTTCCCCGTTATTAGGAACAATAAACCTGCTACGCAGTTACACTTTTATTGTACCCTCTGCAGCGAACGTTAGAATTTTTCAAATGATTGTAAGTGAAATTCTCACAAAAACCGGAAATTACGTGTCAGTGGAAATCCCCAAACTCAGCATGATCAAAGAAAGCATCACAGGATATTACTACTAGTTACATAACGGGCAACGTTTTCTACGGAAATCGAAATATGCATGGCAATGACTGGTGAGGAAAAATGGGGTTTCAGTAATTCAGTTGATGACAAAGCGGGCTTATAAATTTAAATTTAAAACTAAATCATGTAATATGATCAATTAATCCAATATTAAATTGCTGCAGTCACATGACGTGGAGCGTGTGTTTTTTTTCATATTGTTCACATTTAGTGAACTTCCCACACACTGTTAATTACTATCATAATATTGTGCGTTACCAACAAAATGTATACACGATATGCGAAGCTACTGAAAGATAGACAATTAAGAAATAAATTTCTATTTTGAAAAGGGGCCTCCGTGGCCGAGTGGTTAGAGCATCGGGCTCAAAATTACAAAGCCTCTCACCTCTGTCGGCGCGTGTTCGAATCTCGGCCGCGGCGTTATGTGAGCAAGTTTGTCAGTTTACTTGCGGAAGGTCGGTGGTCTCTTCCCGGGTACATTGTATCTGGACTCTCTACTCCACCAACAAAAACTGAACGCCACCAGATAACTGAAAAATTGTTGAGTGTGGCAGAAAGCAATAAATAATCAATCAATCTATTTTGAAAGTACATGCACTTGAGGTATGAAATGCGGGTTGACGGCGCACGCCGATTATGCTCCATGAAGTGCCAGAGTGCGTCCTGAAACGTACATCAGAGTAAAGAGTCGTACTTTATATCTTCGTGTATTTTTAAAAATGAAGTCTGTTTCTTATATTTACATTATACTTTCATTAATTATTCTACATGAGAGACAAGAGAAGAGTCTAGATATCCCCTATTTGAAATGATTGGTGATATTACCTATTCTCTGATTACGCAGCCGTTTGAATAGATGTGATATACTAGTCAAGATTCATACGCGAATTATATACAACTGTGGCGCAGGTAACATACCGTACCAGTAGTGGTAAAAAAAAGAAAGAAAGAAAAAAAGGCAAAAATATTGAAAATGTAAATAAAGGTCAAACAAAAGAGACTCGAAAGTGTGAGGTGCCGTTTTGGTATGTATTGCCATTTAGTGATATCGCCCATTCGAATTAGTGATATAACTGTTCAAACGGGTAATAACAACGAATATCTATTATAAGAATAGGTGATATCACTTATTAGGATAGGTAATATCACTTATTTGAATATGTGATATCACCTAGACATTCTCATTTCAAAAATGTTTGCTAATTTCTCTCTGTAATAATTTGATTATTCTACATGAGAGACAAGACAAGAGTCTAGATATCCCCTATTTGAAATGATTGGGGATATTACCTATTCGTTTAGGATTGATTGGTATCATCTAGTCGTTTTGATTTAGTGATATATATTTCTATTAGATTAATGATATCATGTAGTTCTTTTAGATTAGTGATACCATTACCCACTAATTTTCGATGGGTGATGTCACCTAGTCGTTTTGAATTGGTGATATCACCTATTTGCAGTTTTTAATACATTAAATTATGAATGGTCCTTCCGTTCGCTTCGTTACCGGGAGGTCACGAGTTTGAGGCCCCGCTCGTGTCATGACTGCTTCAAACCTAAGAAGTAAACATAGGTAGGGGTTGCTCCTTCGCCTGTTTCTTATCTAGAAATGAGATTCACGGTTTTTTAAGGCGTCGCAAATATTGTATAGTTGAAGAGATCACAAATATTATTGTGTAGTTGAGGACGTCGCAAATATTATTAGCGCCATGATGGATAACTCTCGGTACAACATATGGTTACGGAAGCATTTGTTATTTCAAATATAATTTGAATTGGTGACATCGTATATTTGAATAGGGAATATCACCTATTGGATTGTTGATTGATTGTGTTTGTTTTACTGCCCGTTGAGAATTTTTACGCATATTGAGACGTCGCCAGCTGTACATAGGTGAAGTACCACAAATTTAGTCCTATGGTTAGTGCTAAGGGCCGTAGCAGTGAGGGTTCCTTAACATGCTAACGCCTGTCACGACACGTTCTTAAGGTCATATCCGAAAAGACCCGTGATTTTCACTTCTAAATGCCAACCTATGTTAACGTCTTACGTTTGACGCGGCCATGACACGAACAGGGCTCGAACTCACGACATCCCGGTTACTAACCGAATGCTCTACCGCTAAGATACCTCGACCGGTTCATCTACTGGAGATTAATAGATGATATCACTTATTCGATTATATGACGTCACTGAATGAAAAGCAGAACAGGTGATATGACTTAATTGAACAGATGATGAACTTAAAGCCACAACATTCTACTGCAATTATAAAGAGAACCCCATCATTTTTCCATAGCTGTATGTTGGTCGTCCTGGTTTAGTCTGGCAGTCCATCTACTGGATTTTTATCTGTCGTTTGAAAACATTAATACTTTCTCTGTATATTCGTATTCTATACCATACCTTTTAACACTAGGCCCATTCTTTCCCATCGGTTGTATATTGTTTAGACGTCACCATTGCCGATGAAGGGCTGCAAAATTTAGGCTTATTATGTTTACGACCTTTGAGCAGGGAGGGATCTTTATCGTGTCACATCTGCTGTGATACGGGACATCGGTTTTTGTGGTCTCATCCGAAGGACCGCCCCATTTAGTCGCCTCATACGACAAGCAAGGAGTACGGAGGACCTATTCAACTCAGATAGTTTAACAATCTGAATCTACAAAATATAAGGATCTTGTTTATTTTTATAAACATAGTTTTTTGGGTTTTTTTAAATAATTATTTGTCTGTATGTTGTTTAACGTCCCATTCCAGATTTTTTCATTCATGTAAAGACTTCACCAGCATTAGGTGGAGGGCCACAAATTTTGATTCTTGTATAGAGATCAAGGTTGTAGCAGTGAGGGTTCTTTATTGTGCTAACGCCTCCCGTTACATGGGACATCCGATTGTAAGGTCATATCCGTAAGACCAATGAGTTTTACTTCTAAATGCCGAAATCATTATCCAGGGACCTTCCGATTGCGAGGCTAACTCGACAATATTCTCTATTCATCCGAATTTGGACCCATGAAAGGGACCAAGGATTCAACGCCTGAGGAAAATACACGTCATGTGGACATTTTCAAATTGTTTTATAGATCAAGGGTCGATTCAATTGACTTTAAACTCAATGAATATGAACTAAAACTTAAAATCTCAAGGTTCATCTTCTTCAGTCTTCTTTATAAATTTCCTGGGTACCTTTATTTTTGTATACGTCAGTAACATTTGCTATAAATGTATATTAATTATCTGTGCGTCAATATGTATGATATTGTAAATGTCTTGACGTCTACTCCTATTGGTAATCTTAAATGTTAATCTATGATGTTAAGATCCGAGACCTTATTGGTAAAGAGCTCTCATAATCATTTTCAGCTGCTATTTCCTTTACGTCAATAACCATCAGTCACCTATCCGTACCATACATGTAGATATTACTACATGGCAACAAGCACATCCACGTTAAATATCTTACAACTGCATGGTCAAAAACAGGATTTCATTTAGCATTAAGAAATGGGTCACCCTTTTCGAACGATTGCAATGGAGGATAACTTGATGGTAGCTTCTAGATCTAAGTGTGTGGTGGTTATTGTGATAGTCATCCATTACTGTACCTAGCCTTCAAAACCTTTCTCTGTGGCACTACCTGGCATAAACAGCTGACTGTCTTACATGACTTTAGGAAGTTGATTGCAACTTCTCCATATAAGGCATTATACAGAAGTATGAACCGAGTATGGAACATTTTGCCAGAAGGACTACCTTCTTGCATCCTGTCTCCATATGAGTGAAACCTTTCTCGAGTGGGACGTTAAACAATATACATCCAACCAATCTTTCATCCCATATACTAATCTACCAAGAGCTTGGGGGTCTTTCTGTAACAGTATACAGAAATCTGAACTATTGATTTTACTACACAGCATTAGTTATGTGCAAGCAGGCATAGGGTCACACTCGAGTGTTCGGTGGTGTACGATCTTTCCGTATGAATCACACTATAGAGTGTTCAGTGGTGTACGATCTTTCCGTATGAATCACACTATAGAGTGTTCGGTGGTGTACGATCTTTCCGTATGAATCACACTATAGAGTGTTCGGTGGTGTACGATCTTTCCGTATGAATCACACTATAGTGTGTTCGGTGGTGTACGATCTCTCCATATGAATCACACTATAGAGTGTTCGGTGGTGTACGATCTTTCCGTATGAATCACACTATAGAGTGTTCGGTGGTGTACGATCTTTCCGTATGAATCACACTATAGAGTGTTCGGTGGTGTACGATCTTTCCGTATGAATCACACTATAGAGTGTTCGGTGGTGTGTCCAAATGTGACCTGAATCACATTGAAGTGTTTGGTTGTGTTCGCTCCTGTCACATGAAACACTAGAATATATGGCGGTTTTTAGTCATACGTCTGTTACAGATAACAAATGCGCCGAGCATAGGCCTAAATTTTGCAGCCCTTCATCGGCAATGGTGAGGTCTCCATATGAGTGAAAAATTCTCGAGTGGGACGTTGAACAATATTCAACCAACCAAACAAGACTGAGAAGTGTTTTGGCACATGAAATTCCTGGAATACACTTTCCTCTGTTCTCAAATGTACATACATTTGGGGTCACATACATATATATGCACACGATTGTCACAGCACGTTAAGAATGCAATCAAAGATAGTTGTCATCATATTTTCAAACCGCTCTCTAGCTAACGCCAACAATAATGAAAATGGCGCTGGTAGAGTTCTCAACATTTAGGTGGTTCATTACCAGGTTTCAGATTCACACTAAAAACGTTTAATCAGGCTGTGTCATCGAATATGATTTGGGATATAGTAAAATTTCAATATATAGCTTTATTGGTGAATTGCAGAAAATCTGGGAAAGCACAGTTGTACTATGAGACGTCCCTGTGTTTACTTGATGTGCATTCCCATCACAAGGGGCCTCCGTGGTCGAGTGGTCAGAGCATCGGGCTCAAAATCACAAAGCCTCTCACCTCTGTCGGCGCGTGTTCGAATCTCGGCCGCGGCGTTATGTGAGCAAGTTTGTCAGTTTACTTGCGGAAGGTCGGTGGTCTCTTCCCGGGTACATTGTATCTGGACTCTCTACTCCACCAACAAAAACTGGACGCCACCAGATAACTGAAAAATTGTTGAGTGTGGCGGACAGCAATAAATAATTAATCAAATCCCATCACAAAATTTCGAGTACTTAATATACACTGAATAGAAATGAGAGTAGAATCTTCTGAATCCTACCCAGTTTTAATTATGTGCAGCAGTGTACTCAGATAAACTTAGAATGAAATATCACAATGTCTCTATAACTTTCTGTTACATTACAGAAGATGATGCGTCGTCACCTGGGAACTCTGGAGATCATCCATTAGATAAAAACGGACCATTCAGGGGCCTGTATGTACAATCTTTTCAAACTGGAAGACGTCTCGACGAGTCAGACTCCGAGAACATTCATGTCGCATCAAAGAGACCCTTTGGCAGAATATTTGGAAGTCCCGACAAGTTATGGAGGCGAGGATACCGGGCTCTGGGGAATCAATATGACATGAAACGTCCAACAGAGAGAATATTCAGTACTTACAAGCAAGAGAAACATGTGGATGACGACAATGTAGTGAAACGCCCCTTTGGGTCTATTTATGGACAGTCATATAAAATGGGTAAACATCCCCTTGGAGGAGTGAATGGAAAGTTATATAAAGTAGGCAAGAGATACGCACTTCCATTTTATGCTCACAATGCAGCAAAAATACCGTTCAGTAAAGTGTATGGAAAAGCATTCCAATACGGGAAAAGATCGTTTGGCCGAATATACAGAAAGAATTATGGAGAAAAAGCGTTCAACAAATATCGCAAGGGTCACGATTCGCACAAGCCCTTCGTCGATATTGCATCATTACGTCGTGAATTGGAGAATAGTGTTGGACACTGGCAATATACAAAACGACCTTTTGGAAGAGTACTCAACAGCAAAACGATTCTTGGAAAACGCCACAGTGATTATGCAGATATACCGACAGAAAAGCGCCCATTTGACCCAGTATACAGCACAGCCCGCTCATTCAGTAAACGCGCTTTTCACCGAACAAATGGATACCCCAATGATCTTCTAATGCTGTTAAAGAGACCTTTAGGTCAAGTGTACGGTACATCGTACAAACCTGGGAAAACATCTCCGAGAATTTACGACTTAAAAAGGCGATCTGCTGATACATACGTTGTTGTGGTTGTTGATGGATACGAGCGACCCATTCTATTTACAGAAACCTCTGGCCAGGACGAGCATGACCCTACCTACTTTCAAAGTATGGCTTATGGAGATGCAGGTCACGGGCCCATCTATCTGACAAGTGGGACGCCATACACTTATGACATCGAGATTCCATATTATCTTATCAGTCCGTCCACCGCGTTCGAAAACAGCATAGAGAAACTAGGAGGGTTTTACGCAGACAATGATGACGTCATGAAGGAGGGCGACTTCCAAAGGGAGGTGTACGGAAGTGGTGACGATATTGAAAATCTGCTTCTTTCTGAATACATCGATTTTCTATAAAAATATCCATGGTCAATTTTGAAGATACCGAATTTCTGGAACATGCATAGGCAAATGTTTTCAAGAGAAAATTCAGATTTGAAACAAAAAGGTCTTTCTAAGATTTTTATGTGAGAAATACTTTTATTCTATTGTGACTTTTTAAGTGTACAAAGCGCAGTTATCGCACAAGGCGTCAAGATATATATGAATAATTTCTACAGATTTGACGACACTATGACAGGATGGTCTGTTGAAAGAATGATGTACAACTGGACATGATGGGAATTCTCAAGAAAATTCTGCTGTGTAGATCTTCAGTTTAAGAAAGACAAGACTTTATATTTCTTTTTCTTTTTTTTAATTCGAAATTGTCATTTTCATTCGAAATCATCTCTAACGTTCAAAGCAAATGCGAAAAATAAATGAAGAAAAGAGTGACTACACAGCTTTTATGTACGTCTTGTAGAATGTTTTGATGACCAGCGTTATAGCCACCTGCTGTTCCCTCCGTGTGATGAGGAAATGCATTGAAAATGACTGCAACATTGCAATTTCCCCCAATCTTTCATTTTACACAAAATCTTAACCAGGAATAATGAATCTATTCAAAATTTAAAACAGCCGTTTATATTTACATATGCTAATTTTTGGTCAGTGGTAAACCTATGCTATTTCACTTTAATTCTATATCTTGCAAAAGTTGTATTATATCAAATATATTGTTAGGTAGATATCATTTAGGATGTTAGATAGATATCATATAGGATGGGGGCAATTACTGCGTGCTTTCATTGTTTAATATTTCTATTTCCCAGGTTTTTGCCGTCGGTATCTTTAACAATTGAAATGATAGCTATTTCATATGAATGTGAACAATGCAGGTATGAATTTTGATAAATACAGTATGTCAATTTTAATGGCTGGGAACTCCGACAGAAATGAAAGCTAAATGTAAATATAGAAAAATAAATTTCATTTTTGAAAATATATGAGTGTATGAACAGCTAATGCGCTTCGTGAAGTCTGCTGGCGTAAAGCATCAAGCAGTTCATGCCCTCATTTTCAAAAAGAAATTTCTTAAATTATATATATATATATATATATATATATATATATATATATATATCAAAGAAGACGCCGACTGGCCACAGTGCTCACCAGAGACACATTGCCTTGCTGTTCTTCATAAGAAGATTATTTACCCTCTTTATTCCCACCAATAATGATAACCCCAAACCTAATTTGGATCCACACAATATAGAGATGATCTATAAAATTATTACGAACATGGTCTTGCGGCTGTGTTCTGTAGAAAAGTTTCAAAAAGATTTTTATCTTATCTGTATTCATGTATCATTTAAAATTTGATCACCAATTATAGCTTCACTCTTTAACCAACTTCAATCCATACAACTTGGGAATATTTGTATATTAGACCTTATACTATTTGGCGTCGTCCCATGACTTTTGAAAAACACGTTTTCAAATTTTCAATATGGTTATATTATCCTGTAACCTTCTAGCCCCACCCCAGCCTCAAGGGCATTGATTTGATCAAATATGAATCTTCTCAATATTTAAATGTTCGCATATAGATATAATATCATGGCCAGTGGTTCAAGAGAAAAAAAATTCATTGGTATCCCCTTGTAAAATTTTGATCCTTATTGTGTCCCCAACCTTCCTCCCAGGACCATAATTCAAACGAATCTACACTACCTGAGGATGATTGTATACTGTTCATCATCTGTTGTTCTTGGGAAAATTTTCAAATTGTTAACTGTATATTCCCATATTAAACTTTGAATCATATTGTGGCCTACCCTTTGGGCAACTTGACATTTAGATATACCGGCGTTTTATCTATTAACAATAATCATTTTTTCAGTCATATGTCAGTCTGATATATCCTGGTCACTCGAAATAAAAGACACCAGTCCTCCACGTCTGCTTCATACTTGGATATTTTATTGAACATAGATGTTAACGACAAACTAACATCTCAACTTTATGACAAAGAGGATGACTTCAGCTTTTCCATTGTCAACTTGTCATATTACATAGAAATATTCCAGTATCACCTGTTCAAGTCTTTCAACTGATTCGATATGCAAGAGCTTGTTCTGCGTATGTTAGTTTTTAAATCAAGGCAGGCAACTGACCAATAAGTTGATGTTACAGGGGTTTCCAATAGTCTCATTTGAAGTCGGCATTTCACAAACTTTAAGGTCATTATAATGATCCAGTTTACCAATACAACATGTTGTTGGGTAAAATGCTCTCTGACGTGTTTCAAACCAACAGAGGCCGTTCTTTGCACACTGATTTTGACTACGGATTAGTCTGTTTACCTGATCAAGATATAGGGCTCATGGTTTGTATGACAGGTCAACAGGGGATGCCTACTCCTCCTATAGGAATCCGATCTCACCTCTCGTTCCGTGTTTGTCCTACTGTAAATTTTGTATTCTTTACAGGAGTAACGAGATTGATCACTGTTCGTTACCTTCACCTTTTCATCCAGTGAACTGATATTCACCTATTCTAAACACCTAGCTACATCATTTTCTTCTTCATAAAAATCATCTGATAATGGAATCATGAATATTCATAAAAATGCATCAAGTGATTTGGCCCCCATATAAGAACCATTTTACAGCAGAAAATGACAACAGGACTTATTCTGGTTTTAATGTTTATATTGGTATGATAAAACTATTCATGTACACCATTATACCACAGAGGGAGTTAGCAAGATTACAGTTCCCCTAAAACAAGCTTACCCCCCTCCCCCGAGGGAAACTGAAATATTGCCGACCCCCCCCCCCCCCTCAAAGATATACTCTAACTGTATAATGTCTATGAACCATGACTTTGCTATTCTTGAGAAGATTAAAAATATATATATAACTCCCATATATTGTCATGTAAAAATATGACCCTCTGTGGCCCCATCCTACCCTCCAGGGCCAAAATTTGAATAAAATAGGAGTCTGCTTTACCTGAGGTTGTTTGCCTATCAACATGACCAATCCTACCTTAGCGGTTAACGAGATTTTATACAATATATCCCCATATAAAACTATCAATTATCCTCAGTTGCAGTCCCAGCTTACCACTGGGGGACAACAAATTTGAATCTGCACTTGCCAATGATTCATGTATATGACAAACCATCACACAATTACTCTTGATAAATGTCCATATAAAACTTTTCCCCCTATTGTGGTCCCATCCTACCCCCTGTTGCCAGGATTTGATCAAACTACCTGAAGATGGTTGCATTTTAATATGACTCATCATATCACCCTCCTGCTCAAGGAGATTCTTCAAGATTTTTCCTATACATCCACATGTAAAACTACTGTGGCCCCATCCTACCCCTAGGGGGCATGATTTGGACAAACTTGAATTTTCATTGTGTCAAAGAGCTTCCACACAAGTTTCATCTTTTCTAGCTCAGTGAATTTTGAGATATTTATAGAACTCTATCCTATTATTTTTTATTTATTTTGCCTTTTCTTGATAATAAATCTGCCTTTGGAAGAGGAGATTGTCCTTCATTTGAATAATCTTGAATCCCTGTCACCCAAGGATACTCCATGCCAAGTTTGGTTGAAATTGGCCCATTGGTTCTGTGGAGGAAGATAAAATTGTGAACAGTTTACAACACCACCATTGCTAATGCTGATAGACAACAGAAAAATTCTCCCTTGAGCCTTTGGTTCAGGTGAGCTAATAACACAGGTACAAACAAACTTAGGATACAGATTAGAATAGGTCCTCAGTACCCCATGCTTGTTGTAAGAGGTTACTAAATGGGACAATCTTTAAGATGAGACCACAAAAACCTAGGCCCCATGTCACAGCAGGTGTGGCACGATAAGATCCCTCCCTGCTCAAAGGCCATAAATACTGAGCATAGGCTTTTTGCGGTCTCATCTGAAGGTCCGCCCCATTTAGTCGCCTCTTATGACAAGCAAGTAATGGGGAACTGAGTGGAATGATTGGCTATTGAAGATGATGTTCACACAATTCGGCACTCCTTTTTTTCCTAGTGAGTGCCAATCTATAAGTGTTCAACTTCACATATATCAAAACATATTTCCACAATTTAATTCTTTAATGTTTATTATAATCAATATTTGACATCCTCCAACCCCCAAAATGACATCAATGCAATGTACTTAAAACACTACAAATAAATCATAATACCTTAACATACACAATTTATTTACAAACTATTTACAAATGAATTGATGTTAGTGACGAAGATAATAGTCAATGGCTGTAGAGAATGCCGCAAATCCCAGTGCTCCAAACACTCCCGCCTTTAGTCCCGCTGAAATCAACAACATAGAGATGTTCATAAATATAACACCATACAAAAGAACCTATAACTAAGATGCAGAGTTTTTTCAAATTCACCATACTTGAATGTCGCATTCATTCAAACTTCTACAATCCGTGTACTACATAGCTATGGACAAGACTACAATTCTTTTTGTGATCTTGACTTATCATAAAAGACCTTGATAAAGGTCTTGATGCATATTCAATTAAAACCATTATGAATAACAATGCTAAAAACTGTCTATTACAAGTATGTTCCAAATATATTACACAGAGATAATGTAACTTTTTCTCATCGATATCCAAATTGTCACTGGACTTCAGTTTAAGATCATACAAATGCACAGGTACCAAAATACCTTTTGTGTTATATTTGTTCTAAAAATAGTGTTAGACAATGACCTTGTATTTATTCTCAAGTGACCTTGACCTAGTCCAGATGAACAGATCTCAAAATACTAATGCCACCTCCAATAATATGCATATTTTCTATTTGGTGTAATATCACCTACTTCTCATATAAGTCTGGTGTCTAAATCTTTCGATTTCTGAAATTTTTATTTCTGAATATAAAGAACTGCAATCTGAGATATTTCCAACTGAGGTTAAAAGGATTTGGTTCAATGTAATTAAATATCACTGTAATCTCGACTGCCAAGCAATGAATCCAAAACATCATTGTCACAGAATGTCACACCTTTCAACAATCGCATGTAGAAAAACAACACTTACAAAGACCTTTTAAGATTATTAAAATCTCTATCTAGTATACAATATATAATATAGATTTAAAGATGCAATATTTATTTTTCTTGTAAAAACCTATCCTCGAGTTTTGGCAAGATATCAGGAAACACAAAGAGATGAAAATGATACTCAGATATTAAAGCTAAATATGCTGTAATCTTGGGATATTATCATAGGAATAAAAAAAACGTTTTATATCAAGTTATATAAGTTATACTTTATGCTAATTATGCAATTTAAATCAATCTGATTCAAAAGTAAGCAAGCTAATTTCCTATTTAATCATGTATTCTCTGATTCAGAGAGTGAACACCCCATTTTGAATATTCATGATCATACCACCATAAATGTCATTTCTTCATAAATATGCTTTTAAAAAAATCATTGTTTTCTCCATATATTGAGTAGACTAGAACTCCTTTAATACCTCTATATACATGCGCAGATCTAAATTTTTCATAAACAAAACAAAAAAAATAAAATTACAATATCAACTACAATATAACAATTTATATATCGATTTTGTGAAAAGATTCGACCCCACCCCACCCTCCGGAAAAAATTTCTGGATCCGCACCTGATATAATTTGTCAAAATTGCTGAATGGTATTATTTTCATAGTTAAGCATACTGACAAAATTTTGGTCTGGTTTTAACCATCAAACAAAATACTATTTAATACAATACACATATACCGTTACAGCAATATTAGCTGTCACTTCAGAAAATATTGTTGCAACATTGTGATTAACTCTTTTAATGACAGAAAAAATTAGGTTTATATACTTTCAATAGCAATATTTGCATTAGAGAAACTATTCAGAGGCTCAAAATGAAACAATATTACATTATTGTCTAATCCTGTACCAAAATTGATTTCTATATAACGCTATATATTCAATAGAGCCAAAATCTTTATTTTGATAAACAAAGGTTTAATTTTATTAATGATTGTGGTTAAAATTACATACAAAATTCCATATGAGTGGGAAAATACTTAAGAGGACATTAAACAATGTACAACCAACCAAGACACACAACTATCATAGCAACATATTTTGACATACATAAAATTTTCAGATTTAGAGCTATCTTTGCTTTAAACACAGTAATCTGCTGTGTTTCTCTAGTTTTCTTTCAAATGGAGCATAGACACACAGTATATATTCTCTCATGCTAAGATTCCTAGATTTTAAGTAAACTAACTTGAACACAACATAGACACTACTGATGATGCAGTCAACATTGGACTGCCGAGTATCACAGGCAATTATATTGCTTGAGTTCGAACTTACCATTACTAATTCAAAACCAAGTGATATAATTACCTGTGCTGAGTAAGTTCCTAGTGAAGTCAAAATCATTGACATATTAAAATAACCTACACAATTTCATACAAAGTTCTGGAATCTAAGGGAAAGCATGTAAAAATTGATGCTGTTACTATGCTGAATGCTTACCTCCAAGCATGTAAAAACTAATGCTACAATCCTTACCTCTGAGCATGTAAACATTAATTCTGTAACTATGCTACAATGCGTGAAAATGAATGCTGTGACCTTGCTACAATGCTTACCTCTGAGTCCTAGAACACCTCCCACAAGGAATCCTGTTATTGTACCATTCCCAAGCTCAGATTTTCCTCGATACTGAAACATTTAACAATAGTCCATCGAGATCACATGACATGTAAATACAATCGTCTATGGAATTGCCGATCAGACCTAACATTTCTACTTACAAGTACTTAATACAAAGTGTATCGTTAAAACCAAATGTTCGTAACAGAAAAGTTTTATTTGAGTGCCACACATTTACTCACTGATTCTAAACAACACTCCGTCCCAGCAAACATGGCTCCAACAATAGCAAAGTTCTTTCCGTAAGACCAGAATCTTGCCCTCATTTCTTTTAGAACCATTCTGGTGGTGGGAGTCTCAGTGGACATGGTGGACATGGGGTCCACACCGGCCGTGAACAATCCAAATAAACCACCGAGCCCAAATCCTGGAAAATTGACACTGCTAATAAAGGGTTTTTTAGAGTTTTCCATACCTTCATGCAAACATAAATGACGAGTACTATCCACTGTACAATTTCAAAAATCTATAGAGCTAATGCAATGATTCTGTGGAGGTCAAACATATGCAAAAATTAGCAAACAAGACAAAATTTTGGCAAATATGTGTGTATTACTAATCATTACTATGAATCATTTACATAATTTGAAATAAAGTGAGGTCAACCAGACCGAATATAACTCGTTTTAACTTAACAGCTAAGTGATAACCAGCTTTCATTTCACTCACAGTTAAAAACTGTACCTTTACTTATCTAATTAAAATGTATTTCTACAGAAATCAATGCGACCTTAAACTGAAAGGCAATTCGGAACACTCAAATCGATCATGCATTACTACTAAAATCTACAAATAGATACAGTTGTGCACTTTATTGAAAACAATAACCTGACTACTGTTTTTGTTATATTACCTGCTACGCAACTCAACGCTGATTTACATACGCAGCTTTCGAAAAAGCTCGTTACAAGCACCTCTTCTCTAGTTTTCGGAAACTGGGGTATCCCCCCTAGCGGTATAACTTGTGCTCTCCTCTCTTTGCGACTCCCAATAACGTGATCAATAACAAAACTGAAACTTTGAACATCCTTGGGTGTTAATTTGGGTATAGTTTGTCTTGTTTGATCTGATCCGATGACACCCGTGCCTTGCAAGGGCGCCGCCATTACTGTTTAAAATCTTGGATTTCGAACCCGAAGATAATAATATGGCATAATAATATGGATTTCGCAAAATAGTATTGAGCCAGCTTCATTCAATTTGACTATACGCGTGTGAGTATGTCTCTAAAGCGAGCAGTCACTTCGAATTAATATATTATGTTTATTAGACAAAAACTAACAAGAAACATGGACAGCAAATTTTGTAATATCAATGATATTTTCCCAGGTTCCCATATTCTACACATTCTGCGAATCACAACACAATGTGTATTGTACTCCGTTACAAAGTTATCACCTCAATTTTTTTTTTTGGTTTTTTTTTTTTTTGGTTTTTTTTTTTTTGTTTTGACACTTTATACATGTACCAGTGAACATGACACTGTTTTACACGCTCCATTGTGAAGATGAGACACGGTACAAAATTCCGAGTTTTTGACCCTGACAGATGGACTCTCGACCCTGGTGCAATGCTTCATAGTAGATAATTATGCATTCAGTTTGTCTAACGCTACTTGTTTATGAGTTAAGAGAGAAAGAGAGACACCTATATTTTCATCACTTTGGTTGAGGTCTCTATGCTAATCATGCTTTTACTACACTATATCCTCAGCCCTGCCTTTAGGCTCGAGGGTTACAAGTTTCAAGATGTTGACAAAGGCGTCTATGCACATTATAACTATGCAGTATCCATTTGTTTACCATGTGTTAAAAAATCAGAGAAGATGACCTTATTATCTATTTAACCCTGTCCCCAGTGGTGGATCCAGGATTTCAGAGAGAGAGAGAGAGAGAGAGAGAGAGAGAGAGGTGGGGGCACATATGACATTCAAGTATAGTCTGTGCATGGATTGAATATTTTCAACTTTAATATTATATGCCAGTAATGCCAGGTAAATTTGTGGCGAGAAAGTGGGGCTCTATAACTGTCACTGGCCCTAGGGCCTGACCTCTGACCTTAGAGCCATATATTTCACACTTTTGGTAGACACACTCACGCTCATTGTATGTACTAATACTTGTATTAGTAGCTTTTGGAGTAAAGAAGGTATTTTTTATTCAGTATTTAATGCGTTTTCACTACATGACATTTTTAGCCCCACTAAGGGGCCAGAAGAACTCATATAGGATTGAGTCACAAGCTTCTTAGACCCTATTAACTGCAGATCTGTACCACTCTGGGGAAAATAATGGGACAGACCAGAGAGCTACAGACCTACAGCTATTTGAATTCTGGGATCATGAATTTCACAAATTTGGTAGTAAAGTCTAAAGCTATGCTGATTATAACTAGTAAAGATATTTCTAATGGTCAGCAAAAAATTGAATATCGGTTGTCGAGTTTCAAATGAGGTACATAACTCACATTTTTGTTATGTAAACAAGGCTCACGCCATGTTTTTGTTTACATGTAGACATTGCTTTATAGCAAATATCATGTTTAAAACAAATTGAGATGTGACAAACACTAAACACTGTTTAATAGTGTTCAGAATTAACTTGTAAATTGAAAAAAAAAAATTGCTTTAAACGAAACTTTTACTAGCATAATTAATATGTAAACAAAAACATGGCATGAGTCTTGTTTACATAATAAAGAATTGAGAGCTCTGTCAGTTTGCTTGCTACATGAAAAAGATTTATTTCCAAACGCAAACCCCATTCTTATTGGGTCGACCCAATGAAGCAGTGACTACGAGATTCACTATTGTTGTTTTTCTAACTTTATTGATACCACAAATCAAAGCCAATACATGACTATAGTGTGGTGACAGTTGGTAAAACACTGGTAGTCTACGGCAACTGGAATTTAAAAAGGTTTCAAAATGAAATTTTTAAAGTATACAACAATTGGCCCATGTGATACAATTCGCAATGCATTTTCTAACTTAAAAAAAAACACCAAAAAACCCAAAAAACAAAAACATCTCAGTCACCGATGCTTGCATACATTAATCTGAAAAAGTGTACCTTGTAGTTCTTGAGATTTTCAAAGATATTTCCTCTATATTCATATGTAAAAGTTTTAAAGACCCTCTGTGGCCCCATATCGTGAATTGGAGAGAGTGATTTTTAGGGAATTCAAGCTGAGTTTCTGTTTCATCGTCTCAAGGCACGACTGAAACGTGCGCTGCTCTCCCCTGGGACGATGCCGTCTCTTTCGGTTAAAAAAATCATATCTTATTTCAATTATTATTAAATCATGTCTTCTTATAAGGAGACATGGTCCTTCATTTTACCAAACATGAATCCTCTTTACTCAAAGATGTGTTTGGAATTAGCTTCCTGAGATGTCCAAATTGTGAAAAATGAATTTACAGACGACAGACAGATCTAGACGAAGAGATCTAATAATCTCATTTAAGCTCGGGTGTATTGAAAATCTTCCTCTATACTCGAGAAAAGTCGCAGCTCTGCAACATATAAACTGAAATGTCGAAGTTTTGAACTTGGGCGGTGTATATTTTCACACAGAAGTCTGGAAACATCAATTTCATTTACAAACTTCGTGGTTTACAGTACTCTCTCTCTCTCTCTCTCTCTCTCTCTCTCTCTCTCTCTCTCTCTCCTCTCTCTCTCTCTGTATTTGTTAAAACTTGCTGACTTGAAATAAAGCTTTATCTCTCCACCTTGTTATTAATATTAAATCCGACATACATGCACTATATAATATTTATAAAAATATTGCGTTTTATTCTAAATCATATTACATATCATTATTATTATTATTATTACAAGGCATTTATATAGCGCATTATCTAACATTATAAATATTACTCTAAGCGCTTTACAACATACACAATCGACTTATCATCAAATATATGTGCGAAAGATTATATATATATATATATATATATTAAAACGACACTAAATTTTCATAACGTGAACTATTACATGCGACTGTTTTTGGCTTCCTAATCAATGGTTTCTAGAGATTAGAATTAGGTTCAACAATACACGAAGTAGTGATGATAGGCTTTACTTTCTTTTCTTCTCTTTTTGGTGCAAACTTTGTAGATATATAATACCAAACCAAAGGACTGACTAGTTTACCATCTGTTAGTAGATCGCACAATTGGATGCAGTAGTAAATCCTAATTGTTGTTTGGTTGTTTATTTGTTTTATGTCCCGTCGAGAATTTTTCACTCATATCGAGACGTCACCAGCCGAAGAATTTAGACCTAGATGCTGTAGCAGTGAGGGTTCTTGAATATGGCAACGCGGGGCCTCCGTTTTTAAGGTCATATTCGAGAGACCCCTGATTCTAATTCTTAATGCCGAGCGTTTGGCGAAGGAGCAATCACTTCTTAATTTTACGTTTCAAGTTTGACGTGGCCATGACACGAACAGGGCTCGAACTCACGAAACAAACACTGTACTACCGTTTTAATCCATGTTGAGATTGAAAGTTTGAGAGAGAGAGAGATCCTCTTTAGACAAAATGAAGTTGCAGGTGTCAGGGATTTCTGTCACTTTTCAAAATAGCGTGTTTAGTTTTCTATGGGACTTTATCGTCTGTAAACAAGTGAAACAAGGTGTATTCTTGATTAAAGGATAAAGGGGGGGGGGGGGGGGGGGGGGTTACGTAAATCTCAGAGGTAAAAATATGCAACAATTACAATTACAGCTAGTAGTTAATCTAAGTTGAGTTTAAAGAGAAGGATGAGAAAAAATAATTTGAAAATAACTTAAGCAAGTTAAGGGCATCATGGATTTCTGTCGCTTTTACTATAGGACTTATAATTTCAATTAAAACAGGTTAAAAATAGATGTATTCTTGATTTTAAGTGGTTAATCTAGGTTGCATTTAAAGGATGAGAAGAGAGAAAAAGAATTTGAAAAAAGAAAATGAGCGTTTGCGTGTTTTCTATAAGATTTACTAGTTTACTATCTGTAGACTTCAACAAGTGAAACTAGATGTGTCTTTGATGATAAGTAGTTCATCTAGGTCCAGATTAAAGGATGGAGAGAGAGAAAAAATAGCATTGTGATTCTTGTTTTGTGTAAATGTTATTTCAGGGTCATACATTTTTTTCATACCAAAACATCTTGAAATTTCATAACAGCATATGTAAATTATATACCCTTTGATTCATTTCAAATTTTGTTCTCATTTGCAGCATTATCACTATGCATGATTATAATACTATTTATTTGCATAATGACAAAACCAGTAAAATATGGCTAAACGAATTTACTCTGATAAGTTTTAGATATTTGCACAACGATCGTTTACTTTTGTCATACGTTTTCTGCTTAGATGTTTTAGAAGGTTTTAAATACGTAATAACATTCAAGATACTCAATGACATAAAACAATCAAATCATACAAGAGAAAGTCATTTTCCCCAACTTTTCCCTTAGGAAAATATTAGGAGTAGGGGGAACTTATAATATACCACCAAGAGATGTAGCGAATTCAAGCTATCATATAATTATTATGCCTTATTACTTGTGTCAGTTACGACTTCTTGTCATAGTTTTAAAAACCCTTTCTTGCTTTTTGTTGGCCTGGAGACAAAGTCAGTACTTTCATTTTTTTTTTCAGTTGAAGGTATAGTGATATTACGGGTTGCAACGGCGAGAATCGAAAGCACTACCAGAACACCCTTGTACATATCGCACTATCTGTGTACGACCGTGTAACCTTTGATGTCTTCATCCGACAGTGTATATACTAAAGTCTAGTATGCACAGATAATGCTAAATACAAACAAACAAGCACTCTTGGAGCTAAAACATACGCGCACTATTTATTCGAGGGATGTCGTTATATGCAGACCTGCACATGTATAGATGAGCGGGTAGATAGTTTCCCCCCCCCCCCCCCCCCCAATATCATAATTTCGATTTCTTGTAAATAGATGCGGCGAATCAGACGGAAAAAAAAAAAATACTAATAATACACCGAGTACAATAATTGATTCAGTCAACCATAAGACTGACCTTTTTTGCAATTTTTTGGTAAAATAACTCAGCTGTAGCAAAAGTGAAAATTTAACATTCAATAACCTTCAAATTCCACATTCCTAAATTAAGGCATTGTAGAGAAGTCCAAAAAACCACATTCGGCATAGTTTCAAAGATCTCGTAAAAATCCGTTCATTGTGGCGAAACTTAAAACTTGATCTCTAAACATATATTAGTAAATCTTATACCAAACTTTACCTTCCAAAATCAAAGCACGGTGAAAAAAAGGTGCGGGAAACCAAGTGGGACAGACTGACATATGAAGAGAGATCTCTAGTCCCCTTCTGTTCACTGGCATTCAATTCAAATCTATGACGCCAGTTTAAGTTTTCCACTGATGACAACAATATAAATAGAAAACATTCAATCCAGATTACATTTCAAATGTTCCCATTAGCATATCTGTGTATATTTCCTTACAGGATCATCATCATATGCAAATAGTTTAGGAAATCTCATATTCCTGTACACTACAGATAGCTAATATTCAATTCTACCTTTGATACTACACTATTACTAGTATGTGGAAATTCTAGTTTACCCATCACACCATCTTAAAAATTATACTGGACAATAAATACGGGGGAAAAAAAAAAGAAAAGAATAAATTTCAAGTTTTCATTTTTTTTTTAATCATTAATACTTACAAAATTTCATTGCATGTAAAATTGCAGCAATATTGAAATTCTGTTGATGCCTCATTTGAAGGAGTGAAATTATCACAAACAGAAGTGTAATCATGTTGCGTCCAAAAAGTGAATTTCATTTGTAACAAAATGTGACACTACAAACCTACGAAAGACTATAGAAAACTATATAACACACTGAGCTCTGCAGAAACCTCATCAAAATTTATCTGCAGATCACAGTTCATTCAATTCAACAGAAAAAAAAAACTTAGATCAATCAATTACTACCCTTTAACATTGACAGATGGCAATTCCATGAAAATATGTACCGAGCACATGTATTTGGCTCTCTATTACATGAATGTATTTATAGAAGCATCAACAGTTCCACATCTATTAACATATATTATGACAAAGTAATGGAGGATGAAAACAATGAACCGATACAGTGACAGGTAATCATGTGAAATTTAAAAGTGGAAAAATTAAAATCACTATCCATGTCTATAAATAACTGCATCACAGACTGCAACCTCTGACCGATACTGGCATCTGTCCAAAAAAGGATCCACAACATGGCACTTCATTCACAAGTGTCACATGCCTTTGTTCCACACAACTTTCACATGTAAGTTTACACCACAGTGAGTAATGTATAGTCATTTCCTATAAAAAGTAATCTGGTTGTGGCTTTTTTGATGGAATACCTCTTGATTCCTAAAATGCAGAGCAAAATCATTACTATTCATTTATGTGAAATTCTCTTTTATAAAACTCATTACACTATAAAAGTAATTAATCTATGATGCATTCCTTCATAATTTGGCCAAGTACAACATTTTCATAAAACAAAATAGTACTGCATCCATTTAATCTCTTATCTATATATCTATCTATATGTATAATGCATTCATCCTAAAAAGTGTCCCTGCCCCAAAGGTATTTCATTGGACTTCATTTGTACTTTTTTTGCAAGACTTCGCAACAATAATAGAAGTTTTATATCATTCTAGAAGTGTTGATGATCGATAAAACTTCACAACATAAGGTGTAATGTACTTTATAACCAAAGCAATTAATAATGATACCTTAAAAAAACAACAACAAAAAACCCTTATTTTTATCTTTCTGGATTAAAACAGCAATTAAATCTCACATTCTGATTGCCAAACAACTTGGTAACTCCCTTCACTGAAAGGTGAAATTTTGAGTTGTTTGGCAATTGAGATTTAACAGATGTTTTAAAAGATAGTACAATTGTTTGACATGTATCCAAAGAGATAAGATAATCCCCTTTTCTGAATTATCTAAGAGCCAGGATGCTTATTATGATCAATACAGATATTTTATTAATAAAAGCTTACTTGCCCAGCAAGTTCAATATGAAGATATTAAATAATTGTTACTATCTGATATAGAAAAACTTTGTTATGTTGCTTAAAATTTGAAAGCAAGGCTCAAGAAAATAAATACCTGTGGTGCTGCCTCAAATATGGTGAAATCTCTATCCAAGTGTTCATCTAATTCCAAGATAGCTGCAACATTTCCACATCTAAAGCAAGAGAAAAGTATTCAGAAGACTGCAATCCACAATATGTCTTGATCAGCTGATTAATGCAGAAATATTTATAACGCACCGATACCAATCAGTTCTAAAAACAATATATTTGAAATCTATACTATTCTTCTATACCTGTAACAATAGTTTGGAGCTGACCATACTGTCAATACTGTCTCACTGAAGTGCCATTTGTAGCCCTCCATAACGAGTTGATGAGCTCGACATATAAGGTCTATACTGTTAGCTGCATTGAATTGTGCTACAACGTCATGTCCAAACAGATAACCTGCTCCCCTTGGGCTGACTCCCCATCCCTGCATGTCTACAAAACAGAAAACCAGATTCAGTCCTGCTTTTAATCTAATAATGTTTTAGAGATTTGAACAAAAAAGAATGTTCTCCAAATCATCTACTGTGGAATTATTATTGTTCGTGGGAGGCTCAATGTTCATGGATTTCACAGATATCTTTTACCAATGAATTTACGTTCCCACAAACAAGTTATTCTTTGCAATAGTTTCTATAGTATACTGTAACATACATGCCCTGGGTTTTTGAAATGTAAAGGAGGAAAATTTTATTTGGCCGGTGGTTTGGGGGCCACCCAGACCCCCAACAGGGTTCAGGGGTAGAGCCCCAAGGGAAAAAGCCCCTCGAAGCTCGTAAGATTTCAGCATTTTCACCTTGAAATTGAAGGCACAACATTACCAATTTTACACTGTAGGCAAAAGTTCATGGAGATATCAAAGTTGTAATACTTTATTAATCAACATAAAAAGAGATCAAATAAAGAATGACTAGATTATAACACAACTGAGTAATAACTGATTATAATACAACAATGTTGTATGTTTTCAAAATAATGCTAACCTTTGAAAACTAGTAAATATTTAGCTACCCGCAAACATTGTCCCCAACAAACATTAATGATTCCACAGTATATATGTGAAAGAAAAAAAAATAATAATGAAAAAAAAAAGGTGACACTGACTGTTTTAATTGATGTCAAGGAATCAAGATTAGATGTGGGAAACTAAATGTGTATTTAATTCAGTGTGTTGAACATTAGTTGCAGTTGGAACTGAATCTCTGTTTGGTGTAATCATGATTTAGCACTTCTTCTGTATGTGAGAAAGGATAAATTGAGAATTTGATATTCTAGCACATCTATTTATGTTTTGAACACTCTTGCTTCATTGCCAAAGCTAATGAAATTGAAATCCTGCTAAAATAAGAACAGACGTTTTTAACTGCAAATCCACAAATTTGTCACCATCTTTTGAAAGCCACCAATTATGATTATGAACAGCTGTTAATCTGTTCACTTATTTTCACAGATAAGATTTCTGCAGACTTCGCTTCAAACATGCAATTACTTGTGCATTTCTAAATATCGTGGAATTTGGACAGAGCAGCCATCTTTAGGAATCAGATGAAATAAATGCTTAAGGTAATTGACCAATATGATCAAAGTCCACACATAACTAAAACCAAACCACAAAATGACTGTATTTCAGCTGAAATGCTTTGTAATTGTGGGTTAATATGGAAATAGCTATACTGCAATTACAGTGACCTTGAATTTTCTTATACCGAGTTATTCACATCTACACAGCAAAATCACTATGATGATAACTGTTCTTTAGAAAGTCCTATTCCTGGCAGATTCTGTTCACATCCATCTTGATTTTCTTTTCTTTATGAAGAATTGTATGCTCCCATTTGACATAAATGCAAATTATTTAATTGGAGGATTATCACCCCATTAGTAAAAAAATTATTTACATTTAAAGTCTCTGAAAGTGATATTAATATTCTTGTGATTTGCTTTTCATTGATGAAATACAATTTGGCTCCAATACTGCCAGATATCCAGACATGTCAGGTGTTATATGTTGTTTATTAAAGGTCATTAAAAACACCTGGCCTTAAAAGTTTATGTTTACTATGTAATAAAAACTTGGAATTGAAGACCAAATTTAACTAAAACTTTTCTCATTCCATTTCATCAACAAATTCAATTTGGTAAATTTCTATGATACTATCATATAGTCCCTGTCTATTACAAATTTAAAATGTTTCTTATGTCTAATAAACTTATTGTAACATACATGTATGTGAATCAATCAATTCCCACCGAAAATATATATAGGGTGTTGTCGATAACATTGTGCACGATTGTTTTTCTATGCAGTGTGCAACGCTTCAAATTCTGCATTAACATCAGAGCTAGATTTTGCATTAACATCAGAGCTAGATTTTGCATTAACATCAGAGCTAAATTTTGCATTAACATCAGAGCTAGATTTTGCCTTTCTTCTTTTTCAGAAGTCAAACGTTCAGCACAAATATTGGAATAATTAAAAATGACCAGATACAACAGAAGACTGCTAATGAAAGTGACTGCAATAGCCACTTGATTATATTAAACATCTTGGTCATGCACTCTCTCTCTCTCTCTCTAAATTGACAATGCACAAAATACACACCCCACAAAATGTCAAATTCACATGTATGTAAGCATTAGTGTTTATATACCCAAAAATTGTGCACTCATAATGTTTACCTTTGTGTGTACAGTTGGGCCAACACACTCAGTTTACATGCATTCTGCCCACATGACCTGTAGAGACTTCATGAAAAATCCTCTTTAACCAAACTTGGCACTTACCTTCAGGATCTGACCACAAGAGATCACACATTGGGCCATCATGTGGCACTTCCTGTTTCCTGTCTATTGCACGAATTTGGTCCAATGTTTGTATAGATGGCGATAATCCACCATGTACACAAAATATCTATTCCAAAAAAAAAATATCAATTTTTAATTATATAAAGTTTTTCATATTTCTTGTCCATGTTAAATGTGATCAATTATTTTTAAAACTTAAATGTCAATGACATAGAATATTTCAAAATTAATTCAGTTGTGAATAATCTCACAGTAATAGGAAATTCTCTTCTTAAGGGCCCCATGGGGATCCAGGTTAGAATAGTTCCTCAGTACCCCTTGCTTGTCGTAAGAGACAACTAAATGGGGTGGTCCTTTGGATGAGACCGCAAAAACTGAGCTCCCGTGTCACAGCAAGTGTGACACGATAAAGATCCCTCCTTGCTCAAAGGCTGTGAGTGCTGAGCATAGGCCTCAATTTACAGCCCTTCACCGGTAATGGTGACATCTCAATATGAGTGAAAAAATCTCGAGCGGAACGTTAAACAATATATGATCAATCAATCTTCTTAAGGTATTAAACAGAACTGGTTAAAAAAGAAAGATATTCTATTGAAAAATATCAGTATCATAATGATGTATAGACTATTAAATAGACATTGAAAAATTAAAATAGAATATTTCATCAATAAGATACACTGCATATAATATCAAATGTCTAACAAAATTCCCTGTCAGATTCACACTCATGATCTGTAACTGCGGTAAATCGACAAAGCTAGTTTTGGATGGAATACCATAGTGACATAGGATGCTCCAAAGGCTGTCTCGGTGTATACTATCAAATGCCTTCTCAAAATAGTGATGAATTTAATTGGTATTTACCATTTTCCACAAAATGTAGGGAAAAGTTTTCCCTTACCTTTCCATCTATAATTGCTGAGAGGCTTAAATAGTCAAATATTTCTGTGCAGTATCTCCATACGGTGATAGAACCGTACTTCCTGAGACATTCATCATAGAATCCATACACTTGTGTTATCTGTCGACTCTCATGATTTCCCCGAATCAGTGTAATTCTGTCTGGGTATCGTACCTGTCACAAAAATTCAACAAAAAATTCAGCATCATGCGCGTTTAGTTAGGAGAGAGTGACCTGTACTGTACAGCTTTTATCAGGGTTCTGTGGATTGCAAAAATGTTAGTCTGTGAGTCAACAATCATGTTCTTAAACTTTAATGACTAATGCTATATTTTTCTTGCTCATCATTCTGGGTTAAAAATATGAATGATACAACACAACAAATAAACTTGGTGAAGGATAATTGATGTATATACTTATATTAGTGTTGTAATTAGTTTATAATGGTTGTTCTTTGAAGTAAACTTTACTACGATGACTGTAGAATGTATTAAAGTGATCAATAAAAAATCTCTAAAATGGCATTAAATAAAACTCCAGGTTACAAAGAATACATTTTCTTTAAATCTGAAATGCAATTATTTCCACATGGCAATTTCATGTACAAATTTATATGATTTTACAGAATTAAATTAAGAGTAAAATGTGTACTTTCAGATATAAATGTCCTGACAAGTGTACTGCCCAGTAACATTTAAATCTGAATTCACATGCATTAACAGTGCCTTCAAATTTTGTAAAAATTATGACTTTGACAAATTCATACACAGATCCCGCCATATGTAATGCAAGTCACGATATATTTAAGTAGAATTTACATATCACAAAATTGAAAATCCATAAAAATCAATCCAATACCTTAAGAGCTAACAATAACAGAAATGTTTCAACACTGTAAAAGCCTCGATCCACAAAATCTCCCATAAATAAATAGTTTGTGTCTGGAACATCACCCCCAACTTTAAATAGTTCCTTCAGATCGTAAAACTGACCGTGTATGTCCCCACATACCTGAAAAAAGAAAGAAAAAGGTAGATAACAAAATTTTTAAATTCAATAATATGGAAGAAATTTCTTTGTTTGATTACATAGATATTAATTCATTACAGATTGATCTTGTCATGCTTCAGTTCAATCCAATCTAATCAAAATCAGACTAACATTTAACCATATCACATCAAAGTAAAATGATAAAATAATGTGTTGAAGAAAAGTTTTTATAAGACATACTGTGACAGGTGAGTCCACTCTCTGTACATTGCTCTCCTCTACAAGAATTTCTCTGGCTTTTGCACAAAGTGCCTTCACCTCACTCTCTTTAATTACTTCACATCTTCTCAACTGTTCAATTTGTCTGCAAAAATAACACCCATTTTAACAAACAATTCAGCAATTATTGTATTACAAATAGCGTCTTCAAATCAAAATGCTAGCAAATATAAACTGGAACATTCTAACTTTTATTTCAAACAAAAACCAGTTGGATATAGCCAAGAGAGATTTGTTTGGTTAGTAATTTAGAAAAAAAATATGGAAAAAGAATTACAATTAATGCTCTTAAAATCCATTTGATATATAGAAACAAATGCATCTCATTGATCATGGATTGATGTTTAGAATTACAGGTTGATCAAATAAAAATATGCTTTCGAAGATATTCCAGTGAAATATTACTCTAACCATATGGCTTCAAATATATCTATTGTTGAATTACTTTATTTCATATGGTGAAGAATGCCATTGATGACATGCAATTGTTTGTAAATTACAACAAAATTTATTTCAGGTGAATGAGAAAATTGGCTACAGATCTGTAGCTCTCTGGGGAAAATATTGGGACAGATCAATGAGCTACAGATCCGCCCCTTATAAAAACCTGCAATTTACGGTAAAAAAAAAAGTGCTTGGTTGAAGCCTTATATCAGTGTAATTTGGCATCACCATTTCAAAAATTCCTGACATTTTCCCACAATATATGTGTCCAAACATGTCTTCAAATATTCATTAAAGCCCTAAACCAAAAACTCACAGCTTCATATAATTTCATTTGTTAACATAGCTATATTGTAGTAGTTGTGATATGTTATGAAAGCCTGGTTTATTCCCCCATCCACCAGTAATAGCGAAGTGTAATAACAGAGTAGTTGGGATGGGAACCAGACTAAAGAAAGATGTTCATTAATCAAATTTATATTATAATTTAACAGATATTATTTAATCCAAAGTATTTTGCTAAATTATTTGTGAGGATATTAGTTCACATTACCATAATTTTAAAAAATATATATTTTTAAAAAAGCATGAGTATGAAAATGATCAATTTTACTGGGTACCTAACATGGTTACATCAACAAATGAAATCATTTGAAGCTGTGAAATTTTGGGTCACATGGGGCTTTAATGAAAGTTTGAAGGTAAGTTTGGACAGAAGTATAGTGGTAAAATATGTTGAAAATTTTTCAATGCATATGTTTTTCTGCACTGTAAATCCAAAGGTTTAATAAGAGGTGGATATGTAGCTCTCTGGTCTGCCCCAATATTTTCACAGAGAGCTACATATCTGTAGCTAAATACAGATCTGCATTTAACGAAAAATTTTCATGACAATAAATGCTAATTGACCATTGTGTCGAAACACCATTTTTGTATTAGTAGTGTTTTAACATGTTCCAATAAATATTTTCTGGAATGGAAAATTAAGCCAACACAGATTGGTTTTTGTAAAACATTTGAAAATTATAAAACAACAATGTAAGAAATATAACTATAAAAGTTGATAAACCCTGGTTATTATTTGTCAATAATTTATGATTAATTTGTTCTGTTCTGCAGGTAATTTCTGTGGAAATGAGGGAGTTGTTTATATTTAGTCTTTCTCTTGCTCCTTCATTTCTAGCCACAGATTCATAATTTTTGTGGGAGTTTAGTTGAGCTTTGATTCTATCTTATTTCATGTTACATATCATACCAATTGTCAATCAAGCTTAGGTATCACACTGAGGTGCACTTCAGTTTACACCCATGTGAAATAAATAGTAATATTTTTATTGAAAGTAATTACCAGCATGATTCCTAACCTTTTAATGACATGCAGTTTATATGACCGATATGACGCTGAAAGCGAATATGTGATAAATTTTATTAAGAGAAATTAGCAAATACGTTATTTGAAATAATGACAACTATTATCAATTTAGTGTGGATTGTGTCAGTTGGATTTATTTGCGGAAAAATCATTCATAGATTGACTTTGGTAAGTTTTTGGAATATTAATGTGATACGTAACCTGATATAAAATCAAATCGAAGTGCGACTAAACTCCCACAGAATTATATATCGGTGGCAAAAAACGAAACAGCAAAAGTAACACAGAATATAAATAACCCCCTCGTTTCCACAGGTACAGGCCTTAGAATCAGGATCACCTCCTGGTACCTACCTATCTAAATCACTGGTCATTTTCTTCTTCTGTTGGATCACTGCACCTGTAATACACGTACAATTCATTATCATCAATTTTCAAAATATCAATTCTCTCTCTTACATTACAAGTTGTGCTATACGGTAGGCCTATATATAACACAATGTCATAAATTAAAGATATGTTTGCTGATCATATAGCATCATTTAAGTCTTATTTCTAAAAAGGAAAATAACTGAAATGTGCTTTATCTCTTGAGTGGTAATAACTAATAACACGTACAATTGTCAATATATCAACAAGTTCACTCTAACGAAAGTATTTTGTTGTAAATTAAATTGTAGGCTGGTGCAGTGCGTGTTTGGGCAGAGCTTGTTCTTGAAGAATTATGTGGTAAACTGTGATTATATGAAAGGGTACCCTTATATATACTCATATGACTGATGAATCAATACCTAAAATTAGTAAAAACAATATGAATCACGAGAAAGATAACACTATTACTAACCAGTCGCGTTCCCAAACCTTTCTCCGTGACGTCACAGCTCTAATCTCAGTGAAAGTCTCGCTACACGAGATCAGTATTATTAATATAAAGGAAGGTCTAAATTTTATTTGAATTACAGAACTCCATATTCTCTGTAACAAATTCAGCAAAATCAAATTACATTATCATTTAAATATTTTTGGCTTCACTCCATTTAGACTGGTTCTCTATTCGGCAATCGTAACTAATCGGTCATTTCCGAGATTATCACGCAGAAACTCGGCTGTTTCCGTTACGGAAACGACCAAGACTAAATGCCCCCCCCCCCCCACCTCTCTCTCTCTCTCTCTCTCTCTCTCAACTAAAATAAAACGCACCTGAAGTGTGGATAGCTTGTATAAATAAATAGTCTTTATTCTTTAAGTCGACCAACCAGATATAACAAAGATGATTATTAGTTAAAATTGACCCCCTAGTTCCAACATCCGTGCAAGTCGGTTTTGTGGTAGGAAACCTGAGTACCTGGAGGAAGCCACGTGTCCGATTGGGTGATCACCATACCCTCTCACATAACAATCACTACTGATCACAGGGATTGAACTCAATTCGCAGCGGTGAGAAATGAGTGTTTTAACACTGAGCTACCCGGACACTTAAGATTTCAGTAATACCCCCCCCCCCCCCTTCTATATCCAATTAAAAATAAATAAATATAGAACCAATAATTCATCCAAAATATGCGACTTCCCAGCTGATTACCTTCATGATTCGTTTTAAATAGCCAGTTTCTACTTACGCTTTTGACATGATCGCTAGTAAAATACTAACAGGTTTACGTTGGCGGATTTAATGGGGTGGGGGATGCATGCGCACCCGGCGGGCACCCTTGTAAAAATTTCAAATTTAAAGTAATTCATGGTCCCTTGTTTAGAAAAAATAAAACACGAAAAACAATCTTTTTTCCCCAATTTCAGAGAAATACATGACAATATCGTTTTATTTATTGTTACTTTTATTGGGAAAAGTTACATTTTATTCCGAAAAACCTTAAAATTCGTATCATTTTCTTAATTTGACGTCATTAAAAATGATATATATGGTAAAAATGACTACTTAGGAGACATATTTCAAGCTCTATAAAATCCAAAATATCCAGGAGCTTCAGGCGGCCCCAGACCTTCTGCTTCATGAAGTCGCGCCTCCTCTAACTTCAGTTCATAGATCCTTATGTACATCTATTAGTATCTCACAAGTGGTCCTCTCAGAAGCTGACAGAGAAATTGCCTATTTAAAACGACTTCTATGAAGGTGATTGGTGGGGGAAATAACATATTTTGGATAAATCATGATTGGTTCTTTTTTTCCCCCCATTAGGTATAGATTGATTGTTGTTTTCCGCCACACTCAACAATTTTTCAGTTATCTGATGGTGTCCAGTTTTAATTGGTGGAGGAGAGAACCCTGATACAATGTACCCGGGAAGAGACCACCGACCCTCCGAAAATAAACTGGCAAACTTTCTCACATCATTAGGTATAGAAGGGTGGTATGTACATATATTACACATACATGTATATATATATATATATATATATATATATATATATATATATACTTATTTTATATATTATTATATTTTGGGCATACAAAACTTGAAAAGTGAAAGGAAATAAAATCTAGAGACCAATAACATAAAAACAGAATGTGTACAGCGAAATAAGCTAATGTGTATCTAAATTGTATAATAATATGATATACATTTGTAAAATCTGTGATATACAATTGTAGAGTCTAAACCAGAGTTATATATTGTATCTCTTACACTGTATTTTATTGTTTCTTATGTGATAGTTGTACTTAGTTTTATATATTTTGATTGTCATTCACTTCAATACATATTGCGCTGCGTTACCTACTAATTTTAGATATGTATTGGGATATGCTAATTACAACCGTCCCTTTGAATTGCATACAGATGCCAGCCAGGCTGGACTAGGTGCTGTGTTGTACCAAGAGGAAGATGGACAGAAGAAAGCGATCAGTTGTACGTGCAGAGAATTAACAAAAGCAGAAAAAATAAGTAGGTAGCGCAGCGCCAGATGTATTCAAGTGAATAACAATCTAAAATATATATAACTAAACTAAGTACAACTACCACACTTATTTAAAGATGCTGATAAAAAAATTGACTCAGCTTGGCTAACAACATATTATTTCCTTTGACATAAGCCACAGAAACTTTTCTTTATTCGATAAATTAAAAAGAATTTGTATTCTATTATTTAGAAATATTACGAATCTATACACGCTACCCACCAAACTTCAGGTGCTTGTGAAATGAAGAGCCTCAAGAAAATTACATATGATGGATATCGACATTGGGGATCGTACAGAAATTTGATTTATTTTGTTTATCTGATAGATTTCAAAACAATTCAACCAATATACGAGATATTCCAAGTAGCCTCCCCTTTTATGTGAAATTTTTAATGTTGAATGAATATATACACCATGGGCATCATTCCTTAAAAGTATTAAAGGTATTAAAAACACCCTCTGCTGACTGGTCACATCCTCCGTCAGCCCTCTATGTTTTGATCAGGCAAACGGATTAATTCGTCGTCAAATCAATAATTAAGAACGGTCCAACAATTAGTACAGCGACACATATGGAAAAAAAACATTAATCGTATGAAATGTTGTGTTTGCAAATAAATCATTATACTGACCAATTAAAAAGTTTGCGAAATGATGATTATACGAAACTTTTAAAATCTCTGTAACAACAACTTATTTGTCAGTAGCCTGATCGTTTTAAAAATTTATCATACGTAAAGCATGCCCTCTTGCATTAATCGGTTGAGAGAAATAAACACCATATGCCTATGTAATAATGGAATATATGTATAAATATGGGTAATTGACGACGAGAAGTCAATCGACTTGTTTGTCATCAAACTGATTTGATAGTTAACGCCTTTATTTTCAAGTAAACATTTAAATATGAAACAGTTGTGGAGGACTCTGTAGTCTCTTTACTTCGAATTCACTGGAATACATCGAATCGACATATGAATGAAATTTAATACTGTTAATAAATAAAATGTCGTCGTTTTTAAATATATATAAATGTCGAGTTGAAGACATATCGCTGTACATTTCAGAGGCGTATCGAAAAATTTCGAGGGAGGGGGTGGATAGGCTGCGGCCCAATTTCGTATCTTAGAGGAGGGTTGAAGACCTCCAAATTGGCCAAAAAAAGAAAGAAAAAAAAATCTGATTTAAAAAAAATCTTAAATTTTCACCAAAAAGACACTCTTTACCCCATCGAGGTCCTCCACTACATGTGCATAATAATCGAGATCTTATGTTAAACTCAAGTTTTTTTTCTATTTAAATTCAGCTCTTGCAGAAAGAGTCATAAGTCAACATTTATACACGTATTTTGTTTTCATGCGTCTATAACCCGGATTGCACCCATGAACGTTCAACTATTATATTCGCCGACCCCGATTTCACAATAACGAAAAGGCTAATACGTAGGTGAAAATATTGCCTAATAGACCCATCTTAAGCAATACCTCACAGTTGTTGAAGATGGGGAACATAAACACTGTTGGACCTAATGAAGCACTAATTATTTCAGGTAAATTTAACATTTGAAACCTCTGAAAATTGCACGTTACGATTACTGAAACAACCCTGCATATCTCAGAAACCGAGTTTCCGGTGTACATGTATTAAGTTACATGGACCCAGCCCATCTGCAGAATCAGACAATCAGACAAATTCCTCATTTCTGTGCTTATGCCATTACTGTAGTGTGATTCAATGTATTTGTTCATAGTTGTGCAAAATGGCTTAAGAAATAAATTGTTTTGTTTCAGTGAACATGGTGAATATTATTTTTTGTTCATGTGTGTATATATTGCACTGCAGTAACTAAGATTTAACAACAATGCCCCAGGCCAAATCTGACGAAGATATATTGAAATATGAATTGTTTGGAAGGTTGTGTATTCAATTTTAAATAGTATGTCTTGGTTTTGGTCTTTCCCAAATTGCAAGTGTGTCTCAAAACTGTTAATTGCAACCGCAAGGGATTTTAAGGATGAGGCTGAAGTGAAACTTATTGAATGGTCATGGTTGTGCCAAATTTATGCTAAAAGTAAACCAGAAATCAGTTAAAGAACATACCTACTTTACTTTGAAGAAAATGATACTTTAAACGTTGCCATGTATTGATCATACAGAATTGTTGCATGAATTACATAAAAAAAAAGGGGGGGGGGTTGCTATTGTTTTCAACATGGTGAAGTAAAATCTTGTGATTGGCTGAATTTGACCAGCATTGAATATCAGTTTGTAGTGGTGGGACTGTGATCAAATTTGATAAAAAAAAAAAAAAAGATTAGTTTATCCTTTCCGATTTTATTATCATTTACAAAATTTTGTAATCAAAAGCTGCTATAAAATCCTGAAATAAAAAGAGTAGATCAAAGTCTGACTTGTTTGTGTATTTTACTTTGTTTCAAAATGGCAACCTGCATGTAACAAGAGCATGAGGTTGATGACATTGAACAAAATGATGAAATGGGTCAAAATAATGTCAGCAATTCCCTTGTTCACTATCCCTACTTCTGAGCTGGTATTTAGTTTTGCTGGAATCTTGGTAAATAAAAAGTAGATGTAGACTTTAGCAGCAGCCCAGAAAACATAAACTTGTTTCTTTTTCTGAACAAACATTTGATTTTGATATTGGGAATCTTACCAGATTATTATTTTGTGGCATTTGTGTATTTTGTGACTTACAATGTAAAGTTATGTTTCATTTTAATCAACTTCTACTTATGTCTTGTAGTCTCAAGTTCCAGATAGTGCTGTTTTTAGATTATATTTTTTTTTAATATATGCTTTATTTATTTTAAAATTTCTTTTTCTTCTTTTTTTCAAATTAAATGTATTGCTCTTATAAATGAAAAAATAATAATTGACAAATTAAGGAAATTATGGTTTTTGTTTATTTATTCATCATATAGACAGTTCATCAAGATATATGTAGATATTGATGAATTATATAAGTAAAAATATACATTGTAATTTCAAAAACCGATTATTAATTGAACATTGATAAGTTTTTGGTTTTTTTTACATTGGAATACAAAATGATTATCAGTTACAATTTGAAACTTCTTGCTCATCACTGTTTGTCACTCGACCTGCTGTGTGGGGATTTTGTTATATCACCTACAGGTGTTAAATACTGATCACATGCTCTGTGGAATAAATTCCATGTTATTGGTCAGTATCAGGGATTATAAGTGCTCAAGTAAATTGTGATAGTAGCACCCTCTAGCAGGATTTTGGCATTACTAATGACAGTGCACAGTGTTCATTTTGGACATGTCTGTAAGTTTGTAAAGGCTAATATAATAATATTGATAGTATTTTTGATGATGCAAATTTTTTTTTTTCAAGAAGATGGTCATTTGATTATGGTTCATGGCCCCTGTCTGTCTGCAGGTCATTTGTTCATATTGTAATTATTATGTTGTCAATGAGAAAAGTTGTTGATGAATAGGGCAATATTCTCATGTCTGATTGCTTACAGTCTGCTTACATGCTACAATCTCCTTTGGGTATCTTGGTAATGTTGGGGAACCAGCAGATGCACATATATCCCACTTTTGAAGAGGGAAGCACACCACTTTTTGTCAAAATTTTCTTCACTATAACCCTAAGTAAGCTTTACACAATAGAAAGTTCATGTAATATGCACATCAGATGCCTCAGAATTTGTAAACGATTGATGCAGGCAGGGACTGATATTGTACAATTGTCCAATTACTTAGAATATGTGAAATCCTTTTTCAAACAAGTGAAAGTACAGAAACAGGCTTGCTTTACGGACATCAGCATTGCTTTTCAATAATATATAACATTTTTTGAAATTTCACGAACAAAACACTTGCTTTCTATCTCATTTCTACAAAAAATATTGGGAGTATATTATCATGTTTGTTTTAGAGTTAGCATATTTTGTTAGTTCCTGTTTGTTGCAAGTAAAAATACAAATTCAGCTCTAATGTATAAATGAGCATTGCCGTAGTAAAGAAAGAGAAAAATCTTTCTAACGGAACATCCTGGTATCAAACCCAGGACCTTACATTATTTATTGTCATTACAAGTTAGGTGATCAAACCACTGAGCTATCCAGGCCAATGTGAAAGATTTGGCAATATTACTACAATATAGAATTTAAAATCTAGTTTGGAAATCATATAAGAACTCTTCATATTGAGGAGATGAAAAAATAATTTTTGAGAAAATGTCAGAAATATTGCATATATCCTTAAATGTACAAGTGAATTTTCTTCTCAGCTTGTCACTGGTATCAATAAATCTTAAGGTTTAGTCCTACTTGAGATATTTCCTTTTTTATTAATGTAGATGATATCTGATAAAAAGGCAATTAGTTCATAAGAAGACAAAATTTATTTTTATCGAATATGACTCTGTTAAAATCTTTTTGATCCAACTATTACACCTTAAATGTTGAAGCAGTTTACTATGAATAAGTAGAACAAATTACTTTGAATAGTTAACATGACAAGACATTTCTCATTTTTCAAGATTTTGAAAAGTAACAAAGATAAAAAAAAAAAAAAAATAATAACCTCAAACAAAAAAATGAGATACAAATAAATTACAAAAATATGAGTGCTAAACGAAAGTGAGTTTGGGAGTGGTGGGTTGTTGTGGGGTTGGGGAGTGGTGGGTTGTTGTGAAGTTGGGGAGTGGTGGGTTGTTGTGGGGTTGGGGAGTGGTGGGTTGTGGTGGGGTTGGGGAGTGGTGGGTTGTTGAATTATGGAGGATTTATTGACATCTAGAGAGGTCACTTTCTATATTTAAGTTGCAGACTTGTATTTTAATGCTTATTAATTTTAGATTAATTACTGTTTGAATTCTTAACAAGTATTGCAACAACAATACTGACCACATTTTTCATTTTATTTCAGGTGGATGCTGTGGCTCCCAGGGAAGGAAAACTGTGGTGGGAGGGTGGGGGTGGTCGTGGTGCCTGGTTACTGATGTTCAGAGGTGTGTAAAGAGTCAGCTTGAATATACAGTGTTCAATGAACAAAATTCACAACAACCTTTACTGCTTCTGAGATTTGAGAGTCGATCATTGGAATCCTTTCAATAATGTGATGCAGGAAATTCATATTATCTATACAGTAAACTCTTAGTCATATTGTTGTGAAATTTTACCATGAGAATGAAGCCCTGTTGGTTGTTGTAAAGGGATTGGTTATGTTATCTTGCTTGATAGCTCACTGGGAGGGACATATTCTACTGTTAGTAGAACAGACAAGGTTTTGTTATAGTTATTACTGGAATTCAGACTTTTTCCTGTATCAAAACAAAGCAGTTCACATTACTTGTGGTTTATATTATTAATGAGTACAAATAACTAATTTGCAAACATAACTAGAAAAATTTGATTGAAATAAAGTTGATGTGAGTCTAATCATTGTCATTATACGTGAGGTAGGTACACACAAACAATAAAATAGTGTGATATACTCGTAGATGTGTCTTACTCATTTAATGCTTTCAACATTTCTCAATTTATGACAGGATATCCCTGGAGGTCATGACCTTGAACCCTGTTTGTGAAAGTGTGGAGACCTCTGAGGGTGTACCCGTTACTGTGACAGGGGTTGCTCAGGTTAAAATCATGAGGGAACCGGAACTGCTGAAAACAGCCTGTGAACAGTTTCTGGGAAAGAGTGTCAGACATATTGAGTCAGTTATTCTGCAGACTCTGGAGGGTCATCTTAGGTCCATTCTGGGTATGTGATGCTATTGTAGTGGGTCAGTAATTCCACATAGTTATATATCAGTCACACTGATTCAGTGATTACACATATAATTAGTTGTCGCAAGTCAGGCTTAGTATGAAAGTATATTTGAATATTAAATGTGATAAACATTTATATTGAACAAATCCACTTACACTTACCCAAGAATAGTAAATTTTTGCTGAAATGCAAAGTAAACATTGAAATATCAAATGAAGACAGGACATTTTTGGTGTTTTGTAATTCCTGAAGATACTGATGCCTTGTTTTTATAAAACTTCTAGATAGACTGGAGTTCTTAACTGTGATTCAAATGGTTTTCAGGTACATTAACTGTGGAGGCGATTTACCAGGACAGAGACCAGTTTGCTCAGCTGGTCAGGGAAGTAGCCTCCCCTGATGTTGGGAAGATGGGTATTGAAATCCTTAGCTTCACCATCAAAGACATCAATGATCGAGTGGAATACCTCTCGTCGCTGGGAAGAGCCCAGACTGCTAACGTAAAGAGAGACGCAGACATTGGAGTTGCGGAAGCAAACAGGGATGCAGGAATCAGGGTAAGATATGTTCCAAGCTTCCTCCTCAATGTGAACATGGAAATTTACACTTGTTGGTAATTACATGATGAACCAAGGATAAACTATACATGTGGGTATTATTTCTGCAATGTTAGTAAAGTAATCAATACAAAACAATTGTTATGTAGTTTGCCACAGTTCTTGTTCTGTGTAATTATCCCCACACATAGATTTCACATTTACATCATATCAAAATTCTAGAATTATTGTAGAATTTATTCTAGATTTTTCAATTAAACAGTCCATTCCTGGGATCAAAAATTTTGCTGTAGTAGGCAGAGCATTTGTTTTCTTTATTTTGCATTGTTTATGTTAGACATTGCACTCTGAAATGAAAGTACTACTATGTCAAAGTGAAATCAATATGTCATATACAAGTAATTGAGAGAAGCTGTGAAAAGCAAATGTAGTCATCTGTTAAGACATTTTTTAAATGAAGGCTGGTAGCATTTATTATAGTATAAAGCAGAAAAAAAAATTTCATATTAATCCTGAAGAAGGTTTTTGTAAAAAGGGCCATACGGTCATTAAATTTGCACAAGTCTGCATTCCTGAGAAATTAGTGATTATTATTAGAACTGTCAATTCCGAGATGGCCAATGATCGGGTAAAACAGATTGAATACTTCCTCTCTAAAATGATTGCATGGCAAGTCCCCAAACTTGACAGATTTTCTGTAGTGTTTATGAGGATATTGTTATTGCTCTCATTATTTTAGAGCTTCATGCAATGAAATTAGCATACATACATATACCTCAGACTTTTCTTGTTTTTTGTTGATATGAATATAAATTTACATGAAACCACCAAATAAGGAGCAGATAACTCTTGCTATTGCTTAGATAAGGATAATGGCCCTTGAGTCTCTTTGAAAAGCAGTATAAACTAATAGAAATACATTGTGATTCCAACTCTGTAATGACAGGAAGCAGAGTGTGACAAACAGTTGATGGACACCAAATTCCAGGCAGACACCAAGATAGCTGACTCATCCAGACAATACCAGATGATGAAAGCCTCTTTTGACATAGAAGTCAATGCAAAGGTCAGTCATTTGTTTTACTACAGTCTGACAGCGTTACACAGGAAAGCTTAAGGATTATTTTTAAAAGACAAAAATTTGTTAAATCATGAATACAGAAAGCTGAGGCAGAGTTGTCATACGAGCTACAGGGAGCACGTGAGAGACAGAGGATTCGACAAGAAGAAATTGAGATTGAGGTTGTGGAGAGGAGGAAGCTGATTGATGTAGAGGAGAAGGAAATTTTGAGGAAGGAGAAGGAACTGATATCTACTGTCAAGAGACCAGCAGAGGCACAGGCTTATAAGGTTGAACAGCTGGCTGAAGGTCAAAGGTAAGCATGGTAGATGGGATTAAATCCATATTTTTTGAATTGTTTGATTGACTATGAAGTACATCTACATTCTGTGGTTTTGGCAATGTATATGGGCATCAAATTTTGTTGATTTGGTAAAAAAAAAAATTTATACCCTGGAATCTAAGATTAGGGGGCATCTAGTTATTTACCTGTCTGTCTGTCTGGCAAAAAACTTTAAGCTTAGTCATATCTTTTACACCATAATAGGTAAAGCTTTCCATATTTAGTATGTGTATTTCTTATGGCAAGACCTTTCTATTGACACCAAAATAATTGACCTTTACAAATCTTTACATTTCCACTTTGTTGTAATCCAGGGGCATTGGTGTTATTGTTCATAGATTCATGGTCTTTGGTCTTTCACAACCTTAAAGACAAAAAAAAATAAAAAATGCTGAAGTGAGAAATGACATCAGTGCTTTAATTTCAGTCAAATTTGATTTGTAAATCTGTAGAAAGGAAAACATAATTCTGTCCCCATTTCACAAGAAGGTGTGCAAATTAATGCATTGTGAATAGTGTGTGACCTTATAGTTACCTTACAGTGAAACAAGGGTCAGATGAAGTTGTGAATACTATTTAACTACTGCTGATAATATTCAGGCTGATTAGTATTCCAAGATATGCAAAATGAGCACAGGAAAAAACATTTTGATGTTTAGTCTAAAGATTCAGGTTCTGATGGTGGTGGCAGCTTTTATGATGATGTTCATTACTTGGGGAACCTGGTGAATTGAAATGATTATCATACTATGCTCTTATTGACCATGTCAGGTCTCACTTACAAATTGTATATTCTTTAGGAGAGTGACTGTAGAAGCTGCCCATGCTGAGGCTGAGAGGATTCGTCTGATTGGTGGATCTGAGGCAGGTGCCATTGAATGTGTTGGTAAAGCTGAGGCAGAAAAGATGAGACTGAAAGCTTCTGCTTACAAACAATATGGAGAAGCTGCCATGCTATCTCTTGTTCTTGAGACCCTACCAAAGGTAAGAAACACATGTATAATCTGTACATCAGATGTACAATTTGATGGTTAGAATTTCTTATGTTATTCTTTTATAAAGATGATCTGTTCCATTTTCAAGCTACATTTTATGTATGTTTCTTTTTACTTCCAGATTGCTGCTGAAGTGTCTGCGCCACTTGCTAAGACCGGTGAGATTGTCATGGTGGGTGATGACAGAACTACCAGTGAAGTGAGTCGTCTTGTGAGCCAGCTCCCTCCAGCTGTACAGGCCCTCACTGGAGTGGATCTCTCCAAGGTCAGCAAGGAATCTATAGTAACACCACATACATATAATAACAAAGTCCTTGACATTGGTATAGTCACTTCAAGGTCAGCAAGGAGTCACAATAGTGTCACTTGAACAAAGTCCTTGACATTGATATAGCCATTTCAAGGTCAGCATGGAGACATAATAATTCCACTAAAATGACAAATCCCTGAATATTATATTAATCTCTCCATCAATAGCAACACTACAAAACTGATAAAGATCTTGATATTTGGGTAGTTTTTTCAAGGCCAGTACAAAGTTACTAATGATGTTTATTTCATAGAAGGCCTACAACTTAACAGTGCTGTAATGTACATTAAGAAATAAAGTAGTTCCAGCCGTTGGTTGTCAGGGCGTGTGTCCCCATACCAATCCAAATTATACAAACAAATTTGCATATATCCAAGTTTTAAGGCTGTCACGTGTGCACGTGTAACCGGTAACGTTTCGTGTTTGGGCTGTAAACGTTTACAAAATCCCTAAACGTTTAAACGATGTCTTATATATGTGGCACAAATCTTGCAGGGTTCAAATTACAATCTAAATTATTTGAATAATTATTTCAAGTGAATAAACTTATTAAACAAATTGCGAGGGGAAGTAATGAATTTATAAAAGTTTGACTATAGTCTATAGGAACGGTGAACAATTTCTCTGAAGCCTTTGTACATGGCTACTCGTGTCATGTGCAGCGAGGAGTATCCGACCGTCAGTGGCGTCTACCCAATTTTATATAGATTAGTAAATCACCATCTTACTTCAAACAACAGTGACTGTGTTGCAGTCGCAACATTCAAACAGAAGGTGCAAACCGATTTGCGCAAAAGGTTCAATATGGACAAACCAGAAATGTGTCAGAGTATTCCAATGCTCTGCACATTCTTGGATCCGCGTTACCGCTCGCTTCCGTTCCTCAATGACGAGCAACGCAATGTTGTTCGAGATACGATAAATAAAATCTTAAAACAAAAAGACGATGGACAGAAAATTGATGCATGTAGTGTTAATAACGAAAACAAAACACAAGAAGCAGACATCAAGTAAGGCGAGAATGAGCCCGAATGCAAGAGAAGTAAACTTTCTCAGGATATATCCTTCCTGTTAGGATCATATTTTGACACCGGAGATTGCAAAATAATTACCCCTTCCACTTCAGATGAAGAGATCGAATTATATATATCTGAAAAAAGTGCGCCGACAAATACCAACCCATTTACTTGGTGGAAAACCAGTCGTATTAATTTTCCAAAATTAGCAAGTCTTGCAAAGGATTTGCTATGTACACCGGCAACGTCCGTTGCCTCTGAGCGCGTCTTTTCCACAGCGAGTGGAACTGTTACAAAACTGCGCTCCTCCCTTGACGCTGAGAACGTGGACAAACTGATCTTTTTGAACAAAAGATTAAAACATAAAGTGAATTGCGCTGCACCGGCTGCACGTGAAGTCCATGTTAAAACCGAACCGACGGAAGAAGCCGCGGCACCAGCTCTGCCCTCTCTGGACAATCTAATGTGAAATCACTGAAATGAAAATTTGAAAAATGAAGTTTATTGTGAATTTGTGATCTGTATTGTGCAAATGTTGTACAGTGTGAATAAAATTGAATTGAATTTAAATGCTATCCGGATATTTATGTTCGTGTATTTTATTCTGCCTTATATTTAATTATTTATACCCCGGAACGTCCGGTGACAATCTCTGCATCGTCCATAGAACGATGAAAACTGAAACACAAACATAATGGTCATTAATGGGTCTTAAAATTCTGTGCGTATTTTATTTTATTAAATTATACAACACTTCGTTTAAACGGTAACGTTTCGTTTACAATGCTTCGTTTAAACGTTTACAAAATTTTGTAAACGTGACAGCCTTACCAAGTTTGTATTTGACCAGTCAGAGACTAGTATACAGTAAAAATTAAATGATCACATTCACATGTTATTCAACTTACACATTTTAGATAACCAAGCAAGGAAAATAACTTTTAACTTCAAATGCTTGAATACACACGCAAAAAAAATCTTGCATAATCTCTGGCTACTATAATGTAGATGTGTGTACATTTGTTCTGACAATATGGAGAAATTGAAATTCAGTTGTTTAATGTGGAGAAGAGAATACATACCAGTTTCATTTATCACTCTGTTATTTGTTTGTAGGTTGTTGGTAAAATCCCAGGTGCCTCAACATCTTAGAGACCAATGTGTTTCCTGAAAACCTGCATGCTTTTATAAATAAGACGTTTTACATTTGTCTGTTGTGTTATTGTGTAGATTTATTTTACACTTCCATCAACTGATAACCAATCAGCAGCATATTTACTGTATATAAGCAGTTATATTGTCTGTAACATATCTCATGTATAAATTACATACAATCATAGCAACATCGGTTACTTATGTTGCTGTACTAGTCATCATATCATTTATTTCTCTCATAGTTCAATTTTTAAATCTGATTCTATAATACCTGCCTTACGAAGCAGTGTTTTTGCTCAAAGTTGTGTACTGGTTACCGGTAATGTAAAAAAAAAAAAAATTCTGAAGTGGGCCATTTTTATTTAATCTATTTTTTTTTTTAATGGTATATACACTGTATCTCTTCTTTGGAATATTATTTATTCAAAGGGTTAGTGAACTTTGCAAAATAAAATGATCAAAGACATACAGACAGGAAGGCCTGTGATTCTGTGCTGCACTTGGTGCAGGGAAGTACTGAAGCTGCTACACACTGCTCTGGGATTAGAACTTAGAACTATTGTTACTGGCAGCTATTGTCCTTTTGTACAGTTTTGTTGTTTTAGTACAGTGTATTACACATAGTCTTGAAATAAGATTTTTATTTATTTTTTTTTTGAAAAAAGAATTTATTCCAACATTCAGAGACTGTTTTGTAATTGTGAAGTTCGCAATCACACAAGTAAAGTTATAAAGGAGGTGAATTTTATTAAAGTTTGGAGTTTTAGATATGAAGTAAAATACTGTAATCACTTGTAAATATGGTCATGAAGCTGTTCAAGAAACGGGTATATGCTTTGTTATTGCAAACCGAATTACTTATTTACAGTGATGTTCTCTTATAACGTAAATCGGAACATAACATTATTGTTTGGCTATATCATTCTTCTGTTTTCTACCTGTAATATAATATAAGACACTTGCTGCAGTACAAAGTTTGCAGATTAAATCTCTATTGTATCACAAATAAATTTTGTTGTTAGAATCACTTTCATGTTACCTAGCATCAATATTTCTCCATGGATAAGCTACCCACAAACATTATGTATCATTATAGGTTCGTATTATGTGCTTGTTTTTGATTTTGTATGTTGTCATATAAGCAATACAGTGTACATTTCAGCACACCATGAAGCTGAATGCATATTTATATGGTAATCATTATACCCAACTAGTATTTAGTATACTTTGAAATAAAATTGTAGTAAAATAAAGAACATTTTTCTTGTATACATCAACTTCCAGGTAATTCTTGGTGATTTCCATCTAACTTGTTAAGAAGTGCAATATTGGCATTCCAAATTATAGATTCTTGAGTGGGACGTTAAACAATATATAATCAATCAATCCAAATTATAAACCTGCATGCATTTATTTTGTTACAATGCATGATTTATTCATTGTAGAGTTGTGTGCACTTAGTAATTACATGTAGATGCTGCCATAAGAAAGTAATACTCACACACAAGTGTTTGCCTTTAAAGCAGCATGGACACGATTTGAGGTGAAAATTTTCAAATTTTATTTTTTCGTATTTAATATTTACAATTCTAAACTAAGGTTTCTAATGGTCAACCAAAATTTGAATGTCAGTTGTTGAGTTACAAGTGAGATACATCACTTACATTTCTTTGTTGTACATAAACAAGGCTCTGGTGTAATGTTTTTTGTTTACATACAAATTGCTGAATAGAAACTATCATGTTTGAAACAAAATGAAATTTTATAAACAACTAAAATTGTTTGTGTTCAAAGTTAACTTGTAAATTGAAAAAAATCTGCTTTAAATGAAACTTTTACTAGTATATTTAACCCGTGTAAACAAAAACATGACACAAGCCTTGTTTACGCAACAAAGAATTGCGAGATCTGCGTCTTTCATGTAACTTGACAACTGACATTCAAATGTTGCTAACCATTGCAATAGTTAAGCACTGTGAACATTAAAAATGGAAAAGTAAAGATTTGATTTTTTTAAAGCTCAGATCGTTTTGTGTCCTTGCCCCTTTAATCATACTCTCTGTTGTACATGTACAACTAGCGAAGAAGCCACAATAGTTGCCATATTACCTACCCTATACTTTATATATTCCTGCTGCATACATCAAGACGCATTGAGTATTCTGTTGGGCAAGTGCCCTGGAGTTGTCCAAAATCCTATCTCACACTTGTTAAATATAGAAGTAGAAGTCTCCCAAATGAAGTTCGGAGACTTACTGTTTTTGCTCAGTTATTATTCTTTTGCTTCTTTCTCGTGCCTAAAAATGTCCGCAGCCATTCTCTGTAACCATTGATGAAAGCACAAGATATTCGAGGATATAAAAGACCAATGTATCTAGTTGTGCAGAAATGTTATTGTTTTCAGTTTGATGGGGGGGGGGGGGGGGGTTTGGATACAATTTGGGGGGGTGGGTTCAAATGTGGGTGGGGTCGAACATGGAACTCTCTGGAGAAAATAATTGGTTCTAAAATTTAACAGATGCAACTTGGCAGATATGATAGAGTCCTGGGGTCTTTGGAAATGAGAATGACAGGGTATACAAACTAGTATGGAGATCAAGGGACTCGCAACTCCTGTGACCTTGACCTCAACAATTGGTATAATTTAAAACTGGGACTACTAGCAACATGGGATCTTCAGATATAATAAGAGGATGATAGATCTACAAACTAGTATTAAGATGAAATGACTTCATTGACCTTGACCATAAAATTGGTTTTATTTAAGAATCCGATTTGGAAGAAACAACTTTAGAACTGGTGATGAGTATCTAAGTGAAATGACCTTTGACCTTGACAAAAACTGGTATAACTTTAGAACTGGAATTCTGAGAGATATGGGGTCTTCAGAAATGAAAAGATAATACAAACTAGTATCAAGGTCAAATTACTCCTGTGACCTTGATCATAAAACCAGGACCAATAGAGGCATGGAATCTGGATGTTGGAAATACAGGATATCATTAATCTAAGCATAATGAAGGTAAATGTGGGGAACACTTGTAGATCAACTGAGTATCACATAATTACAAAAGTGTTGCAAGAAGATGACTCGCTCTAAGATACATGCAGTTGAAGACCTGATTGTCAGTTGTTGGTATATTTTGCTTGAGACAACTCATTCTTAGAAACATTCATCAATTTATTTACATTGTGAAGTAAAATCAGGAAATTTAAATATTTTGCATCCTAGAAAAAACCCATCTAATATTTACTAACCCAATCATTGAAGACTTGATAGTCTGCAAATTAACCAGCTCCAAGGGTGCATGCTCTTTACAAAGCTCTAGCCCAAATCCAAAATTTACCTGCCTTAGACCATCAATTATTTCATGCTCTGTATAAGATATATGTCTTCCATAATTTGAATGTTGTTGGTTGTTTTTTTGTTTCATCAAGAATTTTTATTTTACTAATATTAAGAAACTGCCTGCTGTAGGCAAAGTACCACATTTAAATCTAAAGCTTAGGGCTCAGGGTTGTAGCAGTGAGGGTTCTTGAATGTGCCAATGCCTACTGTGACATGGGACCTCTGTTTTTAAGATCATATCCAAAAAGAATCAGCATTTGGTGAAGGAGCAATCCCTACCCATGACCATGGCATGAGAGGGGTTCAAACTCCCAGTTATGAAGCAAATGCTCTACCACTGAGCTACCATAACCAGCAACTTGCACTTGATTGTATTCACCAGTAAATGTTGTTGCACATTAAATGTAAACTCTTTGCTAACCTTGGCATAGTTCATATAATTTTATTGTGATAATGTTACTTGTAAATAAATGGCATTAACAAACACATGTGTTGTATTTGTCACTCTACCATTACACAAACACTGGCATCATTCTTAACTTCAAAACACACATCCATATCTTTCCTTCTGTACAAAACAATTCTGTATGCCTACTTATTCAAGCTAATGCACTATTTGGCATTATAAAAAAAAAATTAGCACTGATAATGGATGAACAGATTATTTTACGCAATTATAAAGTAGCGCTCTTGCTTTACCACCAAAACTGCTAAAATAGGTACATACACAGTAAAAATTATGGTACAGTCAAATTGTTGATAGTTTATATTCTTGTGTGACAAATGTGAGTGAGATTTAATATACACTGTTTGCTAACTCTGAAGGGATCCATACAAACATTTATACATGTACAAATCATATAGACAAAATAAGAATTTATAACAAATCCAGTAGTCGTATAACAATGTATGTCTGATTTTCAGGATGGTCATTCATTTCACATTCCTGGGGATGAGAGACTCTTCTCCATAAACTTTCTCTTGGAAAAACACAGCCACCACTGAGAAAAAATAAATTGATTCTTAATACATCACTAGTATCTTCTTTGCATGTGTAAAATTCACTGTTTATAACATAAACAGGCCCACAGGCCTTAATGCTCACCTGAGTATTAGTCAACAGCAACCCCAAAAGCAACAGAATTAATAATAATTCTACTGTTTTGTATTTCTAAGCTAAATTTTAATATTCAGCAGCAGTATAAAACAAGATGCATTCCTTTAAAAAACACAAATGCCCCATAAAGTGTTCATACTGATGAAAGACTCATGCAGTATTAGTATAATATATATTATTCAGGATCCACCTCTAGGATTGTGAAATTCACAATTTTGGTACACTGTACATGTCCTCTGGGATATGAAATTTACAATTCTGTAAAGAGCTGCCTTGTGGGGACCCGGGTTAGAATAGGTCCTCAGTACCCCTTTGCTTGTCGTAAGAGGCAATTAAATGGGACGGTCCTTCAGATGAGATTGCAAAAACCGAGGCCCCATGTCACAGTAGGTGTGGCACAATAAAGATCCCTTTCTGCTCAAAGGCCCTGAGCACCGAGCATAGGCCTAAATTTTGCAGCCATTCACCAGCAATGGTGACGTCTCCATATGAATCAAAAATCCTCAAGCGGGACGTAAAACAAAATCCAATCAATCAATCTGTAAAGAGCTATACCTGTTCCTTCTACATATATACTTAGTTTCAATTTAGTATCAATAATACGTAAAAACACTATAGTCCAAGTTTTCCACTGTCCCGAGACATCATTAAATTTACAATCTTGGTAGAGGCCTTTCTATTATACATCACTATGCATTTAGTTTAATTTTAAAGAGATATGCAGGTGTAGTGGAGAAGATATGAAAAGAATTTGAAGGGTAGTTGTTCAGAAAAAGTAAAAATGTTAGTTGTTAATGCATGACAGATGATGCATGACAAATACAGATCAACAGCACCTACGAAAAAAAAACCAACAAACAAACCAACCAAAAAACAAATAAAACAAAACCACCCCACAAAAATACCTTGACAAATTAAAATATTTCAAATTCATTAAACACACTAGTGGTACAATTCCTCAGGTGAATACCATATTTGGCAGATTTGTCTGAAAGAAAAGCTGTTGAAATTGGTGGCACTTTGACTTGGGTATACACATGTAGGTTACCCTTCTGTATTTCCGCCATATAATCATAATTCAACAGCTAGATCTCTCAGCTGGTTCTAGTTGAATAATTGTTTACAGAGTTGTACCCCTTGGACTTAGAAAATTTTAGGCAATTCAGTTTCTGCTCATTATCTCAGTCATACATGGACAATCTAAATTGAAATTCAGGATATAAATTCCTGACAGAAAAGTCAATTTCATGTGATGGTCATTTCAAGTTCTTTGTTGCAGAATTATGCCCTTTGAACTTTAAAAATTTCAAACAATTCACAGTCTCCACTCATTATCTCAGTCATGCATGGACACTTGGCCAAGTTATGGCCTTCCATTCATGTTGCCTTGAAACATCTAATTTTGGAGCAGATTTTCATTCTATGTTATTATAAGTTTTGCAACTTTTACCCTTAATTTTTGTGAAATTTCAATGTCCACCAAAAATGCCAACTGGTCAACTGTACCAAATTTACCTGATAAACTGTATGCATGTGTTTCAAACAAAAATTAAATGTACGTATAAGTGATACCTAGCTCGGATTTCTTGAAAAACTCTGAAACTTAAGTTTGAGTTTTCTTTTATTTGAGCAGTCAAAATTTGATTAAAATATCAGACTTAGCCCAAGTTTCAACTGAAGTTTTTTCTTTGAGAAATCTGGGCCTGAAGATTCTGTTACTATAGTAACTTTGTAATCCATGTATGTCCACAAACATATTAAGAAATACTCTAAGTATACTTTTTTTAGTGTGGTACATATTTCTGCAATAGCCATAGCCTGCACAATTTTACACCAATGATCTAATGGCAATCTAAAAATTGTCATAGAAATCCACACCAAAGTACAACTTTCAAATTTTTACCCAAGGAAATAAGTACAAAATTTTTTTTTGAAGCATAGATGCTTTATCATAGACTCATAACTAACCTTGCTTGGTTTGTCATCCTGCTCGAATACTTTCTCTACCATTCTGATTCCTGTTTCTTGTCTGATCTGCAGTAGGTAGTTTCTCATAGTATCTGAAATCAAAATGGAGTTGATTATCATACTAATACATACACATTAGTAAGAATTTAAAATCTAGTACTGATTTATCATAAGACTTTACATGATCAAATATACTGTCTTTGTCAGTTGAACAGAGAAAGCAGGTTAAACTCAAGATTAGTAAACTTTTCATAGATATTTCACCAATATTTGCACTTTAAAAAGAAGTTCATTGTTGGTAAATATCTAGTCACCTGTCTGGTATCTATACTGTATTTGTACTTATTTCAATTTATTTAAAAATCAGCGTGATCAGAGCTGAGGCATCATACATTGTAATTTAGTGCTTTTAAGTACAATACTTGAACAACACTGTATTCATTCTGATGAATAAAATATTCTTTTTTAAATTAAAAAATGATGAACAAATAAAGATTTCCATATTTAAGCACCACCATAAATTTGCATTCCTGTGAGTATGAATTCTGCTAAAATACCAATCTGATAAAAATCAAATCCTCAGATCCGCTCATGTAGATTGCTAAAATTATGTAATCAGACTGGCTAAAATACAGCAAATAGCTCACTCTAGTATGATGTTGGACCTCTGATGTAAGGGTCTTTGAATTAAATCCCAGTGCATATTGCTTGAAAAATATTTCATCATTGTCTTCCAGTGCAAAAGGCTATTTTTCAAAAATTGCCCCCTGATCTGTCATCCAATCAGAAGCAATAAACTAAACAGAGTAGGTACAGTGCTATCCACCAGGTATGTAGCAATAAATTATTTACATCTCAAAATGAAGCTATTCCACAGGAAGTTTTAAGCTCACTTGATATCACATTTGAACAATAAATTTGAACAACATTAGTTCATCTGCTCTAGTGAGCCAGTGTAATGTAAGTCAATCTATTGTATATCAATCTGATTTTCATCCAAATTTTTATCCTTAATTCTACACACATTTTAAATCTTTGTAGGTAAAAGAAAATATGTAAATATTAAAAAAAAAAGAGGGCAATATCCCTTCAAATTATGAAATTGCAGTCGCTTGATAATCTTCTCCAGTACCCCTCTGATCATTGTTATAAACATTGAGATTTATTTTATAACCTTGAGATTTATTTTATCCCCTTGAGATTTATTTTATAACCTTGAGATTTATTTTATCCCCATGAGTCTCACTTTATCACCTTGAGATTCATGGTTACCACAAAACATATACCATATCCCTTCACATGCAATGTATAAATGTCAACAGAAATAATTATAAATTATTATGTTTGATTAAAAATATACGTAATACTCTACCCTCTTCAGCTCTGCTGGCTGGTTTTGTGAACATGGCGTTCAGTGGAAACTTGGGTTCTCCTGGGATTGGAAAGTTAATTAATCCTAATGTGTACATTTCTTTACTGGCAGCTGACTTGGATGAACACTAAACAAAATACAAGCATTCCTAAATTTTTCAAGTATGACGAAATATTCAGATATCTGCTTAATGTTTATGATTTGAAATCTGTGCATACTTTCTTGACATCATACATTTTTGACATTATAGGTTTTAATTTTAATAAAATTTTCTCCAGCCTCCTTAAAGAAATACATCAGGTCTATACAATGTTTGCACTTCTCTATCCTCTTTAGTACTTGACATATATACATACAGACAGCTTGATAATCTACCATCGCTATGTTTATATAAAATTACATGTATGTTGGGAGTAACTATGTTGAATAGAGTTTGAATTTTGATGAGGAATGAAAGTTGGATGATTACCTTTTGTAACTTCTTGAGACATTCGCTAATATATAACGTAATATATATAAGTGTCCTGTCAGCCTCACTCTGAAATCATTACAAACACATGTTACCTGAAATTAATTCTACACACATAAGAAGTACTAAATAAGGTCATATGTAATGTTTCTGCCATTTTTTTGTTGTTGTAAGATTAATTTTTCAGCTTATAATACATTAATACATACAAAATACACTAACTCTAAAACAGACCTGGTTATATATCCCTTATTTTTTTTTTTTTGTAGAAAGAAAATAGAATGAAGTGAATTACATCTGAAATGTCACGACAAACTACATCAAGTATGACCTTAATATGACTACAATATTTAACTTAATTTTCCAAATAATCAAAATCTATATAAGTAATGCTTTTGGTCTATGGTTTATTTATTCAATGAGGTTTTCATATTAAATAAAATGTATGTTGCTCTTGGTTTCATTTACATTTGATAAAATCTGTTGTAAGAATATTCATTCATTGTAAAGTATATAACTTCAACATTGACTTTGTTTTCTTTCATTAGACTTTATATATAGACGCCAAATCCAAGTATGAAAAATACATGCAACACAAAATGTACTACAATACATTGTCATAAATCATATCATTGTTGATTGATTGTTTGGGGTTTTACACTGTGTTGGCAATATTTCAGCCATTTTACAGCAATCATATCATTGTAGCACAAAATAAAACACTTACCTTTATTTCATAATTCCTAAAGAATATATTGGCTTTGAAGTAGTATATAGCCTCATCAATGATGTCAAAATCTGAAGCTACAGGAGAGAACATTTATATGAGTCTAAACGCATATAAATAAGTGATAAAATGATTAAACAAGAGAAGGACTGTATATTTTGACAGATCTGTTATGTTTTCTTACTATCTTTGGGGGCGGGGCCTTTATATGTTGTCCTCAGAGGCATTAGAGCCATGTTTCCAATATGTTTTGGAGGATCTGTGAATTTGGAATGATAAGCCTGTAAAATGGAAACATTGTTATAGATTACAAACTAAAGCTTGATCAATCTTAAAATAATTTGAATTGATAAGATTTTTGAGACAAAAATTATAAGAAGAAAACTAATCTGATATTCTCTTTTGATACGAAAGAAAATGATGCTAACTGGCATGGTTTCTGTCTTGATTCAGTGGTATGTGTAGTTTCCCTGTTGGTTGTTCCACCCTTCTTCCGTGTAAGACCGCGACTATCAATGATAAAAAAAAATATCCATGCATATTGAAAAAAATATATATAGTTGAGTAAATAGCCTTTAAGAAGATTTTAAGTTTTCGTAATTATTTACATGCAGTCCGTTCTAATACAAGCAAAGATTATTTATGTATTTTTAACTTTTGTTTTTACGTAAGTAAGCGATTAGATTCTATATCATCTGTGCGTTTTGTGTCTGGCACTGTATAAACTGTCGACAGAAAGAGAAAAGTGACATTGAATGTGATTCAATGTGTGTAGGACTCGAATTTGTTTCATTAACTTTAATTGAAAATGCCACGATACGGACAGATTGTCATGGGTCCAGCAGGAAGCGGAAAGGTAATTTAATTTCCTATATAGTCCTGGGTGCAGGTCGAAATTCACCAGAACATTTCGTATTTCGACACCAAGGACAAGGCGTTTCGGCACATATTTTAGCATTATCTCAGCAACATTTGTCGAGGCAAGATATTTGGACCGATGTATATACAATCTAACTAAATATTTTGGATGATTCATGTTTTAATGCGTATAAAAGAGGAAAAATTTGTACTTTTACAAAATAAAAAGGAAACAAAAATTACGTCCAATGGTTGAATGCCTAGCCTGTGTATTTTGGCACATGATTTACCTTTAGTTATCGTGATGAATATGATTTTAGACCTACAGGTATTTGAAGACCTATAAAAATGTAGGGTATATACATCAAAACTAATATGGTTTTCTGATTAAGCATGTTTTATATATCTAACAAACACTAAAAAAAAATTAATGAAATTAAGTTTTAAGGTGTATTTTTAAAGCTCGGTGTGGGGAACTTTTTTTGAAGACCTATCACAAGAACAATAACTTGCATAAATATATCATATATACAAAATCAGCTGTTCACAGTTTAATAATACAATTTTAAAACATTTTTATCTGTCTTGCTACAAAGAAAAAAAAAGAATGTTGTCTGGTGCTCTACCAACTGAGCTAACTGGCCACTGTTGATTGAACCCGGCTGACTACTACCATTATTGTGCCAAGTTTCACATCAATTAATTATTATTACACAAAATTTGCCTGTTATTATAAAAAAAGTTATGTAATGTAAGACTGCTGTCAAGATTTCTGCTTCTTTTCAGACAAGTACAAACTTCTGACAAGTTAATTTATTAATTTTAAAAGCACCCATGAAACATCTACTGTATTGTTAAATTTCATCACCAGGTTCCTGTTCACTTTGTTTTTGTGATATAAAACAAAGAGGAATTCAGCATTACACAATGGGAAATGTGTTAAACAGAAAAAATGTTCTTGTTGTGACAATATATGGCAATATAACATGTATGATGATAATGATGAATATTGGTTGGCAGTAATTGGAGAATTATCTACATATTGAGTGGAACTACCATTGATACAGTGTTATAATTGTGTGGTAATGGTCACATATTAGCTTGTTGATCATGGCAGGTTTTTGTTTTTCAGTCCACATACTGCAGTAATATGGTGAAGCATGCTGAAATGCTGAAGAGAACAATCCATGTTGTGAATCTGGATCCAGCAGCTGAATACTTTGATTATCCTGTTCTTGCAGGTAAATTATATGCAGTAAGTTAGCTGTTGGGGACAAGAATATATATGCAATAGTTTAAATGTTCTAGTGCATGCCACAATATCATCTTTTAGCATGTTCAGTAATCTATGATTGAAATTCAGTTTTTGATTATAATAAATTTAATAATTACAATATGTCATGTCCTGTAGGGGTATACTGATAAATTACACATATGTCTGAACTCAACATCCAAAAATAGTGATAAGAAATGTATGTTACAATAATACACTTGTACTGTTGTACACAGGTCTCTAACATGTAAATGTAACTGATTCATTGAGTAAACTGAGGAACACAGATATAGATTTCAATAAGATGTTGATATTACAGCTGTTCAGCACTGGAGTTACATTGTACCATTTTGAATTTTGATGAACTGAATTAGTGCTTAAGGATGGATTATTTGTTTTTGACTTAATATGGGTGGAGAGAAATAGCTCTGGCATTCAACTTACAAAATATTTTTTCATTATAATGGATATGAATTGAAGATTTATATGTGTTAGATAACTGTAAATGTTCACACAGAGAGAGAGAGAGAGAGAGAGAGAGAGCGAGAGAGAGAGAGAGAGAGAGAGAGAGAGAGAGAGAGAGAGAGAGAGAGAGAGAGAGAGAGAGAGAGAATCAGTGAGTCAGAGTCATGTTATAAATACTTCAATACCAGTTGTCCCTAGTATATGTTCTGTTTTAAGGTGTACATATAAAGATATTATGCATATTAACAGTCTGTCCTTTAATGGACAGTGAAACATAGTTATAGTGAACATGTTTATAATGAAGTACCATTTACACCAAAGTGATTTTCAATCCCTTCATAAAGTAACAGTAATAAATAACTCAGTAGATATGATGAACATCTTCAGAGGAAAATGGGGTGTCCCAGGCACTTCACTAGATCCATGTTTCACTATTTATGTATACCTAGACATTATGCTGAGACTTCACGATACAAGGCCTGGAAGGTCACATAATTTGCATGAGAGTCCCTCCCCTCATCTCCTCCCTTCCTTTTAAATGAAAATGCTGGAACCCACACATCATATTACATGTAGTACACAATATGTGCATAATAAGTAATTTGGATGCTATGAGAATAGTCTGGATTATCATTTGGTTTATGCAATATATGATTTTAAGGTGTAAAAGTTCATGAAAAAAAGGGAAACACGGTACTGTAATGTAATCTTCTATTTAAAAAAGTCCATCTTTGGATTTTCCTCAGTAACACTACTGTTATAGCATGCGTGACCTCTCATGTGTGATCTATCATATATTATCTCTCAAGTATGACCTCTCATGTATGACCTCTGTGTGACCTCTCATGTATGACCTCTGTGTGACCTCTCATGTATGACCTTTCATGTTAGCAGTATGTATTATACATGTAACTAATCTCCTTCCTCATTTAGACATCAGGGAGCTCATACACCTAGACGATGCTATGGAGGATGAATCACTGAGATTTGGACCAAATGGAGGTCTTGTGTTTTGCATGGAGTAAGTACTATAATGATGTAGTTTGATTTTTTTTATTGTAAACATGAATTATTCAGGAAGTTGTCTTTTAAACCACAGGTAAATACAGCTCTTTGCTAGCCATGGTTTTTGATGTACAGTTTTACTGGTAGCTCTCACTACCATGATGTAGCATATCAGAGACCCTTTGGTGAATGAAGATGAACTATGTGTGGTCTTTTTTATTATATCTTATTAAACAAACAAGTATTAAAGTTGTACAGATATATATAGGAATATAACACTGTCTGTCTCTCCATCTGTCAGTGCAGAGTGTGTCAGGATGTGATTGCTAAATCAAGGTCATATAGGCAATGTCAGGATTATGTCATTGGTACTAAAATGTAAAAAAAAAAAAAAAAATATTGTCCAGATGATATGGTTTGATGCATGGTACTTTAGAAACTAAGTAAAAATTTGATCTTTGGTAGCTTGTATATGGCCTTTAAAGTATTGTGTGAAACCCATGGGGTTGGATCGTACCTCAACATTTTTATTTTAGTAATCAAGGATTTCTTTCTTCAAGCATCTGTAATTTCTTTTCAGATATTTAGCTCAGAACTTTGACTGGCTTCAAGAACAGCTGGAAGAAGTTGAAGATGATTATATCTTATTTGACTGTCCAGGTAATAATACTTTGAACATATGAGAGAATTCTAACCTGTGGACACATTCTCTTGTAAATTGATTTGATTTTCATGTATATTATGCTCTTGAGATGGAGTTTAGAGTATTTTAGGCTGTTTTATTTGAATCTTATTATTTATGAATTTGGATCATTTGATCCATCTGCATATTTTGTGTAGTAAGTACAGTTTATTTGAGCAAATCTGATATCTAATTTTACTTAGGTTGATTTCACTTATTGGTAAAATGAAGGAAAAAATGACACTCTTTAAAAGTGTGTGTAGGGTTATATATATGTTTGGTTGCAGTACTTTAGTGGCTTAATTATTTATATATTGAAATCTCAATGATGTGTTCCAATGGAATCTCATATGATGTACTATCTTGAAATCACAATGATGTGCTCCAATGAAATCTCATATGATGTACTATCTTGAAATCGCAATGACGTGCTCCAATGAAATCTCATATGATGTACATCTTGAAATCCCAATGATGTCTTCTAGTAAAATCCTTTACGATGTACAGTCTTTAAATCCCAATGATGTGCTCTAGTGAAATCCCAATGGTGTGCTCTGTTCATATCTCCTACGTTGTGCTACATTTAAATACTTTAAGATGAGTGAGGTTGTACATTATAACTGTGTGTACAATTATAATTACAAGCATTTGCCTGGGTTGTAAGGCAAGCTGACTGACTTAGGATTAACATAGACTGATACAGATCATATATTTAAAATTTTAGTAAAATCAACATAACAATCAATTACCTTGAGAAAAAAAAATTTAGAAATGATTATACCTGGTCTAATGCCTGAAACAGAACTTCAGTGCAAAACTTTAAGAAAGTGATGATAGAGGGAGGGAATGAGATCAGCAATGCTGAGACCATACCTGTGAGCCACAGTCCTGCTAAACAGACTACAACCCACACAGTCTACTGCCCACACAGACTACAGCCCACAGTTCACGGCCAACTGTCTACAGCCCATACAGTCCACAGTCCACACAGTGTAATGCAGTCTTTTAGTTTACAGCTCACACATTCTACAGCCCACATAGTCATCAGTTCACACAGCCCACAACCCATGCAGTCTACAGCTCACAGTCTGCTGCCCATACAGTCCACAGTGAACTGCCCACATAGTCTACTATCCACAACAAATATAATTTATCACATTAATTTCTATAAGACTGAGTGCTAACTGTAATTTGGCCATTTTATCTTAAGTGATGTCTTCTTTAAATTACTATTTGTAGCAAGATTACTTTCTGCTGAATGTGACACCCTCAAGATAAAAGTTCTACCACAGAGCAAAAATCTATATACAAGACCCTGGTGTAAAAACATCAGTATGTTCCATTTTAAACTGTTGACAATTTGCAAATTCTAAAAATACATTTTATATTTGCTTATGGTTGTAGGTCAGATTGAGCTCTACACACACATACCAGTGATGCGACAGTTAGTGGATACCCTACAGAAATGGGATTTTCGGATCTGTGGTGTGTTTTTAGTAGACTCTCAGTTTATGATTGAGCCATCCAAGTTTATATCAGGAATTCTGACAGCTTTATCCACAATGGTGAATCTGGAAATACCCCACGTAAATGTCATGACAAAAGTCGATCTCCTCAGTAAAAAGGCCAAAAAAGAACTAGATAGGTAAAGGAAGGAAATACTTTAGTAACATACAAGGAAAAAGCAATGAAACTGGGCCATGTGCATTGAAGATTAATGTTTATATCTCTCAATGTCTCTATCATAGCGAAACTTATTATCTGTGTATGATCAAGGCACATAATAGTCAATTTTGACTGGGTGCCTCTACAGATAAGAAGAAGATTGATACCATGGTTTGATGTAGGAAAAATGACTGCTTGGTGGAACTTTTGAACATAAGAATTCAAAATACAACTCAATTATTGTTTCTCAAATGTACCTGTCATATTCATGTAAACTATTTACTCATTTTGGTACTAATTAGTCACATCTGCTGACCATATGACAACATAAAAACTTGGATACCTAAACAATTTTTTAAAATTCTCGGTGCTCTTTAGCACAGCAAAATATTGATCAATATTACCGTGGAACTAATCATATGTATCAAGCATACTGACCATTGATATGATTTGCTAATATTTTGAGGAATAAAAATGTCAGAGTTTCAAAAACTGTTTCAAAATCTTGTCAGCAGTGAATATCAATTTATGTTAACTGTAGTTTTGTTACTTAAAATATTTAAGTGATGGTACCGTCATATTGATCTGTGATGTGAGACCAATCTGAACAAAATTTAGAGTGACACAAAGTTGTGTTAATATTCTCATATACTATGCATGTTTGCATGAGTACTTAGACTCAATGTGTAAATAGTGTATGTAAATATGATGAGTACATTTAAGAAATGAGTTTTATTTTGAATGCTTACATTAAAAATCCTGCAAAATGGTGTAGATTTTGTGTTCGCCAACAGTGTTATGCATAAATATGTATTTAAATCAACGAATGTGGTGAAAGTGTAGCTTCCTTTAAACTTGTATCAACAGGTTTTAAATTCGCATTTAGTATTTTAAACTTGTATAAATCTGACAGATTTTCAACTTGTATCTACAGATTTTCAACTTGTATCTACAGATTTTAAACTTGTATTTATAGATTTTCAACTTGTATCTACAGATTTGTAACTTGTATCTACAGATTTAAACTTGTATCTACAGATTTTAACTTGTATCTACAGATTTTGTAACTTGTATTTACAGATTTTGTAACTTGCATTTACAGATACTTGGAGCCAGAGTTACCAGTGTTACTTGCAGAAGAATTTGATGACAACAGATTGACTAAAAAATTCAAAAAACTTAACGACTCTATTGCTAAAATGGTAATGAATTTTAAACCTAATGATAACTGCTATACACAGAATTTGCTGTAGAAAAGCAATGTCTCATTTCATATCTTTTTCTTTTTAATATTTATCATTTTTATATACCTGCATAAAATGCTGGCATATTATGTTCTACTATTGTTGTCCAGCTGTCCATCTGTTCCCTTAACTTTCTTTGCAACTCCTCCTAAACCCTTGGGGGATTTTAATGAAACTTGGTACAAAGAAAGATCACAATGTGTAGATGTGCATATTACAAAGGAAACAATGCCCAATTTTTTAAAAGAGTTATGGCCCATGGACTTATTATTTCTATGCAAAGTACTTTGTCTTCCCAACTCCTCCTAAACCCTTGGGGATTTTAATTAAACTTGGTACAAAGAAAAATCAGAATTTGTAGATGTGCATATTACAATAGGAATGCTGACCCAAAATGTTTGAAGGAGTTACAGCCCTTTGACAGATTTTTTGGTTATTACTGTATGTAGGTGTATTATGTTCCAGTTTAGCTGTGCTGAATTTCTAATAAGTGTACCACTCAGTTTTTCATTGTTTGTAGATTGATGACTACAGTTTGGTAAAATTTTTGCCAATGGACATTAGTGATGAAGACAGCATTAATGACATTCTTGTACAAATTGACACAGCCATTCAATATGGAGAAGATTTTGAACCAAAAGAAATACCAGTAAGTGTACTTGAAGTTACCTGTATATATATATTAGTACATGTACCACTCTACCTGTATATATATTAGTACATGTACCACTCTACCTGTATATATATATTAGTACATGTACCACTCTACCTGTATATATGTTAGTACATGTACTACTCTGCCTGTATATATATTAGTACATGTACTACTCTACCTTTATATATATATATATATATATATATATATATATATATATATATATATCTGTATATATATTAGTACATGTACTACTCTACCTGTGTATATATATATATATATGTATATATATTAGTACATGTACCACTCTACCTGTATATATATATTAGTTCATGTACCACTCTACCTGTATATATATATTAGTACATGTACCACTCTACCTGTATATATATATTAGTACATGTACCACTCTACCTGTATATATATATTAGTACATGTACCACTCTACCTGTATATATATATTAGTACATGTACCACTCTACCTGTATATATATATTAGTACATGTACCACTCTACCTGTATATATATATTAGTACATGTACCATGTATTACTTTATTTGTATATATATTAGTACATGTCATGTACTACTCTATATATATATATATATATATATATATATATATTAGTACATGTACCACTCTACCTGTATATATATATTAGTACATGTACCATGTATTACTTTATTTGTATATATATTAGTACATGTCATGTACTACTCTATATATATATATATATATATATATATATATATATATATATATATATATTAGTACATGTACCACTCTACCTGTATATATATTAGTACATGTACCACTCTACCTGTATATATATTAGTACATGTACCTCTCTACCTGTGTTATATTAGTACAGCAACATTTCATGGCAGCATACCTTTCATGAAGCACTAATGAAGTATGCCAGCATCCCAGTCCATACCCTCATGTATTTTCAAAAATGAAATTAATTTATCAAATATATGTACATAATAAGAATGAACAATATCATACAAGTTGCTATTTAGATACATCTCTTTGCTTCATTTACTTTGGATTTAGTCAGTGCTGTTATCTTCAGAATTTTGAAGATGTTGAATTCATGATAACAGGACATTGATAACAAAAGAAAATGTATTTTGATGTCGATATATTTTGATGTATTGTAGGACATGATTGATCCAGAGGAGGGACCTGATTGGGACAGTGGGTTTGATGGATGACAGAAAATATCATAACCTCGACGTTCTGTTCATTAGACCAGAAAAACTGAATGGATATTAGTTTTACGCTATTTACACATAGTAATAACCGGCAGACCCAGGATATGTATAAATGTGCATCACATTACTTGTGAAAATTATCATTGTGAAACATTGGATGGAATTTCATTCAAAATTCCATTATTTGAAATCTACAGAATGTCTGACCTTTTTTAGTCTCAGTGTGGCACATGTAATAACATTCACAAGATTTGAAAGGTTTATCTATGTCAAATGACAGTCATTGTTGATTAAAGATTGAAATAGTTATCGAAGATGTTGCATGATTTCATTTTGATCATTTATTTTAAAACTGTAAATGTACAATGTATATCTTAGGGATCATGAACACTCCTTACAAATGAAATGATTACACAATGTATGGGTGGAAAATTACAATGTGTAGGTGACAAATTACAATGTATAGGTGGCAAATTACAATGTATAGGTGACAAATTACAATGTATGGGTGACAAATTAGAAAGTATGGGTGACAAATTAGAAAGTATGGGTGGCAAATTACAATGTATAGGTGACAAATTACAATGTATGGGTGACAAATTAGAAAGTATGGGTGACAAATTAGAAAGTATGGGTGGCAAATTACAATGTATAGGTGACAAATTACAATGTATGGGTGACAAATTACAATGTATGGGTTGCAAATTACAATGTATAGGTGGCAAATTACAATGTATGGGTGACAAATTAGAAAGTATGGGTGGCAAATTACAATATATGGGAGGTGAATTACATTTGTAGGTGTTAATGGAATATTGCTACATAAATATGGGAAGTTGACGATGGAGAAGCTGAAGTCATCCTGTTTGTTATAAAGTTGAGTTGTTAGATTGCCGTTAGCATCAATGTTCAATAAAACATCCAAATATGAAGCAGATGTGGACGAGTCTCTGGTGTCTTTTTTTTCAATTCTCGTTTACCGATCTCATATAAAGTTCAATTCCTAACCTGTACCATTGACAGAGTTCCGAATCTTGACCTGTACCAATATCATATCTAAGTTTTGTTTCTCACCTGTCGATCTCAAGACCTCAATCCCAAATCTAAATTGAATTAAATTTTCCCAGTGCTCCAAATTCTCCGTAGTCATTACCACAGGGTTTCAGCAAATTCTTTACACCCAAAGACTAATCATCATCACTTGTGTTGTACGGGATTCAGTGGAGGCGGCCACAGAAATCCAAACTTCAAACCCGACTCAATCATTAAAAGAGTCAATGCAACATTTAGTTAATGACCAACTGTCTGTAATGGCGTATGAATTGTATCTGCTTGTGTGTACTCTGGGGAAATTGACAATGCTCGGTTGGGTACTGTTATGGATTTATCCTGATGCAAATCAGACACAGACTGCATGCATTTTAATTGTTTGTATTAAATGAAAAAGACAATAAATTGATATACGAAAATGTTGGGAAATACCTCATAAAGAACAAGGCAGTAATGTTAAACCAGAATTTCTTTTATTTCGAGAATTGGTTAACTAGTGCGTTCGCTTCGTAACCTGGAGGTCGTGACCTTCGTAACTTGGAGCCCCGCTCGTGCCATGGCCGCGTCACACCTAAGACGTTAACATAAGCAAGTGATTGCTCCAACGCGAAACGCTTGGCATTTAGAAGTGAGAATCACGGGTCTTTCGGATGTGACCTTAAAAACGGAGGTCCCATGTCACGGCAGACGTTGGAACGTTCAAGAACCGTCAATGCTTCGCTAATGCTAAGTATGGGTCTAAAATTGTGGTACTTCACCTACAGTTGGTGACGTCTCAATATCAGTGAAAAATTCTCGACAGGACGTAAAACAAACAAATAATCAAACAATATTTCGAGAATTTTTCGCGATATTTGCTGAATGTTGACCAAATACGTGTAAGTCTATAAATCATGCCAGAATAAATATACAGAGGAACTGAAGTGCTGAAGAAGGAAGTTGGTTAGGTTGTTGAAGATAAAAAAAATTAAGATATTAGATGACCTACATCGAATATCTCACTTTAACAAATGAATAGGTCGTATAACAAACACATCAAAATATATTCCTATATAAATGAAATGGTATGTTATAAGAAGTAGCCTACAGAGGGGTGGATCAAGCAAATGATAACAATTACGTGTGTTTAATATGGTCCTGGAATAACGCAACCAAGCTTGCTTAAATTTGGGGAGGGCGTTCCATTAATAAAATATTTCAAGAACTAGATTTCTGTCATGTTTTGAACTATGCAAGACAGTGTCGATGGGATCGAGATCTTTGCGTAACAACGCCTATGGTGACACGGGGCCCTTGTCTGAAAGACTAGCTTCTAATGGCGAGTGCTTGGCGAAGGAAAAAGTGAAGACAACGAACAGTGACTACAAAATCAAAAGGAGGGCAAACACGGATCAGGTGCTTAGGAGTAACAATAGCTTGTCTACCCGTCACGCCCGCCATCAGCCCTTTATCTTATCAGGTAAACGCAATATTCTGGCGTAGTGATCATAAAATACCGAAAGATGGCCCCCCAAGTACACAAATAAATAAAATTAAAAAATAAATGAATAAAATAAAATAAAAAATCCACAAAAATTCTAATTTTTATTGTCAACAAATTCATATAAACGAGACGTGTTCAGCAGGAATAAAGCCCGAGTCCCCGTACTGGAGCATTGTGACCTGCCCCGTTGGTCGGATTCTGATCCACGTGATGCCGGCATGATTCAAACCCATCCGGTTCCACGCTTCCGGTGATAACTGCAGAGACCTGCCGGAAGAATCATGTGATACAATGCAAAATACAAAGACAACATGTCGGTACGTGTGGACAACCAATCATAATGCGAAGTGGGTCAAATGTCAACATCCAGGTCACACACAAGGTCACATTCCGACACTGCTGGTGTATAAAGTTACCTAATATTTATAGCTGAAAGGCAATATAAAGTTCTAATAGGTCAAAGGTCAATGTCAAAGTAACAAAATAATAATAATAAGATTGATTATATATTGTTTAACGTCCCGCCCGAGAATCTTTCACTCATGTGGAAACGTCACCATTGCCGACGAAGGGCTGCAAAATTTAGGCCTATGCTCGGCGCTCAGGGCGTTGAGCAGGGAGGGGTCTTTATTGTGCCACACCTGCTGCGACACAGGGCCTTGGTTTTTGCGGTCTCATCCGAAGGACCGCACCATTTAGTCGCCTGTTACGACAAGCAAGGGGTACTGAGGATCTATTCTAAGATTCAAGAAGAAGAATAACAATACAAAAATAAAATAAAAATCGTCAAACATGGCTGCATGTGAGAGACCTTGCAACAAGGTCTGCACCCACGGAATATCACATTCCTTACAAATAGTTGAATGCAAATTCAACTTTGTTCATTTTCTTTTTTCCCCCCAACACAACACTGAATATCATAAACATTGTACATCTGTAAATACATCTATACCTGCAAACGAAGTAACGAATGATATTAGCATGACAGACGATAACTTCGTAGCTATCTGAAGATTGCCTGCAGTCTGCTCGGTGAAAATATTTCCTAAATGCAGCTTCTAGACGGACTCCATCTACATGAAACTGTCAAATATAATATACATGTATTAACATCTGAAATCAAATATTTCCTTTAAAAAAAGCATAAATAAATAATACAAAAAAGATTAAAATAAAACGGGGGGGGGGGGGGGGGGGGGGGGGCACATTCAAGATGATAGCCATTTCCTGATAAATGTGAACAATGAACTTATGAATCTTAAAAAAAACCCCGAATGAGTTCTGCCTAGTCTTCAAATGTCCTGATTAATAGATTGATTATATATTGTTTAATGTCCCGCTCGAGAATTTTCCATTCACATGGAGACATCACCATTACCGGCGAAGGGCCCTTGAGCAGGAAGGGATCCTTATCGTGTCACACCTGCTGTGACACGGGACCTCGGTTTTTGCGGTCTCATCCGAAGGACCGACCCATTTAGTCTCCTTTTACGACAAGCAAGGGGTACTAAGAACCTATTCTAACCCGGGTCCTCACAGGATACAAATGTTCTGAAAATTCAAAATTTCATTTTTTGAAAAAATAATGCGGCGTGAATTGGCGGGTATTAATACGCGTCGTTCACTTGCCTACTCATCAGTTTTGGTCTTCTAGTGAAACCTTGCGTCTCTAATCATTTTCAACTAGGTCTTGCATTTTTTTCAGTTATATGTGAAAAAGTTTAAAAACCTTTATTATATTTATGACTGGCCTTTTAACTTTGTAAACCAGCTTTTTCACTCGCAATTAAAGTACATATGTATCTATATTGATGTTGACCTTCGACCTTTTGACCTAATACTTAGTACCTTTCTGTCCTTTACTACCATTTTTTGAACCATTGAGTTGAAAGACTAAGAAATCTTTACACCAACAAATTTTGTGAAAGTCATACTTGATGCCAGTGACAGGATTTCAATTGACTTCGCCTCCTACAAATAGACAAAGATCAAGCGTGGCCCCTCATCTTTTATTAGTGCAAGTCATCATTGTGTATAGTGTGTATATTGTGTACAGTGTGTATATTGTGTACAGTGTGTATATTGTGTACAGAGTGTATATTGTGTATAGTGTGTATATTGTGTACAATGTGTATATTGTGTACTGTGTGTATAGTGTGTACAGTGTGTATATTGTGTACTGTGTGTATATTGTGTACTGTGTGTACAGTGTGTATATTGTGTATAGTGATTGATTGTTTATTGTTTTAAGTCAACTCAACAATTTTCACTTATCTGGTGGCGTCCAGTTTTTATTGGTGGAGGAGAGAACCCAGACACAATGTACTCGGGAAGAGACCACCGACCTTCCGAAAGTAAACTGGCAAACTTTCTCGCATATATCGCCGCGAGCGAGAATCGAACCCGCGCCGATAAGAGGTGAGAGGCCTTGTGATTTTGAGCGCAGTACTCTTAACCACATGGCCACGGAGGCCCCTTGTGTATAGTATGTACAGTGTGTATATTGTGTATATTGTGTACAGTGTGTATATTGTGTACAATGTGTATGTTGTGTATAGTGTGTACAATGTGTATGTTGTGTACAGTGTGTATATTGTGTACAGTGTGTATATTGTGTACAGTGTGTATATTGTGTACAGTGTGTATGTTGTGTATAGTGTGTATATTGTGTACAGTGTGTATATTGTATATAGTATGTATATTGTGTACAGTGTGTATGTTGTGTATGTTGTGTATATTGTGTATAGTGTATATATTGTGTGCAGTGTGCATATTGTGTACAGTGTGTATATTGTATATTGTGTGTAAGTTCTGATATATGACGCCCCATCGAGAATCTTTCACTCATACGGAGAGGTCACCATTACCGTTGAAGAGCTGCAAAGTTAGGCCTATGCTCGGCGCTCAGGGCCTTTGAGAAGGGAGGGATCTTTTACGTGCCACACCTGCTGTGACACGGGGCCTCGGGTTTTGCAGTCTAATCCGAAGGACCGCCCCATTTAGTCGCCTCTTAGAACAAGCAAGGGGTACTGAGGATCTATTCTAACAACCCGGATCCCCACGGGGTTGGAGAAGGGGGAAAATATGTAGCTATATCAATTGACAAGAATATATGCCAATTAATTTGACCTTGAGCTCAAATGTAATCTGTTATAAACAAATCACGATAGGTTTCAATACATATCTTAAGTATCCATATATGCTGTACACTACTAATTCATCACAAGCCTGAGTTACGAGATAAAAAAGATATGTAGCTTGTGAGGGGATTTGCAGTAGGAAGACGAGGAAGTAGAAATCAGATTGAAATAACATATAGAGATCTAACGAAGGAGATATATAATTAGCGTCTAATGCCTGTTTTTCCGGCTTCCACCGTCCTACTGCTGGCTCAGGGGGTACCGGAATTCCTTCACACAATATGGGGTCCTGTTGCCATGGTATTCCCGGGAGATACTGGTGAAGAATGCTCGCTGTGTCCACAGCTCGGGTGAGAGTGGAGGACACCATTTTTGTAAATGGAAGTTCCATGGCCTTCAATCTCTGTCCGCAGAAATCGGCTTGAACTCTGCCTATTGTGTAGAAACTATCTGTATTCAACACATCATGAACCTATGCTATTCAGGCGACTGAAAGGTCTGGAAAGGTGACTGAATGTCACTCAGTCACCTTTCGACACCTTTCAGTAACAGTCAGTTACATTTCAGTAACTTCAGTCACATTTCAGTAACCATACATTGAAACAGTTGTTGCGCACATTAAACGAATCATTGCGCGAGGGTATTCATTTAATGATATAGTTAATTCAAGTAATGTGAAAAATAATTGACTTATTGACATCTATAATTCAATATTTAATGACCTATTCAAGCGAACTGTTAAATTATTTGAGTTGTGTTAATTTGGCACTCCATAGAATGGAGCGCCAAATTACGATAAACTCAAATAACTGAAGATATCTTTAATTATTTAAAGATATCATAAACTCATTTGATGCGCGCAACTATTCAGGTGAAGAACTCTTCAAATTATTGATACCTTCAATTCTAAATTATTGCACGCATTAATTAATTGTTGATAACATTAACTATTCCGCTGAATTGATGAGCGCTAAAATTGAGTTTTTGTTTCCTTTAAATGAATTGATGATATCAACAATGGAATTGATACGCGCTGCAATTCAATTGAAGAGAGCAATAATTTAATTAAATGCGCGCATTAATTCAATTAATGAGTGCAATAATTCAATCATTGCTCTCTTCAATTGAATTAATTATATCAATTATTCTTTTAGAGAGAGCAGCTATATAATTAGAGATATCTTCAATTCAGAATATCCACAATATTGAATTAATGTTCTCTTTAATTGAATTGTTTTTTCACTTTGAAATATTTGGTAGAACATTAATTACTTATACAAAAGCATTGTAAATAATTAAAGATATCTTCAAATGAATTAAATAGATCAGTAAATCATTGATATCGAGTTCCAAATTTAAATTTTGCAAGCATTTATTCCACGACATCGATGCGCGCATCAAATGAATCGATGAGAGCAATAATAGAATTGATGCGAGCATCACATCAACTATTGTTCTCATCAGTTGAATTAATGCGCGTATCAAATTGCATTATTGTGCGACAGTCGCCGGATAGCTGAAAAATTGCTCAGGCGACTATAAATAAAAAACAAACAAACAAACATTATTGTGCGTTATGATTGAATTGATGATACCTTCAAATAATTAAAGTCACCTTCAATTACTTATTTAAATCTATGTTAATTTGTTTTTTCTCTAATATTGGAGATATCAACAAATCATTTAGAAGAGTTCTATGTGAATTATTGAGAACAATAAATGAATTACGGATGCATTCAATGCAATCAAAGGTTGGTTGGTTAGTTATTGTTTAACGTGCCTCTTGAGATTTTTTCACACATACGGAGACGCTACCATTGCCGGTAAAGGGCTGCAAAATTTAGGCCTATTTTCGGCGCTTACGACCTTTGAGCAGTGAGGAATCTTTATCGTGCCAAACCTGTTGTGACACGGGGCCTCGATTTGCGGTTTCATCCGAAGGACCGCCCATTTAGTCGCTTCTTACGACAAGCAAGGGATACTGAGGATCTATTCTAACCTGGGTTGCAATCAAAGGTATAATGAAATAAATTCATGCGCGTAGCAATAGAAATAATAAGCACATTAATTCATTTCAGAAATATCAATTGTTTGAGGATATGTGTGAAGGTCAGTCTGGTTTGATCGCCGGTGGTCGGTCAGCTCAGTTAGTATAACTCCTGACCAGAGATCCAGGGGACCCGATTTCGAATTCCGGTCTAGTTTCCGAATTCCGGTCTAATTTTCTCCCTTCCTTTTACATTTGGTGCCGTTGACCACCCCTGGACTTGCTGGTGAAAATCCGGCCAGGTGAAAAACAACCTGGGTTGTGTGTCTTCGAGGATGAAGGCAATTCAAGTGGGGAGGAATGTAGCGGTCAGCCGAGTTCTATCGCCAGTGGTAAGTTAGCTCATTTAGTAGAGCAACTGACTAGATATTCGGGGGACCCGGATTCGAATCCCGGTCTGGTCCGTTGCATTTTCTCCATTCCTGTTATATATATATATTAATGTGGTGCCCCATACATATCATGTTGCAAATTGCGATTCAAGGTTTAGTTAATGCAATTCCTTAAAATTTAAAACCGACGTGATATAAATGTTAATCATGTGGTTTAAATCACAGTATTTGATTACATAGCATTGACCATTTAGACGAAATCCCTGTTTTGCATCACTTCCTGTTATCAAACGCAATATCAATCAATACACAAATATTCTCGCGTGTAATGATGACAATGCAGACAAAATGTCTTCAAATTGTCTCGAATAAAATGCATTGTTTCTATCAAATGTTTACCAAGCTGTGTTAAGATTCTTTTTGTATCGTCTTTTTCTATTGTCGTCTGTCCATGACGTACGAGCAGAAGATGACGTGTGGCTGTTGGCTGCTGTGCATCGTCATCAGCAGGGGTATCTCTGTCCACGTAATCCGGAACAAGGGTCAGGGAACTTGCATTTTCTTCTCCCCTTCTGTGACAGATGCAATAATTAAAGTTACTATCGTTCCAACAACAGCGTGTCACTTAGCTTGATCGAGAGTACTAATTTTCGGACAAGGCTTCTTAAAGATTTCAATGAAACAGATTTTACATACTTTTGTTGTCAGTGACCAGTCACACTAAAAGAATTATGGAGCGCCAAGTTAACATAGACTCAAATAACTGAAGATACCTTTAATTATTTGAAGATATCATCAATTCAGTTGTTACTCTCATCAATTGAATTAATGCGAGTATTAAATCAATTATTGCTCTCATTAAATGACTTAATGCGCACATTCAATTGGATTGATGTGAGCAATAATTGATTTTAATGCTCTCATCAATTGAATTAATGGTCTCATCAATTGCACTGAAGCGGGTATTAAGTCAATCAAAGAGCAATAATTAATTTGATGCGCGCTTCAATTCAACCATTGCTGTCCTCAATTCAGTTGATGAAAGCATCAATGTGGTGGAAATATTGCTCACAAAATTTAATTAGGGCTCGGTATAAATGATTTGATGATTTCTTTAATTCAACTGAAGGTATTTTTAATTAATTTACAATGTTTTGCATAAGAAACTAATGCGTATCAATGCTTTTAAAGAGAGCAACAATTCAATTAAAGAGATCATTAATTCATTTGTGAATATCTTGAATTGAAGATACAATCTAATTTTACAGTTATAGGTGCTCTCTCTAAAAGAATTATTGCGCGCGTCCAATGAATTAATGATATCATTAATCAATTGAAGAGAGCAATAATTCAATTACAGTGCGCATTAATTGAATTGATGCTCTCATTAACTGATTTATTGCTCTCTTCAGTTGAATGGTAACATGTATCAATTCAATTGTTGATATAATCAATTCATTTGAAGAGAGCAACAATTCAGTTATAGTGCGTATCAATGAAGGAAGATAATCAATGGCAGATCATCAAATAAATCATTGCGCACAATAATTCAGAATTGAAGATATCATTAATCATTTGAAGAGTTCTTTAATTGAATTGATGATATCTACAACCAATTAAAGGTCTCTTCAATTACATGAGTCCCAGTGGGGACGTTGTTAGAATAGGTCCTCAGTACCCCTTGCTTGTCGTAACAGGCGACTAAATGGGGCGATCCTTCGGATGAGACCGTAAAAACCGAAGCCCCGTGTCACAGCAGGTGTGGCACGATAAAGATCCCTCCCTGCTCATAGCCATAATCGCTGAGCATAGGCCTAAATTTTGCAGTCCTTCACCGGCAATGGTGACGTCTCCATATGAGTGAAAATTTCTCGAGCGGGACGTTAAACGATATATAATCAATCAATCATTTGAGCTTGTTAATTTGGCGCTCCATAAATAATAGCATAATGTGGTCATCCATACACCAAACGACCAATCTTAGCGCTCAATCAAGCAAAGTAACACGTCTTTATGAGAACGGCAGTAAATACTTCTCTGGAGTCCTTTATTTTTCTTTGTGGAACTTTAAATACATCCCAACAATATACAAGGCACATGAAAGGAAGCGTGACCAGACTTGCACTTATAAGCGATAACCAGAATTGTTCATAATTAGAAGCTTTCTATCTGACTGAGTATGTTAAGCACGACACAGTCAGAAGAACGGATCCAACATACTCTACCTAAATAAACATACCCGTCCCAGTTGTGGTCCCACTTCACGCTCGGTCCGGAGTTCGTTGTCCAGAATGCATGTATGGCGTTTTTTCTCTGTGTCAAACACAGGGCGACGCCCACGCCTAACGCGGTCCCAATAACTCGCACGTGTAAGGAATGGCGCATGCTTGCTGATATTCTCCAAACGGTAACTGGTAAAATTTAGGGAAAGTATGTCGTTAATATGATGACCGAAGTCCACGTCATTTAAATCAAGCAGGTGTGCCGTAGACTACGGAAATTAGGAGTACACATAGTATTTACGGAGGGGCGTGCAATGGCGACAGTAGCATTTCAAGTGTTGATAATTTAACCGCCTATGTTCCCGTAGGATGGAGTCTTGATATGGGGGTAAATCCCCGTCCTTTTCACATATATAGAAATGACAAAGAAATAACTTGTTCCCAAATAAGAATGGCTTATTATGTATTTTAACGTAAGTTAGCGGAGGGATAAAATTTGCAATATTTTCACCTCTGCATTTATAACACGTCATATCACTGTTCATTCATTATGATCAGTGATATGACATTTTAAAACAAACAAACGATTACTATGCGAAATTTGTGTATTCCATTGAAATACACTCTTTGAAGTTGCATACTTTATTAAAATACACCCGAAATACTCAAGGAATTGGAACACTTAAAAATGCAAGAAGGGGAGGGGGCACAGGAAATCCTGTCCACAAGCACCTGTCAACTCTATTGCCTGTATCAAAATCTGGTATGTATGTGAAAATGTGCTGAACTTATTTGTGTGAAATGTACTGGATCTATTACGTGTATGAAAATGTGTCAAGTTTCTCACGTATGTGAAAATGTGCAAAATTCAGTACGCGAGTGAAAATGTGCAGAATTCACAACGCGTATAAAAATGAGCAAAATCCAGTGCGTGTGTAACAATGTGATGAATTCAATTTGTGTGTGAAAATGTGCTAAATCTATTACCGTGGATAGAAATGAGCTATATCTGTCATGTATCGAATTGAGAAATGTGCATTATGAACTTAAAGCACGATTTATTTTGCAAAGAAATGTGTTTCGATAAAGTCCTTAAATAACTGCCGACTCATCATGCACAAAATTCAGTTTAAAGTGTTGTGGGTACGAGTTCCTCTGCTATCGTCATCAATTAAAATACACTCAAAATAAACTGTTAATATTTAGCTTACTCTTATTTTACAGTATTTACTGCTCGGAGTAAAAGTTTGAAAAAATCATATGAAAGTAACATTTTTCTTGAAAGATCAAGATAAAGTCTATGACAGAAGTATTAACGTTAGTTAACCCCCGCGCACACGCACACGCACCTCGTTTATGACAAAACATCTGAACCAGTATTGCATAGCAAGTACAATATTACTCCACATTTTAAACTTTAAGACATATTTAATTACATAATTATGACCATTCCTTAAACACTATACTACAATAAAAAACGGTTATAGTGAACCTCCAGGGCCAGCGATACATTTTTCGTCTCCTAGGTGTATAAAGATCTCTGCAGTAAGTGTGAATTCGTTATAAGCATGCTCGTTATATGCATGTTCTGCTGTACACTGAAGTGCTTGCTCTGAAAGGTTATTATATTTAGATTATTTGTTTTACTCCCGTCGAGAATTTTTCACTCCTATTGAGACTTCACCAGATGTTGGTGAAGTACCACAAATTTAGACCTATGCTTAGCGCTCAGGGCCGTAGCAGTGAGGGTTCTTTAACGTGCCAACGCCTACCGTGACACGGGACCTCCGTTTTTAAGGTCATATCCGAAAGACCCGTGATTCTCACTTCTAAATGCCGAGCGTTTGGCGAAGGAGCAATCACTACCTATTTTTCGTCTTAGGTTTGATGCGGCCATGGCACGAGCGGGGCTCAAACTCACGACCTCCCGGTTACGAAGCGAACGCTCTAACCACTGAGCTACCGCAACTGGTCCATTATGTTTAGTATTTGATAGTGATCTCCTTATCTATCTTAGAACACTCTACATTTCCTTGCTACTACACGTAAAATATATACAGTAATAATGTCCCTGGATTTCTGAGACAATTCATGATACATGCTACTCACTAAATAATATCATCTTCTAAAAACATGATAAACAAACACATACACGTAAAAGTCATGGAAGGTGCAATATGTGTTTATTCATGATTTTTTTTTTTTTTTTTTTTTAAACAAAGAATATCACAGAAAATATACAAAATTCTACTCCTCTTTATAAAACCTGACAAATGAAACTTTTTTTTAATACTTTGAGCACATTCCAATCCCTTTCAATACAATTACCTCTATTTAGTATAATACTAGGTTAAAAATATGGATAATTTACTATTTATACAACATCATTCTCAAACATCCAGGCAGAGAATCATCAAAATCACACTGTGAAGGTGAAGTGGAACTCCGCTTGGAGCAGATGAGGGAATGACATCAAAAAAAGGTTGGGTTATCCACCCCTGATTTCGTAATTTGTTCCTCCTTCAAAGAGGGTGCTTTATATCAGGAGTTCATTCCAAATTCTGAATTAAGTCTGTCTAAGTCTTGATTATCACAGACATCATAGAGGTCTGGTCTCCCCATCAAGGATATGGCCATTCTTAATGTGCTCCAGATGTTTTTGGACATGATCACTTGTGGATCTTTCATTCCATGTTGGCTTTTCTTCTGCATGTTTAATGCCGTCAAGAAATGCTCGACTGCTTCACTGTAAACAGGACATACACATCATGTAATTAAATTCTCCACAAAACAGGTGTCCCTAACAGAGCTTGGGGGGGGGGGGGGGTTGGTTAATCCCATATGACAGTTACAACAGTGCCCAGACAAGATAGATTTCTCCCAGTAAATACATATGGATCATTATTTGCAAAAGACTGTACAAGTAATCACCGAAACATTGTGGTAAAATTCAGTAAAAATGAATTTTAAGAATATTTTCAATTTTTTTTGTTAATTTTCTCTTCACAGCAAGCATGTACTAGTGATCTCTTCATTCAATATTTTTGTGTTACTATGATTTTTCATCACTAATATCATATGTACTTTATCTGTCAAGTTTGATGCAATATACATGCTTGTATGTATCTAGTTTTTATACATTTCCTGTTTCTTATGTGTTGGAATACAACACAATGTTACTGAAATGCAGTCAAAAATTATCACAGCTGGACTGATATTGTGATTTTTATTGAAGTCTGACGGTTATATTAAGCATTTCTGTTTATGGAACCAACAGGAATGCATCATTCTCATTTAGAAGATCAAGTGTACAAGTTATTAGAAATATTTACTTTAAGTAGACATGTTCTGATGCATCTGTTCAGAATATACACATACTAGATCACAGGTAGATTTCTCAAAGAAACTTAAGTCAAAACTTGGACTTAAGTAAGAGATTTTACTCCAATTTTGACTGCTCAAATAAAAGAAAACTCAAACTTAAGTTTCAGATTTTTTTCGAGAAATCCAAGCCAGCTCTACATCACTAGAGACACATGGAAGTTTTATAATGTAGTGTCATTACGTACTTATAAACACCGAGGTTGATACAAGCAATGCCCAGGTTGTAACGAGAGCGAATATATCCTGGAGAGATCTGAAGTGCGTGGTGATATGCCTCGACTGCTTCCTCACTGCGGTTACCATTAGCTAAGGTGGCACCTAGCTTGTTCCATAAAAGGGCATCCTGTTAAGGGAAAAAAAATTGAGATGGTTTTGTCACATCCCACCTATTTCTTTTTTTTTTATATTCTTAAACAAAGGAATTTAAAAAGTTTAACATTTTAAACTTTTAGTTTTACTTTAATTGATCTGATTCACTATAATTTTTTAAGAAAGTGATATTACTGAAGAAACAATTTTGTTGCTCTGTATCTGGTATGTACAGTTGTAAATATTAATACGCTGACCTTGGGTTTGACCTGCAAGGCTGCAGAGAAACAGTCCACTGCTTTGTCATACTCCCCACTCAGATTGAACAACACCCCTAAGCCACTCTGAAACCAAACCACTACATCCTGAATTCTTGTCTAAACAGTATTACAAATAAATTATTAACAAATCAAATTTCCTAGATAAAACTACTGGATTAACCTACCTGCACATCAGCATCTATGTCACCATCTTTCATTAAACGAGCTGCTTCAATAAATAGGTCTTTTACTTCTGTGTGTTCAATACTGCAAATTATAATAATTACAGGTAATAAAACACAGCTGTAGTACAATGTCCACATCTCGTTATCAATCATGTTCCGATTAATCCAGTGTTTGGAATTTTTTTTTTTTTACCTTCATGTAAAATGATGAAAAGTTTTAAAACTAACATTTAAATAAACGAATAATAAGGACAATGACACTGTTTCATACTAATTACTACAAAATAACAAAAATTAATTTTGAAAATTCAGCGAAATATCAATCAACTCTCTCTAAAGTCAAATTAAACACATTTGACCACTTTCTCTAAAATCATAAACCTACTTTGATATATATGAAGTGATTTTAGGTGCCGAGTCCAGTTCTTGTGGAACTAAATGTGAGTAGGCTGGATTTGTCTTGAGCCAGGATTTCAGGCAGTGACAAGCATGAGCAGCCAAGGACTCATTAGTATAACTAGTAGCAAGAGCCATCAGAGCAGTCAGATTGTTGCTGTCCAACTCCAAGCACCTGTAATACACACAAAGAAGTACTATAATGTTTACAGGATGATCAGATTATTACTGTTCAACTCCAAGCACCTGTGATGCACACATAAAAGTTATTTACAGTATCTTATGAAATATACTAATTCCTTGTAATTTACACACAAATTTACAGAAACACTTGTACATACTCTGTTCCAAATATACAGAACTAAACAGTTACACTTATAACATACACATATTGTTTGTAAATATTATGTAAAATGAAATGCTAGTCAATTTGTAGATGATTCCATTATGTAGGTTTCCCACCAAGTAATACGGGCACATTATATTATTATTAAATGTGAAGACTTTTTAGAACTCTCACTTTTTAAGTGCACTGATGGCAGCTGGCTCCTGCTCATTCTCTGCTTGTGTTGTTCCTAAATATTGCCAAGCCTTAAAAAAAAAAATCCACAATTATACTGTATCAATTTCCGTTGAAAAAGTTAAACATATAATTACTGTCAATACATGTATGTACAAATGGTGTAATCAAAACTTACAAGTGCATTTTGATTGTCTTTCTGTACAGCTGCTTCGAACAACAATACTGCATTTGGAATGTCTCCTTCCTGTAACTTCTCCAGTCCAGCTTGAAATGGATCGGGATGGTCAATCAAAGGATTCTCGTCCTCAAATTCATAAACCTAAGTAAAAAAAAAAAATCAGGTCAAGAAAGAAGTCAACAGATTAGGCCAAACAAAATTAATTTCTAGTTTCTCAGGCACCGTCGCATTACTAAATTATATCCCGCATTAGAATTTTTTAATTGTGTTTTAATTCATAAACCTAAGTAAAAAAAAAATCAGGTCAGGAAAGAAGTCGGTCAAGAAAGAAGTCAACAGATTACTTTCTTTACACTATGTATTAACATTTGAAAACATTTTATGAATACTGAGTAACAAGTATTTTCTGTGGTTGTCCTTTTTTGTGTGGAATTTGTGGATAAGAAAAATCTGCAAAATTCACAATCACAAAATATATATACAACATGCATAGGTACATATAGGTATAATGCAACCGCAGAAAATGGACATGCAGAATACAATTTATACCATTTACAGATCAAATCGCAAAAATTTCCAACCACAGAAAATCCCCCACTACACAGTATTATACAGGTATCATGATTTGGCTTTGTTATATAAATAATTCCCATCTACACTGTTCTGTAGAATTTATGAACTAATCTACACCAAGTTGATGCACCCGTGCCTTATAAGGATCAGATTCTTCAAACTCTGTTAACCAAGGATGTCCATCATCTGTGGTTCTGAAAAAAAAAAAAAGAATCCCATGAGTAATGCTGAGCTGAGTTTATACCTACCCCTAACAAAACAAACTCTGGATCCATTACGATGGCTCAAACTATGTCAATGGTCATGACTGATGCAGATACTTTTAATATCCTTAAAATTCCTTTTGCCAAGTAAGTCTGTGCTTGTTATTTGGCACAGGGAGTAAATTTAAGACATTAAAATGTCATTTATTTTGAAAATGATGTAGTTACCATGGTTATATATAAAATTAAGTTAGTGGGGGTCAGAATGTCTAGTATAGACAAAGACACATGTATCACATGTAGGTATGATTATGCAATCCGATTCTCTAAAACACATAATGAAATACTGAAATAGAGCTATCTCTAATACAGGAAATCACATATAGATTGGTTAAAATCACACAAATTATATTTCATAGACAGTTTGAATAACACCAAGATTCAGTCTCAATATCTTATTGACTTATGAATATTGATATTCTAAGGAGTGGATTTATTTGAAAATATTACTTTATTTTATATACAAGAAGTTAATGTGCTTCATAACGTACAGTGAAGCACTGCAGTTCATACCCTCATGTACTTACAAAATGAAATCTATTTTTTGTACTTCTTAAAATTTGCTTCTCTATACTGTGTGTTCACAATATTGACTAGTGTCTATAAGTTTGAGTATATACAGACACGTATGTTTGTACTTGTGGGTGTGTCTTACTTGTCTACTTCCTCCCAATGTTTTTGTAATTTTTCCCAGAAATCCTCATCAGATGTTTCTCTGTTTCCTGTCATTTCTGCAAACTCTTCCTCCCATCTATCAACCAATGAATGACCAGGATCCATCTTTCAATATACAAAATATATATTGACAAATGGTTCTTCATAAAGTTGTGAAAATAATTAATCTGTGCATGGATACCTAGAATTCACTAGATGATAATCTTTTTTTTCTTCTAGAATTACTACATGTTCAAATGTTATGATTTTCAAATAATTGTCATTTCAAATTAACAATATTTTCAATTCTATCAACGTTCATAGTACATATAATACACCCAGAAAACTTTTAAAAATGTGTTGGCAGAGAAAATCACAGCTATCACTATCAAAAGATGTTAAATGGTGCTGATGAAACAAAATTATTAAAGACAAAGAAGATGTGTTTGTGAAACACTGACGACTTTGGATACCACAAAGTGGAACTGTGTGTTGATAAAAAGGTCTTGCCACAAGAAATACCCATACCAAATATGAAAGGTCTAACTGATATGATCAAGGTTAAAGTTTAAAAAAAAAAATTCAAAAAGTAGGTCAATGGTCTATGTTAAGGTCATGATGTCAATAAATCTGGCATTGTAGGAAAGGCCACAAGAAATGCACAAGCCAAATATAAAAGCAGTACCTCTTACGATTTGATAGATATGGCTTATATTCGAATTTCCTTGAAGTAGGTCAAAGGTCAATGTAAATGCCGACAGGTCAAAGATTTTCGAGTAAATGGAAAAGTCTTGTCACAAAGAATACGCGTACCAATTATAAAAGCTTTACCTCTTATGGTGAAAAAGATATGACCAAGGTTAAAGTTTTTTGTGACGGACAGACCAAAAACAATATGCCCCCGGATCTTTGATTCCAGGGGCAACACAAAAATTCTGACATTTCATCTAAGAAATCCATCTATCTACTTAAACATACACAATCAAAGACCTGTTATATGTACTGCTTCATAGGTACTATAATAAATACAAACTGCAATTGCAAAAGAGGCAAAAGTTAAATGCATACAATCTATTGTAATACAGTGGGGGAGTATATTCATGTTCTGCGATTTGATACTAAGCTACATGTGTTAATTACGACATGTGCTATAGTTTGATATTGTCATATAACTAGCTACATGTGGGTGCTATGCTAATTACTGAAATGTTGTTACAAATTGATGGAACATAATCTGATAATAAGCTACTAGTGATGGGATGATGATCCACTAAAATAAAATTCCAATTGGTTTATACTTCTAAATCTTATTTCCATAGTCTGAAGTCAATATTGGAAATAAAAATGATGAAAACAAGCACTGTGGACATTTTTCTGACAATGAATCTAAAAATGCTAGTTTTGAAATGCTGCTAATCCATTGCTATCTGTACATATTTTTTCTATTTCTTAGCAAATAATTTTCAAAATGTCTACAGCAGCATCATGAAAAGAAAATTTAGCTGATATTTCTGACAAAAATGCACAATATAACATTAATAGATATTCAATCTAAGTACACAAATAAAGGTCTGCTTGTCAATTTCACATAGTTAAGATAATAAGTGCTTATACTTTAGACATTGTATCCAGAAATAAAGAGGGTAAAATCTAATATCTAGGTAATGATATTTTCCTCACTGAATAAACCAGTTATGTATTCAATAGGCTTACTATCTCCTATCACAAAATAGGTTAAGATTTTAAATCACTACTAGCTTCCTACAGGTGCTATGCTAATCACTGCACAGTGCTATAGCTTGCTACAGGTAAGACATGTACCTGGGGGGTAGTGGAGAACTCCTGAGCCCACGTCTCAGCTTTCTCATCAGGAGTTTTCTCTATCACTTCATTATCCCTGATTAGTATGTCCCCATCCCCAATTTTCTTCACAAACTTCAGAAACTGACAAAATAAAGTTCCATTCAGTTTGTTTGTTTTACAAGATTGCTCTGTTTTGAGATATAAAATCATTAACATTTATCAACTGGTGAAAAAGTACCCAGCTTTTTGTATATTGGAAGTGTGAAGCACAGTCTCATAACCTTATATTTTGAATTGCATTTTACTATTTACAGTTTTAAAACACACCCATTTTTAGCCATGCAAATGAGACATTTCTGCTGTTCGTGACAAAATCTAAATAATTAAATGTACATGTATTGAGTGATATTGATAATAGAACTAGCACAACAAAGAACTACAGCTAAGTCTAATAAATCTAAAACTGCTGGAATTAATTGTTGCTAGTCTGAATTAAATCTAAAACTGCTGGAATTAATCGTTGCTAGTCTGAATTGGAAAAAAATAGTTTGCTGCTACATTGTACATGTAAATTTTTCTATTAAAAAAAAATAAAAATCCCTGACATAGCGTTTATATTTAAGTTTCACTTTCTTAAGTTCACGCATGTGATTTTTTAACAGACTATGGCGATTTTACTGACTTCAACTAAGGGAGAAAATAATGAGAGGTTAAGTTGAGGACATTGAATTTTCAGATGTTCTTTTCTGTTTTCATCTATTAACATCTATAACCTTCGTCTTTGTCTCCTGCAATCAGCTAGAGTAAGATTTTTTTCTTCATATGAGACTGAAACTATGTGTCAATATCAAAAACTCCTGATTTTCCAGTTCATTGTGTTGAATCAAAGAATATTAAAACACAATAATTGTGATGTCTCAATTTTTCTACATAAACTATTGATTAATATCTTTTATAATTCATTTACATTCTGTTTCATGCATTTCTCTTTTAAAATATCCTGCCTTTGAATATATGAAAGTTTTGTGTAAGTCACCTATCTACATGCATAAGCAAAGAATTTTTTGTGACAAAAAAAGCAGTCATGGCAGATGGAGAACATTGCAGAAATATGTGTGTAAAAAATGTGGGTCACGTCTACCTCGGAGTTCACCAATTTGGGGTCAGTGACATTATTCAGGAGCTCCTTTGCTGTTTTAGCGATGTCATCCTCCTGAGTGGAATATTCATCTATCCATTTTGTGTCGTCCAACACCTCTTTTTCATATTCTTCAGTCCTGTAACAAATATTTAAATTTTGAATATTTTTAATTAATGAAACTAAAAGTCACACTACCATATTAATATTATCATAATTTTAAATACTGTGGACATATGTTTTTTTTTCTAGTGGGATTAATATTTATGTTATCTATGCTGTCAAAAATAAAAAATTTTGTGCAGAAATTTGACCAAGTGATCAGTAATTTCACATACTGCTGCCAATTTTCTCATTTAACTGTTTTCAAAGAGTGTGAAGCATTAAAAAAAGAAAATTTATTAATGTAGGTTTAATGGTACATTGGAGCTGACCATGGTCTGTGCTCTGTGTGGTCTAAGTACTCTTCAGCCCACTTCAGATCCCCAGCAGGGTGAGGAACCATCTGCTGTGACGTCTCATTGAGAAATTCACCTGCCCAGTTTGGACCCATGGGTTCCTTGGCATTGGATAAAAATTCGTCAGCCCATTTTTCATTGGATGCTAATTCTAGAATTCCTGGAGCTGTTGGAAAAAGGTTACACACTTTGTACATATTAAACAGATACAGGTGCAATTCCAGTGTTACTTATTAGAATTATTTTCACTGGACAAAAATAAAGCTGAACAAAAATTTACACACCAATAAATCTGAAAATGTGATGCATTTATATGTGCCTAAAAACAAATACTGTAATGTACGGAGACTCAGCAGGGAAACTATTTAACTTTTTGAAACTGTTAATACAATGAACATATGGAATTATAAGAATCAAACATTGTTTTTGAAGAATTTATCGAGTACAAACTCTGGACATTTTACACACAAACTATTAAAACATAAAAGTGCTTCGCAGGTACATCTTTCTCCAAATAGAAATTTTAAAAAAGTCAAAGCCTTGAAGGGCCACAAAGGCGTCAAGTGCAATATCATATACATTATAGGGTTCTCAAGAAATTTAGAGGGCAGGTAAATTAGAGAAAGTAACAGAAGAAATGTTTGAATGCCACAGGAGACATTTCCTCATGTTTAAGTACATAAATAAAACATTACAATCATTTGTAAAATGTCAGCAACTGTGTTTATTTCCATAAAAAGAAATAAAGAAGAGGGCTTGGGCTGAAGTTGCCTTTCCTAACATGTTCATACATGTACCCTCCTCTTGCTACATAATATCCCCTCAAGGCTATAATAAATAAATTGAAATTGCAGACAAAAAATGCAGAAAAGAATATAACTGCTTCAGAGTGAGACTACTTGTTCATGTATGATGTAACAATTATATGGTATTAACTCTCTGTTTTCAATAATATCTAACAATTCAAAAGTTCAATGTAATATGTAGAAAGGTTATTGGAATTCTGAACAAGATTCAATTCCCAATGAATGCTACCTAGCCTGAGTTTCTTCACAAAATAACCTGTTATTTCTGTCATGATGCACACACTACTTTCGTTTTCTTAATTGAGAATCAGGATTACCGGAAAAACCAGAAATAGTCTTTGTGTTTTTGGAATAGGAATCAAACTGTGACAATGCACAATCCAATTTAGTATTTATCTGTTTCTACTGATCTGAAATAAGAATTCTTGGTGAAACTATGAGACTATGAATATAAATGAAAACCAAATTTGAGCAGGTTATTTTGTAAGTACTTAATGATATCGTGCGACACAAATTTCGCAGGAAAACCTGTTTCGTAGTAAATCCATCCGCGAATAATGAACTTTTCTTGACAAACAATCGTTATTTAACTATTGAACAAGGATACCATAATAAAAAAATGACATCAACAACAGAAATGGTATTGTGCCTTTCAAATATCAATTAAATTCAATGTTTCAAAGTCTTGAATCGTAAGAAACGTTCAATACCCATAGGAACTATTTGATTTCGCCCATTGAGATGGGAAAGGCGGTGTAGAGGCAAAATCTGCATGATTGTTAGAAGGCTCTTGAACAAGCTTGACACCTTAAAAATGTGTGTTAAGTGTGTTATAGAGGACAAAAATAAAGCTGGTAACATGGATACTTATCATTAAAGTAAGACTAGGTCATAAAATTCACCTCTCTGAGGAGCATGTTTGTACTCCTGTTCCTCGATTTCTCTCATCTCCTGCAGCAGACTCCCCATGTGGAATGTCTGTGGTGCCATGTTTATCCTCTGTCCCGTTAGATACTCATCCACCAACTATAATGCAGTTCATTGTTATGTAAATGAGACAGTCTGTGTGGTTTCTTATAGGTACCAATAGTATATATAAGAGGCCTTGCTTAACATGAAAAGCTTAATCAAGAACATAAATTTACAAAGATGAGTATTCATCAATACAACAGTTACAGTCTGAATGTTCTCTTCAGGATTTTGTCAAGATGAAGTCTGAAATTCATAGGTTTTGAAAATTCTTTCTGACGAGTCCCAAAACATATTGAGGAGTGTCAGCACATTTTGAGGAGTCCAAAAGTAAAATAAATGAAATTTTAAATTATTTTTTGTTTTAGTGTATTTACTGGTATTAGTCACACCCTTTTATATTTACTGTTGTTTAAAACAGCCATGAATCATCTTTTGCAATCAATTCAGAACTACTTATAAATCAATGGCCTCTGGTTGATGTTATGTATGTCAAGTCACTCATAATTTTAAATCGTAACAAACAAGCTCAAAATATTCATAAAACTGAGTAACATAAACTACTAGTCAAACAAGTAAATAACTACAGAAAGTAGATCTAATTGTAATGGCGACCGTCACTGATGTTCCCTAAATGCCTCCCCCCCCCCAACCTATTTTTCAAAAGTGGTGCCATTGTGCTTCAGCACAACCAATCACCTTACATTACTCAAGTTGTCAATATCATTCCATTTTTGTCATTCATAAGAAATTTACAGGTTATTTAAATATTAGCCAATGAAAATGTTCACATGAGTTTGTGAGCATGTGTAAGTCCTTTTGATGATGCTACAATATTTTTTTAGTAGAAATTTATCTGCCACATGATTTCAAAACAACTCATTGAAATCTCAAACTGTAATAGATGTCAATTGAATGTGGTAGCAATGTACTTCACAAGAAGTTTGATTGGGCCACATCAACTGTATCATAAAGATTTAAATGCCTATGTTATCGTACTGGGAATCAAGAATTAAAGAACATATTCCTTTACTGTGTTACGTGTGATGAGCCCTAGTTCAATGCTAGCATCAGCAGATTCACATTTTAAAAACAAATTGTTCTTGTGTCTTCTTCTTCATCTTTCTTTTTTTTTATTTCTTGCATCCCAAATAATTTTGTCACATCCAGGATTCAGATTCTTACATTCAAGGAGCCCTGATTTATACATGTACACCTAGCATATCATATTTACATACTGGGTATAGTATTTTCTGAATAGAAATACATACCTCTCGCTCTGTTGCTTCTTGAAGTGGTCGTCCTGACTACAGAAAAAAATATAAGACAGAATATTTAACTTACATTATTTACAATATTCAAACTTCTCCATGTACATTTTATTTTCATTTGAATAATAATATATATAAAACTTTCCTATCATACAATAATTACAAAGTCGTTTGTAATGAGAAATACTACAAATTAAAATAAATTATTATCATTATGACTGGATAAATCATCTTAACTGCTCCAGAAAAAGAATTTCAAATCAATGTATGATGACAAAACCCTGATACACATGTGCCAGCAGTTCATATCCTTCATTCTGGAATGTTAATCAACAAGGCTATTTCCTGGACTGTAACTGGTTTGACTTGCATTGTGATATCAACCTAATTGTTCATTGTTGATTTAATGTAATTAATTTACATAATCTTGGGAAAAGCATAAAGAAAATTTATGAATGTAAATAAGTCCATATATCATAAACAATTATTGACTTTCATTGACAGAGGCCAATATAGGAAATTATCAATCCAAGAAACATGATATTAACCTTGGTTTAGGCCTCTGTCAATATCATATTTCTTGGATGCACGTTTAGTCAGTGATATACACTTATAACAATTGTTTTAAAAATTTCATCCTCAATATCTTACCACAAGGCCTTGATTTGGGCTTCGTCCATGATGAAATCCCTCCTGAAACAGAAATCTATTGATCATGCTTTTACTTGGATCTTCATGTAAATGTGACTGCACAGACACATACATATACATCAATTAACTGTAAGTATAAAGCTGCAATAACAGTCCATCAATTCATGAAATTCTTTCAGTATTGAAACACTGTTCAATCATTCTCACATAAATATGGAAATTGATGGGGGGGGGGGGGGGGGGGATTACACAATGAAATGATAGCTCTGGTAGCTAGTTTCAATGTTTTAAATTATTATATTTTGATTCATTTATTTTTACATTTTCTTTCTCACATGTAGTCTGGTTCCTGCTCCTACAAATTCTTGATTGTATTGGATGAGTGGCAGGAACAGGACTGAACTATCTCATGTATTGATTATTAACCAATCAGAATATTCCGTTCAACTTTCTACTCATCATATGATTATATTTATACTAGGTGTATAAGCGGTGGCTGACAAAACACATGTACTATGCTTGACTGCCAATAAATGGAATTGAAATTAACATGCTTTACCTGTCTCCTGGCCTTGTCTTGGGTGTAGTGAGAAGTCAGCTTCATCAGAGAGTTGGTACCACCACACTCCCCCTCTACTAGATTCCTCATTGCCATTGTGAAAAGTTCGTCTTTTACATTTACCTATAAAATCAAGATTGCATGCGACATGGTTCATTAAACTCTCGATGAAAATCTGACAACAAATGCGTAGATGTCAACATACCCCATGACTTTTCATTTTCTGCTAATTTTGCAAGATATTGGGATTTCTTTAACGGAATTCTACATCATCCACAATAAACAAAGTTTTACCTGCCTAGTGACTACTTTCCAGTCTTTGAAGTTTGGCAACTACGCAAAATGCAGAGTTAAGAAAGACAATAATTAACTCACACCATGAATTAATATCCCTTGATGCTGCCAACAAGTGAACATAATATCAGATATTTTATAACCTTTTGCTGAAATTTGAAGAAGATCAGCGTTATTTACTTTAAAAAAAATACTTGGAAAAAAATGCAGAGATAACTCGGGGAAAATATAATCCTGTACGAAAAATAAAACGTTGATTCATTAGAACTTAAAAAGGCATCTACATACAGAAATATACCTTTAAACCATAATGCAAACAGCGAAAAACCATGCGATACTATTATCAAATACTCCACAGATATTAGATGTCGAGTTCGTCCAACATATTGACATTATTTAGCGCCCTTTGAACTTAAACGTAAGGTGGCGCTACAATGCACTCTGTTCCATATTCGTACGTAAACATATTCCATCTTCCACTGTCTTCGACATCCCACCGAAGATATTCTCCATTTAGGCCTAATTTATTTTTATTGTTTTCAGAGGGGGTGCTGATTGTTCTCTGTGATACTTTTTGAAAATTATGATGATTATAAAGAAACATAGAGTCGCATTTATGTATATGCAGATATTTTAAAAAGCATTGTCATTTCCTAGCTTGTCGTAAGAGGCGACTAAAGGGGCGGTCCTTCGGATGAGACCGAAAAAACCGAGCCCCCGTGTCACAGCAGGTGTGGCACGTTAAAGATCCCTCCCTGCTCAAAGGCCATAAGCGCTGAGCAAAGGCCTAAATTTTGCAGTCCTTCACCGACAATGGTGACGTCTCCATATGAGTGAAAAATTCTCGAGCGGACGTTAAACAACACATAATCAATCAATCATTTCATAATTGTAATTTTTCCTTTTAGATTTGGTATATGTCTTTCCAAATTTATATTTGAAATTCAATTGTTTTACTAGATGTCAGGGGCGTAGCTTCCATTGTTGCAATGAGGCAACTGCCTCACTAGAATTTTTTTGACCATTAATCGGATTTTCCCTTCCCATTGCTCACATAGAAGAAAATCTTTCTTTTGTAAATTTAATAAATAAAAATGTTGTTAATACACTTTAATTTCAATGTGATCGGGATCAAAATTATAAAAGATCGGGCTTTTGATCCAATAAAATCTTAAAGTTGTTTATGTGGGAAAATAGAAATATGGATCAAAAGAAAAAGCAAACAAAGTTTACAATAAAATCTTAAAGTTGTTTATGTGGGAAAATAGAAATATGGATCAAAAGAAAAAGCAAACAAAGTTTACATCGTTTATAAACAAACCAGAATCGGCATCAGGTACTTTACATAAACACATATAAATCCCTCAATTGTTTTATTAATGTTTAAATACTCAAATTCAAAATAAATGTTAGCAGTTAATTAGGCCTAAGGCCCAACATTTTGTTTCAGATTTAAAAAAAAAATAGCACCATTTCTCTTAGCTTAGTAATTTATTACCCCAATATTTTCTCACCAGGAGATGAACATGTAACACCAGAAGCAGATATAACAAAACCCGAGCATAATGATTATATAGAAAGGAAAAAACGCAAAACAGTTTCTTTGGATCCTGTGAATTTCGTTAAAAAAGTGTTAGATGATAGTGAAAAATACCAAATACTTTCAAACAAATGGAGCCCTATCTCAAGTGAAAAAAAGAAATATTCTTTTCCCATTACCAATGGGAGACGGTATAATTTGAACTGGGAAGAAAAATTTAATTGGCTGAGGTATTTGCCATCTGAAGATGCCGCTTTTTGTGCCCCCTGTATTGCATTCGGGGTGCAATCCGACAAGCTGGTAACTGGTCTTAGGGATTGGGAAAATGCCATGGGTTCCAAGCGAGGTACTTTGCTGATTCACGAGGAATCAAACACTCACCAAAATGCTCTTGTTAAGGCAGTAAGCTTTATAAAAAATTATTCGGGGGAAGAAAAAAACATTAAAAGTAGTATATCCAAAAGTTATGAAGATAATGTCATCAGGAATAGGGCAATTTTATCGGATATCATAACAGTAGTCGTTGCTCTTGGTCAACGAAATATTCCATTTAGAGGACACCAGTGGGACACAATAACAAAAAGAGAGGATGGAAATTTTGATTATTTTGTGCATTGGCTGGCCAAAGAAAAACCTGTTCTAAAAGCTCACCTTGAAAATGCAACTTACAACGCAAAATACCTCAGCCCTGACATACAAAACGAACTAATTGAGTTAGCTGGAGAAGAAGTGCTCAGCTCAATATTGTCCAATGCGTGGAATGCGAAATGGTTTTCTATTATGGCCGATGAATGTGCAGACGTATCAAACATTGAGCAAATGGCAATCTGCATGAGGTATGTGAATGAGGACAATGATGTAAACGAAGACTTTATTGGGTATGTTCCACTTAATTCAGTTGATGCAGAATCCCTAACTAATGCAATTTTGCAAAAGCTTGAAGACTGCAACTTGGATACACGATACTTCAGAGGACAGGGCTATGATGGGGCAAGTGTTATGTCTGGATCAAGATCTGGTGTCAGTTCTCGTATACGAGAAGTCCAACCGCTTGCTGAGTACCACCAGCACATGCACTCAATTTAGTAATATCTTCTTCATGCAAGAACATTCCTACGATCAGGAACCTCTTTGATGATGTCAATCAGCTGACATGGTTTCTAGGAGCTAGTCCGAAGAGAGTTTCGATTATAAAACGACACTTGCCAGGCGCAAAACAAGCTGATTTTTTAATTGGCAACATTGAAAACGAGGTAACTGAAAGCAATAAAAACATCGAACAATCGTTTTCTGTGAACATCCTACCCAAGCTTTGCGAAACCAGGTGGTCTGCTAGAGTTGATACTCTTTCAGTTGTAATTGGAAAGTATGCAGCCATATTATCTTCGCTCGAAGATGTGAGAAATGAAAGCACTGTACCCGATGCTCGTACGAAAGCCACTGCATTTATAAATATGATGGAAAAGAGCACATTTATTGTTGCAATTGTTGTTGCTCAACACATACTGAGTTATATGAAGCCCCTAACTTTGGCTCTGCAGAGTTCACATTGTGATGTGTACAAAGCCTTTGTGGATGCACAGAATTGCAAGCAAGTGATAAATGATCAGCTAAGTCAGGAGGTTTATCAGAGATGTATATGGTCAAAGGCAACAGCCATTGCTGACAGTATCGGCATCCAATTGCAGAAACCAAGGACAGCAGGTCAGATGCGGCACAGAGCAAATGCTGCCCTTACAGACACTGCGGAAGAATACTACAGGATTAATACTTACCTGCCATTTGTTGACCATTGTTTGAGCGAACTCCACAACAGATTTTCTGATGAAACACGTCCTTCATTCCTTGCCTTCAAACTCCTCCCAGGCCGCATTAACACACTTACCCGACATGAATATGAAGATATTGTGAAAAGGTTCCAAACTGATTTACCGGACAGAGATGACATAAATCAAGAATTTGAACGCTGGAAAGCGTTCTGCGGAAAATTGCCTACTGATGGTTCTGAAAGGGGCTCTCTGAGCAATGCAATTACGTTGGCGGATTCCGACTTTTATCCCAATTTGCATGTCATATTACGCATTTTACTAACAATGCCAGTTGGTTCAGTTCCTTGCGAGAGATCTTTCTCCGCAATGAGACGCTTGAAACATTGGGGACGTTCAACAATGACCGAGGACCGTCTGGTTGGCGTAAACTACGTTCGGGTTACGCATCCGGGGGTTTGACCTATCATCGGTAAGTAGTCAAATGTAGATAAAAAACAATTATCTCTTAATTAGGTTATAACGTAGGAATTCTAAAATAGTACGCAAGTGTTGTTTGTAAACTTGGCTAAACTGACATACCGATCAGGAAAACAGATTAAAAGAGTGGACTTGTTTGACTATACCTTTAGGAGATATACAGTTTGGTGGTATTAATTATATGATACAGTTTGGTGGTATTAATTACATGTATTCAATCATTAAATGTTAAAGTTAGTTACAATTTTTCACAATTCTACAAAACATAACACTTGCACTGACTTACCGAACTAACACAGCGCGCCAAGTCGCATTTACTATCAGGTTGCTAAATGGCGAACTTAAAATATTTCTGGTCGCCATTTAAAAAATTCTAGTCGACATTTACAAAAGTTCTACTCGCCTTGGTAAAAGCTTTTGTAAATAAGACTTACAAATGTCTAATTTAAATACCTTTAAATAAAAAAAGCAATAAAAAAATTATACATTTGTACCTCTCTCTCTCTTCAAAAAGACCTTTCACACCATAAATATATGCTTTCATACATTAATAATTTTATCACTGACTTGTTAGCTGAATGTGTCATCTGTCAATGTTGTTTGTTTGTATGTAGTGGAAGGTGTTAAAAAAAAAAGAAAAAAAAAAAAGCAACACCAATACAACATTTTGTTTGTTTTATTATTTAACTGAGTATAAATGTACTGGATGCCAACAAGTCAAGTATTTACTCTGGCAAAAGTTGTATTGCATTGGGTCATCCTGCATATTTTACAGTACACCCAGCAACTTGGTTTCCACATTTCCACTAGAGACATAACGAATATTGATGGCTCCGTTTTCTTTTGCTGAACAATCAGTACCAGCATCAATAAGAATGCTAAAATACATACTTTCTCTTAACTGGGATCCCATTTCACTTTTTAATTCATCGTTAATGCATGCTATCATTTCAGCACATTTCATGTCATTAGCATAGTTTTTATTAATTTCTATTCCATTTAATTTTTGAAGTTCAAGAAGTGTTTTAAATTTAGTAAACGGTAATTCTTCTTTACCAATGAAATATGCAGTTCTGAATTTCACTGTCATGTCTTTCATGACTTTGTCATCCCGAACTTGTAACTGTCTTTGAAAATTAGCAGCAACGGTTGCCCCACTCGACTTGCTGTTCATGCAATCACGAACCAAGATATGTCTCTTACTGTTTCCATGGATAAAAACACTTTTCGCGTTTGAAAGATGTACACCCTGTAGTTGCGAAATCAGATAATGGGTGTCCAGAATTTGAGGACGTCGCTGGCTGATTGGCCTCACAAATTCTGCAAAACATTTTGCTATCTCTGTAGATCAACCACGAAAACTCCTTCAGCCATTTCAGTACTGGTGTTCTCTCTTTATTCTTGTTTTTAGATGTCGTCACGTCATGTTTAGATCCTGAACTTTCTAGTTGTGAATCTGATTCTTCGTTACCAGGCTTCAACTTTTTACTGGTAGTGGTAAATCCGAAACTCTCTAAACGTTTTCCCGCCATTTTGCACTGCTTTAAAAAATATTTATTCCGATCTCCGATCCCGATCGTGAAAATTTACTGGATGCCCGAATTTTCTCCAGTCGCAAAAATGTGACCTACTTATAACTCCTAGTCGCAAAATCAATTTTCTGGTCGCAAATGCGACCGTTTTACTCGCAACTCGGAGAGCTGTAACATTCAGTAAACTTTCAAAACAAAGAGATCAGTTTCAAGTGTTTGTTAAAACTCGAATTGAAAAGTCAGTTAGAAGAAAAACTTTAAACTGGTTATCTGCACTCTTAATTGCGGAATAAGAAATGAAGAAATAAAGTGACGAAAGAAAAAAACCTTCCAGAAAAACAGCTATAATGATAACAAAACAGGCCTTAGTTAAGTTTAATTTAATTTTATTGCTATCACATGTTGTGTAACTGACACTTTTTCAAAAGTGGGAGGAGTGGCACGAACATGATACCCCTCCCCCCTCCCCCTCCCCTTACTTTTCAAGTGAGGGACATGTGCTCTGACTGCCCTTTCTATGTCACAAATAACATTTTTTTTACAATACAAATGACAAAAAAATTATACAATACAGTAGAAAAGATCAAATATACCACCTCCCTCCTTACATACATTTCTGATTTACATATTGGTCCTCTTTGCAGCAAGTTAGATATGTATTCCCTTTTAGAAAGTCACGCAAGTTATACAACTACGTAAACAAGACCGTTTATGTTTTATGATCAATAATATGATATTTATATTCTATTGAAATAAAACACTCTTAATTTAAATATTATTTTGTTAAAAATATAAACAAAATACCAAGGAATTAAACATTAAAAAATAAGGGAGGGGGATTTACAGGAAGTTTTGTCAACAAGCACCTGTGTAGTCGGATCATAACCCTCCCCCCTCTCTCTCTCTTCCGTATGTATGAAATTTTCAAATTTACAATTTGAACTTAAACCGTATAACTAGTATTTGTGATGCTGAAATATTAACCTTCAGAGTTGATCTAAACAATGTTTTCCCTATTTAGCACCGATTTGGGCATGAATGTTGACCTTGTAGTCCTTCAGGGCAGGCCCGTTCCTAAATAAAAGTTTATTTTGATATTTTGCAATCTTAAGAACAATTTACAATAGTATTTTTAAAAGTATATACCTCCCATGGAGTTGAAATTGAAAAAAAAGTAGGAAACCTGATTTTGATAACCTGGTGTTTGAATAACAAATGCACTATCTGATTAACACGAAACCTATCTGATGTCTTGCTGTAACATATTGCTGAAAGGACTGGAGTTTATGTTTGAATTGTCCGGGTCGATAATCCAGATATTTTGTGGTTCAAAATCTTATTTCTGATGTAATATGAAAGTTTCCTTCCACTTGTGTGCACGAGTTGGTTTTCCATTTTGTCCTCGATATCAATGTCGATGCTTTCACATTTGAATTCCGCGTGACAATGCAGACAAAGGACTGCAGACCGCTGAATGAACGTTGATCACATAGTGAGTATACGGTAAACCTTTTGTGAACGGTAAACGCGAGCTGTTGGTGAACGCAGAACTGGGTACGGTATATGCATGGTGAACGAAAGTTGCGCAAAAGGAAAAATGGTGAAGTAGAACGTTTCAGGGATTGTGAATATCATTCTGATTCTATGCACAAGTAGAATCAATAGGTCATCAACACCTAATTCCACTTCTTGTTTGTCCAGGGGTCCGTATTTGCCCGTAATTATGTATTCTTTGTGTGGATTACGATATTGATAATTGTTCGTTATCTTCACTTTTCATATATAGGATCCACGTGTGGATCCGGGTTAGAATAGATCCTCAGTACCCCTTGCTTGTCGTAAGAGGCAACAAAATGGGGCGGTCCTTCGGATGAGACCGCAAAATCCGAGGTCCCATGTCACAGCAGGTGTGGCACGATAAAGATCTCTGCTCAAAGGCCCTCAGCTCCGAGCATAGGCCTAAATTTGCAGCCCTTTACCGGCAATGGTGATGTCTCCATATGAGTGAAAAATTCTCGAGCGGGACGTTGAACAATATATAATCAATCAATCAATCAATCAATCATATTTTGGAGAACTGTCGGACAATTTTGAAGTAAACAAGGCTGCATGTTGGTTCTAACGATATTCTCTATCTTTCCCATTCCGTGAAGCATACATTCAAAAACTAAATCCGGATATTCAAAGCCGACTGGTGCTGCCCTCTTAAATGTGAACCAATTCAAGTCTGAATCAAAGACCATACAAATGCATGCCCGTGGACTCATGTTTGATGACGACATTGCTTTTGTAGGTCAGAGTTTCAAAGAAACTCAAGATGTCATTACCAGATTTTCCTACTCATACAAATCATTTGGGCTTAGAATCAACAAAAAGAAAACAGATATGTTAAACCAACCAGCCTCTGGTTCTTCTGCTACCTGTGGAGGAGTGTAAATTGATTTACAAAACTTTGTGAAATAAATGATTTCATATATCTCAGCATAAGTATTATCAAAGAACAAGCTACGTCTGTCTGTGTGAATGTCAAATGCGTCCACAGCATTTGGCAGATTGAAAAAAAAACCCATAAAAAACAACAACAACCCAGATCTGGTGTAACAAGCATTTAAAGGTAAAAACTAAATTGCCGTGTACCGTGCAATGATATTCTCTGGTTTGCTGTTCGACTTAGTAGCCTGATCTGTATACAAGGTCACTGCGCACAAACTGAATCCATATATGCTGCGTCATACTTAGCAAATACTGAAGATCAAGTATAAAACTAGCATTATTGTTAAAAATGTGATCCCGAATAAATAAAGGCTTTATATATATATTATTATGATAGATCTGTATGCTGCAAATTTTTTATTTATCTTTAAAAAGTATTGATTGTTGACATTGAAAGAGTGCTATTAATAAAGCTTTTTTTAACCATTTTATCATTTTACAATGGACATCCAAGGGACACAGTACAAATGGGAAATTGTAGTCTGGAGTGCACTAAGATTATCGAAAGAGTCTGAAAAAGAAACTTGGGTTTTTCGAGAAAGTCATTGGTTTGATCTCAAGGAAGATTGTATCAAAGATTTTAAGACCGTGATCAAACACGGGTACGATATTGCTGACAGTTGGGGGTCAGAGGGGTACTTGTTAAAGCGCAGGGTTATGTCAAGAAAATACTCTCCATATTAGAGCGATATTCAATATGGAGCATTTCCTTAGCGATGTAAAAAAAGTTGTATAGATAAAAAAAACATGTTCTATTGATAACTCAGGATACACATTTTCATTGACGGGAGGAGAGACATTTTTTAAGGTCTGTTGGATACAGACATAAACAGTATCGCACAGATTTCTGAAATACAATGAATTTTACGCAGTAGAAACTTTTATTATGACTATTTTGTTTTAAAAAAATCTAAATTCTAGAAATGTAATCATATAAAGTGTATAGATGTGATGGCAATGTTTTTTTTATTTTCGGCATATGATGCTTTTTTATATATTAAAAATAAAAAATGACGATAAAAATTTTAGTATAAAAATGATGGAAATAATTGATGTGCTGAAATGGATCCACTCCACCCATCAATTTTGTTTCTGGCAATTCCTCTTCAAATATCACTTCTTGTTTCCCCGTTTCATGAGAATGTCTCTAAATTTCAAGCAGGCCTGTCTTAGTATGTTTACATCACTGCGACAGTATTCCAAAATTTCTCTGGCAAAATCAAAGGTCTCGTTACTTTCCCCTTTTTCATGATACCATGCCAGAAACTCTTGTCGTTCTTTGGCATTCATCGTATCACTTCCATAAAATCTAGCTGCAGGATAAGACCCGATGTAGTTGAAAATTTTTTTTCGTATTGAAAAAATGTGGAAAGTATCCCCTTTTCATTTCGTGCAATCCAAACGCCTTAGGCATTGCTGTCAACTTCATGGGGAGGAAATTAAGAGAATCTAAGACTCTGATATTCAATTATCTTTTCACATGCAAGCACATGGTTTTGGACCCAGCATAAATGACCTTTGGAACTATAGAATTAGCCATGAGGTACTCCAACAAAAAGTAACCATCATAACCCTTCATATTATGTGCAATGACTGTAAAATCTTTGTGTTTTTCGTTAAACAACCACGATCCAAAATCGTCAGATGTATTGTCCCCTTGAAACACAGTTTCGCGAAATCCACACGTGTCTTTGCATGGAGAGCTGACGTAAGTTTTTTCTTCCTTGTCAATTTGATCACACTTTCTACATCGGGTTCCACAGTTGTCGCACTTAGATCCCGTATCAGCTTGTTGAGTAATACATTTCTCACAAACTTTGTGAGTCAGTGCTAAATTTGGTCTGTTTAGAAATTTTCCACACCAGGATTGTTGGCAGTTAGTACAAAGAGCACATTCTAAACAAGGAAAAGTGTTGCTGTTACACTGTACACATTCGAGATTTTTTTTTCATTGAGTAACCCTCTGCACAGCACAAAACATCTTCCTGTATGCATTCAAAGTAAAAAAAAAGATGTATCTAGGTTTCTTTTCCCTGCATTCTAACGCTCTCATGTAACACACGTGATCTGGCAGGTCACACATTTCCACCAACGATCACACTGAGATTCCAGAGTCCCTCCTCTTTGTTTGTGGAATTTAAAACATTCAAGGGATCTGCAAATCATATGGCAATGTCGACAGCTTACTTCTTGACCGACAAAACAATTTTCATCTCTTTTACACACCATGCACGAGGATGCATAACTGTGTCTTTTTTGATACGGTTTCAAACACCTATGACAAAATTTGGATTGTGCAAATAGCCCAAAGATATTGACAATTGTGTCAAAATGTGCATTTCCATTTCTTTCACTGTGGTACAGGAGTATATGTTGTATATTATTTGGGTGCCCCTCTTCATCCTCACAATATGCTACGGTGCGTATGAATTTGTTTCCAACAGTGGAACTGACTACCAGAATGCCTAGGTTGAACACATCCTCAAAGGCTGCAATGTCTAGAATCGATAGACGTCTCCCAGTACTTTTATTGGCTTCCTGACACGAGAGAGTGGCTAGGTCTTTTTGACATTTCCCACTCTGTTCTGTTCTAACCATTAGTTTTTTGCAATACCATGTTGGACATTTTCTTAACTCCATCACTCTTTCTTCCATTGTTTTCCCATCATTAGGCTGAACCAAAAGTCGCCAATCTGCTGTTGGAATTTGACATAATTTCAAGAACCCTATACAGATACTGCGAGCAAGACATAGTTCGTCTGAATTCCACATTTTGATGCAAGACCTTTTGTTTGCCATAGAATCTTTACCATCTCCTAGTTTGTTGATAGGTCTAGCTCCTGTCCCTCCCTTAGGAACTTTTATGGTACCCACATTTAGATAAAAGCTGTGATCAAGAGAGAGATTCTCGTGATTGGTCAATATATTTTGCAAATGCTCCATGACAACTTTTCCTGTGAGATCTTTCAGAGGTTTAAGGGGAACATATACAGGATTAATCAAATCTTCATGATGTATGATACGCCCTAAATCTGCTGACGAGTCGAGCCCTTGAGTGGTTTGAGAAAGAACATCGATAAAAGTATTGTCTAATTCTCGATGCAGATCTGACAATCTTTGGCCCTGTTCCACAGAATCTGCTTCAAATCGAACTTGATAATTTTTGTCAACAGCACTGTTTTTCTGAAAAGTTTTCTCCCCGACAAGTTTTAGGTTGTATGGTACTATTTTTTTGTCCCTATAACCAGTCTGTGATGGACGGGGATGGGAATACATAGGTTCTTCTACATTTGTTTCCAGGGTTGAAATTCCGCTTTTATCTGTGTCTACTTCCATGGGTTCTTCTACCTGATTAGATGTAGGCTCATAATTCCTGAGTGAAATGGGTGACCAAGGTTTTTGATCACTGTAGCCGATCTGGTCGATCTCGTAAAACAGTTCGTAAAACTTTAAGTCAGATTCAGTATTCAATATCTCACCACAGTAAGGACACAAGTACTGCTGTTGTACCTTTAAAAGAAAAGGGGTAAAACAATCAAAATCAGTACATCTGTCCATTTTTTTTTTCAAGACGAGGTTGAAATTCCAGAATTATTATTCTAATCGCATTGAAATGTATAGTAAATTTTGATACAAAGAAAAACAAATGTCGGAGTTAAATAGACTCTAGTTTTAGCTACAAGATTATTTGCGAAATCTATAATCGTATAAACAGGGGTTTTTTTCCTATCGACCTTGATTTAGAGTTACCTCTTTTTGCCCATGTTCATTTTCGTGGTCTTGCCCTCCTGTATAGTTTGCAAACTGTAGTCCACAGTGACAACATACAAAGACTTCTGCAAATAAAAAATATGGAATATTTGTGATGTAACATAAATTGATCACTGTGCTTATGTAAAAATTGGACAGCTAGATTTGTTTTAAAATTTGTTAAAACTTACGTATTCGCATTCTAACTAATTGTGCATTCGCATTTTATTGACTTTACAAAGACACTTGCTCAATCTTAAGACTTGCGTTTCTGCATTTTTATTAATTTTACACAATGTTCAAAACACTGTTTAAGGAAGCTCATAACACTTAAGACTTAGAATACTTTTTATGAGATAACATCACAAGATGGTGATTTGAATATTTTATTAAATTGTTTGTGCCGACAAATTTAGTTATATGTCATCATAACTCGGTGGTAAAGTTTATTCATATATCGTTAAGACCGCTGATATTACACTTCCTGTCAAGACCAGTTTAATCAACCTACATGTTCGTTCCGATTTCCAGTTATCGTGGGGCCTCCGTGGCCGAGTGGTTCAAAATCACAAAGCCTCTCACCTCTGTCGGCGCGTGTTCGAATCTCGGCCGCGGCGTTATATGAGCAAGTTTGCCAGTTTACTTGCGGAAGGTCGGTGGTCTCTTCCCAGGTACATTGTATCTGGGTTCTCTTCTCCACCAACAAAAACTGGACGCCACCAGATAACTGAAAAATTGTTGAGTGTGGCGGAAAGCAATAAATAATCAATCAATCAATCAATACAGTTATCCGTCCGTCTTCATGATTATGGCCTTCAAGATGATTTTGAAATTGCATGCCACAGTAATAACAGAGGACGTCCGACATCTGCAAAGAAGTATTCTAGATATAATTCATTAAAATTAAGAACAATATTAACAATATTGCGCCATTACATGAATGCTCAATCATGTTCTTCTAACTTCTTGCCATCCCCCCCCCCCCCCCCCCTTTCCACCTGTAGGTTGTAACCACTTTTGAGTGTCAAAATCGTCATAGATCGATGATATAAAATACTGTGGGTTTTTTGTTTAATTTAGCATTTCGGATTATCAAAAGATTAAAAGGGAGATGGTAGATAATTATAACGACAACAAAGTGCATGTAGTTGAAACAAATATTTGATAATGACTTAATAACAAATATAAAAAAAAAATATTTACAATACAATAACATTAAAATATACTTGTAATACAAATAAAAGATAATCACGGTATTCTTGGAGTATTTCTTTAAAATAAATACACACCAATAGGTATTGCTATTTGTAATACTGGAAGTAATCATAAAAAACAGGTGTCTTGACATCAATATCTTTCACTTGTACTAACATTAGTTAATGGCGGTAACTTTTTCCATATTATATAGGTCAACATTGATGACGCCATTTTCTAAAAATCTCATCTGGACTTTATATCATCATCTTTTACATATATACGTAGCAGAAAAGAATAAAACATTGTGATCCGGAATATTTTTTGTAAAACAAAAATGAAATTACAAACAAATTCAATGTATGCTACTGAAAAAGGACACAAAAAGAAAAATTAAGTCACCTTATCAGGATATTACGCACTCATGTAAAATTTACATTGATAATGTGCAAAATTGTACATTATTGTCATTCATCATCCATGTGTATGTATATATACATGTTTCATAATTTCATATTTCTCAATGGACCAGTATTTTAGGTTTCACGAGGGAGGTTCCATACAATTTAAAAGACTTCTAATTCGCTGGTATATTTTTGGAAGTTACATTACTCCAATGAAAAATGAAATTCGTGATTTTGGAGGGAAATTCAACAGACTGTTGAGGTTACACACATCTATCTCTGTCAATTTTCTTAAGAGAGATATACGGAACAAATACACTCTATCAAAAAAAAAAAAAAAAAAAAAAAAAGAAAAAAAAAAAAGGGGGGGGTTATTATGACATGAAGTATATATTTAACAAAATTATATCTAAAGTTCTCCCTTTACCACTATAAACACATATTTTTTTTTTGTTCGTGCGCCTGATACAACTTCAAACTCAGACGAGGAATTTAAACTAAGTTAAATAAAAAAATTATCAATTAAAAAAGATGTTACTTTTTCTCATTTTAAGAATTATATATATAAAACGTTATAACTGTTTGTTAAGATACAATTGTGTTCTTGGCAAATGTTTGGTTTTTTTTAAACTTCCAGTTTTAATCATTAATTTGATTTTTAATGAGATGATTGTGTATTTCTACATATATAAAAATATTCTCTTTTTTCCCCCTCTGGACCACAAATGACTTTAAAACAGAAAAGGGAATAAGAGTATCACTAATAGTAGGGTAGGTGATAAATCGAAAGACATGTACGATGATGGCTTGATATTCTTATACTTGTAAACGTTACAAATTATCATTTTTATCAAATTAATTATGAAAAGATCAAACAGAGGAGAATGAAAAATTGATGGATCCATAGCGAGGATGAAGGTAAAATTGTTTTAAAAAAAAATGTAATGAGAAAAAAAATGCATTAGAACAAAGACAAAAGGAACTAAATGACAAAAACATTTTAATATCTAGAGTAGGAATTGTGCAACATCCAGCAGGAATTGGATGACTAAAACGTATTTAATATTCATGTATATCTTCTGATGGATGTCGGTGAAAATAAATTGTGAAATTTTATTATGTGTAAGAATGTTTTTAAACTGAACTTGGAAATCTATCTTATACAGTGAGCAGGGAAAGGTTGTCTATGTTTTTCATATTATTAAATATAGTTGCACAAAAAAATTACAAAAACTTACCTTTTCTTTTCTGTGGAGCATTCACAAGGTTTCCACTTCTCTTTATATATATACATGTATGTCGTTAGTAAACAAATAACCATGATGTTAGTTTCTACTGCGAAAAATTCATAATTTTATTATTTCAAAGATCTGTGCAATACTGTTTGCATCTATATTCAACAGGCCTGAAAATATGTCTGTTTTCCCATCAATGAAAATATGTATCTTGAACTATGAATAGAAATAGATTGTCTTTACAGACATTCTTGGTAGGTCATTGTGTCTTAACTTTCTTTATTTCATAAGAGGAAATAGTCTGCCTCACTAATTTATTTTGACAACTTGGGAAGCGTCACGCTACCTTAACTTGAGTAACTGGGAGAAAAATCAAACAAAAACCATTTTAACTTGACATCTATAATTATGCATTCCTCACATTTCGCATAGGATTGTACAATTACGCCCACACTGATGTATGGCGCATGCTCAGAAGCCATCTTATGAATTGAACCTTACGTCATACATCTATAATTGACCATTTTAAATAAATCTATAAACGCCAAAATATATATCTATACAGGTATACTTGCAGCATCTGTAGGAGAATTAACTTGTAAGTAAACTACGTAGTTTAATTCACGTATGCTCGGATTTATTCAAGATTTTGATATTATTGATTTTTGTCATGTGTATTAAGATGTATACAATATCAACATGTTTTAAGAACAACTCTTTCCAATATGGTCGTAATACATAGTCTGCCTAACTAGTATTTTTCTTCTCGTGTAAAACACTGACAGTGATGCACAAAGAAATAATAAGAACAATTGCAAAAAGGCTAGTTATTGCGATTCCGATTTTTTTCTTCAACTTCTCCTTTAACATCTCTTTGCAATCATTACCACAATCACTTGTTCGAAGTACCATCATTACCATTTGTTCAGTGATGTTTGATCAAAATGTTTTTGCTAAACCACTGCATTCCTCGTTTATATATATATATATATATATATATATATATATATATATATAATATGACCTCCATGTGACTGAAGAGTCCCCTTTGACTGTGGACTCTTTGATGACGTAAGTGACTGTATAATCCCCCTTGACTGTAGACTCCCCATGACGTCAGTGACTGTAGACTACCCCTTGTCTGTGACCTCATATGACCTCTTTGGGAAAAACCCATGACGTCATCTTGACTGTAGACTGACTGTTCTCTGTCCCCCTTACTACTTTTAATAAAAGATTGTACATATTTCTTATGCTTTCTATTATCTTATTAGACAGAATAATTTTGAATATTTTGTATAATTTTGGCAAATGAAAATTCACTGTTTAAACCTGTCCTTGACCCCGAACTATCGCGACATGTTTAAATTTATAAATTATATACCCATGATATGTTTGATTGACTTACTGTCTATAAGTGGATAAGCTGAATTTTGAATCATCATTATTTAACAAAACAAAGCCACACAATGATCAATCACTTAGATAATCATAAGTATAAATTAAAAGTACTTATTAGATGACTAATAAAAATTTGATGCCATATTTAGCCTCACACCTTGGGAGGTTATTGGGAGGCTACTGGTTGCTTTAGAAATGTCGCGGTATATAAAAGGTGTGACAGGTGTTTGCACAGTAGAGAATCTTTACTCTTATGGCACTGTGATTCATACATAGGTCAAACTTTGTGGCACTTCACATAAATATTATAACAAATATTTTAATACACAGATAATAAATATAAAAAATTAATTAATAAATAGGTAAATGAATAAATAAATTTTATAAATAGGTTGTTTGCGATTATATCGGGAATTTTCCTACTTTGTTATAAAGTACATGCAAGGTCAATAAGGAAGCGAATACAAACTCGATATTTTGGCAAAAGTACAAAGATATGGACAATACATTATACCAAGGTCAGAACGTTGCACACGAATCTTTCCAGTATGTGGGGTGTCAGCAAGGTCAGCTAACCCTAATTGGAAAGGTATGTGAGGCGCGAATGACCACTAGGGTATATAAACGACAGATCTCAGCTGGGCACTTATCCTTGATAACTGCCATCTGAGATTCTATTCAATATTTTAAGGTAAGAATACTTACGGGATTTTGTAATTGAAATTGGTAAATTGTTTATGATCTTGGATTGTTCTAATATTTGCTTATTTGTTTCAGAATGCTAATTGTTAACAAATAATAAGATTTATAATGTGTGTGATTGTATATATATAATTTATCAAATATGTTTGAATAAAATATCCTTGATAACTGCCATCTGAGACTCTATTTAATATTTTAAGGTACATCGCCCGCCCAAGGGCAGGGGCAAGCTTATCCCATTGGAATTGGAATGGGTGCAATAGCAATGGTTAGGTGGATTACGCAATAATTCATTTGGTTAGATTGCACCTATTCTAATCCCATTGAGATAAGCTGTACCCAACCCCCAGAGCCACCAGAATTTTTGTAATATAAAGCTACCCCGTGGGGATCCGAGTTGTTAGAATAGATCCTCAGTACCCCTTGCTTATCGTAAGAGGCCACTAAATGGGGCGGTCCTTCGGATGAGACCGCAAAACCCGAGGTCCCGTGTCACAGCAGGTGTGGCACGTAAAAGACCCCTCCCTGCTCAAAGGTCATAAGCGCCGAGCACAGGCCTAAATTTGCAGCCCTTCACCGGCAATGGTGACGTCTCCATATGAGTGAAAGATTCTCAAGCGGGACGTTAAACAATATTTAATCAATCAATCAATCACAACAAGCTTATGGCGTCACTTTAAGATAGTAAATAACCAAAAAAAAAAAAAATAATAACACCCCCCCCCAACAAACACCCCCTACACACAGACAAGAATTAAAGGTATACTGACGTGTGGTGTTCGTTGATCGATAATTATTGACGTTGTGGTCCATAAGAGGTTTTAAATCCAACCAAGCTATTTATTTTGATGTTTATGAGTATCCTTTTTTCCAGATTGATTAAGATGTTGTTTCGGTGCCTCGTACCATTGTTACCCTTGACTCTTTGTGTCGGTATGCGTATTGTGGATCTCACCCACGAACACAGCCATACCACCATCTACTGGCCCGGGAGCCCCGCATACAACTTTACTGTGTTATACCGAAACAATACACAAAATGGAAATTGGTAATTACTGATATACTATTAATGGTAACTACATGTATTAGAAAGTTATAATGTAATTTGTCTGATTTTTTTTTGACACGCGATTTTAATTCTTGCAATACTGGTAAAGTACGATAAGATTTCATTATAATTAGCTGTAATTCACTCTTCCGCCATGGGGAAGCATTAGCTAGAATCCAAATTCAGGGAGAAGCATTCCGAAACTCTACCTTCAGGGGAAAAAAGAATCATAGCTAGACTTACATGTACATGTTCCTCCAAGTGTAAACGTAGCTAGACTCTATACTTAGACTCTTCCGTCAGGGAAAATCAAACTGTAGATACATGTGTACGTGAGGAATTTATTACCGTGTAATTTCGTAAGTACCACATTTACACCTATGCTTAGTGTTCAAGGCCGTAGCAGTGAGGGTTCTTTAACGTGCCACGCCTGCCGCAACACGGGACCTCCATTTTTAAGTCATATTAGAAAGACCCAATATTCTCACTTTTAAATGCGGAGCGATTGGGGAAAGAGCAATTACTACCCATGTTTAAGTCTTGGGTTTGCCATAGCACGAGCGGACTTCGAACTCACGACCCCTGGGTTACGTAACGAACGCTCTAACTACTGAGCTACCGCGACTGGTTCCTTCAAAATGAAACAGATGTTACCATTGTACTGTTTCCGTCTGGAAGATTTTTATGCAAGTTAAAAACGCAAACGAGGATTTGATTGATTAATTGATTATTTATTGCTTTTCGCCACACTTAACAATTTTTCAGTTATCTGGTGGCGTCCAGTTTTTGTTGGTGGAGGAGAGTACCCAGATATAATGTACCTGGGAAGAGACCACCGACCTTCCGCAAGTAAACTAGCAAACTTGCTCACATAACGCCGCGGCCGAGATTCGAACACGCGCCGACAGAAGTGAGAGTCTATGTGATTTTGAACCCGATGCTCTAACCACTCGGCCACGGAGGCCCCTACGAGGATTTGATAAGACTATAACTATCGAATTCATGCTGTATATACATTTGTATGTATCTACTCATTTATATCACCAGGTACGAAAGTAACTCCTTTGCCACAGCAGAACATGGAGGAACACATGTGGATTCTCCAGCCCATTTTCACAAGGGAGGATGGCGAACACAGCAAATTCCGATAGAAAATCTGGTAGGCGAAGGAGTTGTCGTCAACGTCAAATCAAAATCGTCCGCAAACTACGACTATCGCGTCAGTGTCCAAGATCTCACTGATTGGGAAAACACCTACGGACGTATCCCTGACGGAGCGGTTGTCCTGATGAACTCGGGATGGAGTGACAAGTACCCGGATAGAAACGCAGTGTTCAATACGAACACTCCTGATGATTTCAGTACCTTTCATTTTCCTGGTTGGCACGAGGATGCTGTAACATGGCTTATTAAAAATAGAAACGTACACGCCATAGGTGTGGACACACCTTCGGTTGATTACGGCCAAACAACGACTTTCCCCTGTCACATACTTCTTGGTAAAAATAACATAATTGGGGTAGAGAACGTAGGCTTCTTGGATAGGATACCTGAGAGTGGAAGCACAGTTTTTGTCGCCGTTCTGAAACTCACGGACGGAAGTGGTGGTCCAGCGAGAGTGTTTGCTATGGTCAATGAAAATGAAAAGCCATGCACTTCAGGAAGTAAAATTCATTTTGTCCACATTTCTTTCGTGATTGCTCTGATCATGCTATTTGACATATAGACGTTGTTCGAATGGCATTGCGTATCCTTTAAGGACATGCGCGAAGTTTATATATATATATTTATTTCTTGACAATTCGAGCACAATTCACATGCATTCTATCTTGTTTCTACAGAAACAATCCTAGGGTATATATAAAGTAGCGTAGCTTGATATGAGTAGTTCCTGGTTGTTTGAAGTAAACTTATTCATGCATAGTATAGTAAGCAATAGTCTGACAAAGAAGGATATTGATAATCGGGTATTGATTCCAGGACAGTTACTTTAATTGTTCGGTTACCTTACCAGGGAGCTACCCAAGCCGATATAAAAAGTACTGTTCTGCAATATAAAAGTGAAAACTATTTCGGGAAATAATATATGAACTCTCCATATCGAGGAGATGATTGATTGATTGATTGATTATTTATTGCTTTCCGCCACACTTAACAATTTTTCAGTTATCTGATGGTGTCCAGATTTTGTTGGTGGAGGAGAGAACCCAGATACAATGTACCTGGGAATAGACCACCGACCTTCCGAAAGTAAATTGGCAAACTTGCTCACATAACGCCGCGGCCGAGATTCGAACACGCGCCGACAAAGGTGAGAGGCCTTGTGATTTTGAACCCGATGCTCTAACCACTCGGCCACGGAGGCCCATCGAGGAAATGAAGAAATAAGTTTAGAGAAAATGTCAGAATGTCCGTATGTCCTTAATCGGGGTTAATTTTCTTAGCTAAGTTCTAATCTTCAAAGACATAATTTTTACGTATATATAAAATGTAATGCATTTATTGTTATAATTTGGTGAATAACTATGATTGAAATTTATCAAAAAAATATATAAAAAAAAAACATTGAAATTTTAATTACTGCTATATGTATTACTATTTTAATGTTGAAAAATTAAATGCACCCTTACAAAAGATAATGTGCATTTTGAAACTATTTTTGAAATATTTTGATATACTGTGAAACATGTTCAATCGGACATTTGGAAAGCAGTTTTCATCAGATGTTCAGATGATAAATATATATAAAGTAAAAACTAGGTTTTATATGCTCTACCATGATTTAAATGGTTGGTTGGTTGTTTTTTTAAACGTTCCGTCGAAAATTTTTCACTCATATTGAGACATCACCAGATGTAGGTGAAAAACCACAAATTTAGACCCAAAGGCTCCCAGATATATTTATTCAAGACAGGAATGCCTTCTTTGAAAATTCTTCAAAATGTTTCATCTATAAGTATTTAACTGATTCATTCGATATACAATATTATCATCGAATAAGTATCCCGGAAAACCTTATTCCTTATCTCTCGAAATATAGATTATCTTCACATAAACTGGCAATAGAGCAGGTCGTTATAGCGAAACAGAACGTACTAAAAGTATTTGTAAATTCTGTAATCTTAAAAAAATTGAAGACGAATATTACTTTATACTGGAATTTCCACAGTAGTGATTTGCGTTGTTTATACATCAAAAACACTATTATATAAGACCTTCTACCTTCAAGACAATTCAGTTATTAAGTCTTAGAAATAGGAAACTACTTCATAATCTTTGTATTTTTCTTAAAGAAGTTACTACTCATAGAAACAATACATATGTTTAATGCACACTCCTTACTGTCAATGCGTTTAGGCTTACGTTATATGGTATGTAGTATTATTATTAATATTAGCATCAATAATATGTATACCTTTGCAATTATATGCGTTTCATTTGATGTGTAAAACTTTGATTTTGATGTGTATACAGGGATGTGCTTGTAATATCTGTGTAGATTAGAATTGCTATATTCGATATCTGCCTATAAACCATGTGGTATTGTGCAAAATAAACTAAACTAAGACCTATGCTTAGCGTTCACGGCTTGTAGCAGTTAGGGTACTTTAACGTGCCAAAGCCGGCCGAGACACAGGACCTCCGCTTTTAAGTTTATACTCGAAAGACCCGTTATTCTCACTTTTAAATGCGGAGCGTTTGCCAAAGAGCAATTAATACCTATGTTTACGTCTTCAGCTTCACGCGGCCATGGTACTAACAGGGTTCGAACTCGCAACTTCCCGATTACGAAGCGAACTTCTACCTCTGAACTTTCGCGACCAGTCAGAATTTGAATGAGAAGACAATTTGAACAATAGTCATAGATTAAAAAGACAAGTTACCGTCCTTTAAAAAGGACTGCAATACGTGGACCATAGGCAGGTGTTTCTAACAGAATCTTCTTAGTATAGGTTGAAATAAAAATGCGTTTTAAAAGATTTTTTTAAACATGCAAGAATTTCGTTATAATATTATGCTTTAGAGTTGTAATGACACAGAGGTCTCATGGATAAATATTTATATCTTTGACCTTTAACATCAGAATTAAAAAAATGCTTTGGGTCTTTAAGTTGAAATTCCACAGAGGACACTGTCTTGTCTAAATAAGTTAACGTTTGAGTTTCATTCAAGTACACCAAAATAAGTCCAGAAACAGCACATATGATGGGGTTGCATCCCCTTTTTATCTGAATAGTTTTTTTCCATTTGTGGTATAGAACAGTCCCCCCCCCCCCAAAAGTTTTTGGGCGTCAAAAGTAAGAACTTAGGCCGCTAAATCCTCTCCTTTTGAAACTTCTGGATCCGCCACTGAATGATATGAATAGTAATGCTAGATTAATTGATCGTATATTGTTTAACGTCCTGTCCGAGAATTTTTCACTCATATCGAGACATTACCATTATCAATGAAGGGCTGCAAATTTTAGTCCTATGCTCTGAGCTCCCTTTAATCAGGGATGGAGCACCTGCTGTGACACGGTTTTTCAGTCTCATATGAATGACCTCCCCATTTAGTTGCCTCTTACGATATGCAATGGGGTACTGAGGACCTATTTTAACATGGGTCCCCACAGAAGTCTAGGGCAAGGAGTTAAAGGTATATAAATGATAAGCGAACGAGAATTTTATGTTAATCTTTTATTAACGATTTTGACGTTATGCTTGTGATAAACGCACAGTACCATATTCATTTATTCTCTATTCATCTTAAAATGTGATAAATAAAGATCTAACATCATTTAGGTATAGGGAAGGGGAACACTTATAAGCAGAAGTATAGCATATGTATTATCATAATACAGCTTGCTATCCATTACACTTTTGACATGTAGGGCAGCAACAAGGTATCACCTGTCGTTGGTGCATTGCTTTGTAAAGCAGCTCTTAACCTTTGGGAGTCCTCCGTACTTTTGACACAATGTTTTTATTGCAGTTTGATTTTTAGCCGTATTTTAATAATTTGAAAAAAACTACATCAGACAATATTATTAGTTATCCTAATCCAATTTTGGATGCACCTGGACTAGAGTGCATCCCCACGCAGTAATTAATTTTAACGGGCACGAGATATTACACCCAAAGTCAGTAATAAGACGCAAAGTTCAGCAAAGTAAAATGAATTATATACCGATTTTGTAATAGCAATCATCGTTAATAATCAGGCAAAACGATTGTGTACACAGCACAAACGATTATATTCACACTTTATAGTTCTTCAGAACGAAATGAACCTTTTAATCTTCCAAAACGACAGATACGCTACTGACGCCAGTCAAAGGTTTTTTTTAGTGCAAATCATTGTCGGAACGTTTCTTTTGTGTTGGTAACATGTCTAATGATTATATTTCATAGAGATAGGTGTCATGAGTAACAAATATATTCGCCCATATGTTCTCTTAATTTTGTATTTTATGACAATATACAATACGTGACGTTGACATGCAAGATACATACGTTACTCTAAGTCAAGTATCAACCCATACAAATGAAAAAAAACCCCCAAGAACAAACGATCCCAAATCACTTATAAAAATATGCCATTTAACTTTTATCAACATATGAAAGCGGGTCTATATTGCGTGTCAAGCGTGATTCCAAAACACGTTTTCACATGAAGGTGAAGTCCTGAAAACATAACAATACCCGTTACCCATGGTTTACTATTATGAGAGACATCAATAAAATATCAGCGTACACAGGCATTGACACAAGACCCTCTGTTTTAACGGAAATATATTTTTTCCTGTGCAATCCTGTCGATGTTCTTGATCATTAAGATACCAGAGCGATACAAACGGTACCAGCTAGCTGAAAATAAGTGCGAAACAAACGGAATTACTCTTTGAATACTAGCTCTGTGTAGTACAATGTGTTACTGACCGCCATTTGTTTCAAGAAGGAAACAACTCGTCTTTTTGAAGACAGCATAGGTCGAAAGGGAGGTGTTCTGAGAAGTTTCGTTCTCTTTTGTTTGTATACAGGTATCATAAAAATAAAGCATGATGCTTAAAAGCAAGTTACAATCTCTGTTGATAATGCCATGAGTTTTTATTAACTAAAGCAATCAAATGATACATACATTACTGTTGGTAACGTATGTACCGATACTTACTTTAGATTTTGTTTTAGGGGGGGGGGGGGGGGGGGTCCGTGGACGAGTGGTTAGAGCATCGCGCTCAAAATCACAAGGCCTCTCACTTCTAGTCAGCGCGGGTTCGATTCTCGCTCGCGCCGATACATGTGAGAAAGTTTGCCAGTTTACTTTCGGAAGGTCGGTGGTCTCTTCCCTGGTACATTGCATCTGGGTTCTCTCCTCCACCAATAAAAACTGGACGCCACCAGATAACTGAAAAAATGTTGAGTGTGGCGGAAAATAACAAACATTACATTTTGTTTTATAGGCAAAATAATGGCAAATTCAAGATGAAAGTAATAGAGCAAGGCTTTTCAGCAGAAACTTTCCGATCAGAATTAGAAAGACAGCTACAATCATTCACAGAACACGTTCAGAGAGTACAGAAAGAATTATTAAAAATGCGAACGCTGAAAGAAATTTTGGCAGACAACGAGATGGTCCTTCAGAAGGACTTCGCTGAAAATTATAGTTGCCGGTCTTTAGATGAAGGTGCAAATGGCTTACTGGATCAGTCTATGGTGACAGAACATCCTATTGTAGCCTATTTCAAAGAGGTAGGTGAACTAAAGCATCAAAGTTTTGTAGTTTTGAGTGATGAGATGTCGCATTCTGCCAGTACTGTTTGTGCTTTTTTAGACCAAGTTATCCCTCATTTCAAAGTGATCAAGCCCACACTGACAAAGATTCATTACTGGACTGATTCCCCTTCTAGCCAATACCGGAAGCGCTACATGTTCTACACCATTGCGAAGCATATGGATCTTTATGGTGTTGAAACTGTGTGGAATGTTTTTTTAAGTTGGCCATGGCAAAGGGCCCTGCGATGGTTTAGTAGGAACTGTAAAACGAATGGCGGATGAAGCAATTAGAACAAATTCATGTATCGATACAAGATGCTGCGGAATTTTTCAAGTAGGCAGAACAGTTAAATCTGAAAGGTGTGAGGTGTATGTTTGTTTCCAAGTCCAGACAAAGTCTAAACAGGGAACCATCCACAAAACTAAGGCAAAACCATTCAAAGGTACAATGAAATGGCATGCCATTGCCATGACAAAAGACAAGCATATATTGATGGCTAGAGAAACATCATGTAGCATGTCATGACGGATGTTTACAAGGTATGTTCTGCAGTGCATGGCAAAGGCAGTCATTTGAGTACAGTGTTGAGGAAGAAATGGAGGTTACTAACGCCGTTCAACAAAATGAGGAAGTTTGCACATCACCGAATGATACCGATATTCCCAATGAAGGAGAAGAAGGTGGCAGAGTTTCTCTGAATGTTGTTTAGTTTGGAAATTGGCAATTATAGAGCCTCCAAGTAAGGGAACTGGTACATAGGTCAGGTTGTTGCCATCGATGTTAACGGCGATGAGGCCGAGGTAATTTTTGTGACGCGAGCAAAATCACTCTTCAAATGGCCACAGTAACAAGATCGCATCTGGATGAGTAAGTATAACGTCTCGTGTAACATTATGCCACCCGCTGCGTCTGGAAAGTCGAAAATGCTGTTAAGCTTCTAAAAGACGATCGCGACAAATCGATGCGCTAAATGTGTGCTAAAATGGTATGCAATATGTAGATATATACGTTACCATCTACTGATTGTGGTCCCTTTTGTTCATTATTGGACTTAATGAAAGTTTCTTAGTTAAACTTTTGTTTATTCCTTGTGTTTTATAAAAACGAAGAAGTTTTGATTATGTTGATCTGATTTTGCCGTTTCAGTTTACTATGCGATACATACGTTACATATGAGAGACAACGTTACAATGGCTAACATGTATAGAAGGCAGACAGTGAAAGTGTGTCTTTGCTTTCTTCCATTTTTGAACCTTACGTTTCAAGTAAGATAGAGATTTTAAATCAATGATTTTGCATTGCACGTTTGTTAATGAAAAGGCCAAGATAACTAACAGTATTAGTGTGTTTACATATAAAACGTTTTTAACAAATTTGCTTATTCAAATCCTATATATTCGATCACATCATTTGCCAAATCATCCAAGGGAAATTTGCACAGTATTAATTTGCATTTGAGTGTTAAATCTGAATGTTCGAAAAATACCATTGCAAATCTAATTAGGTACATGTAATGCATTTAAATCTAATTGATAAGGCGACATTATTAACTCACGTACGTATCAATCCGTGTATAGGACACCAAGTGACACCAATTTGTAAATGCGGTACAACATATCAATACCGATAATAACTAACCGAGATGTTGCACATTCATACCGTAACCACTCTGACGCTTTATTAAGAACTTTAAAATTCAATTTTTGTTTGTAGACATTTGGTGCTTATTGCTAACTTTGGGTGATTAACCTTTAGTTAGTAAGAATGTTAAAGAGAAACGGTTTGAATATAGATGTTACATTTAACAGTTTTATATATGATACAAATTCTCAAACGTTGGAATCCGTGGTAAATTACTGTCATTTACAAATTCTAAGTATGCTAATGTTAAAGCACCAGTTCATTTGATGATTTCATAACGAAGTCTTTCATAAAAAAATATAGCTTTGATGCAAGATGAAGTTGCATTACCCATTTTGTTTTCCCAATATATCAATGATTTTGAAAATATTTTTATGCATTGACGCTGTATCAAAGAAATTTCAAAATCTAAACTTGTTTTTACTTTTATATGCTGAGATAAAATGGAAATATTTTCAGAATCCATTGATGCATTACAGAAACTTTTGGGCATTTTACATGAATGCACTACTAAATGGTAGTTGCAATAAATTTGTCAAAAACTAAAACGTTTGCTTTTAGAAACAGCTACTGTGAATAAAAACTTCATGTGAATAAAAATGGTCATATGATTGGTAATTATTACAATTTGCTGATCATTTTACTTATCATGTCACTATATATCTAAATTTAACTGTAATTAAAATGTTTGCAGAACGGGGGCAATGATGCCTGCACAGACATCCCTGCTTTCTAGCATTAGAAACTTGCATCTGAAAAAAAAAAGAACGAGGTCTTTGTTTATGTTATGGCTGTGAAGTGTGGGATTCTCAAAAAGTTAAGGATATATACAAGGTTTTTTGTGAAAGTATGTATTCGACTTGTAGCCTTGGTAAATATCTCTTATCGATGCGGAAATCACACATGTGAACCATAACTTCACATACATGTACTTTTTATGCATAATATATGAGAAGGCTAAGATAACTAACTAACAGTATTCAATCTCGTAATACCCATAGAAAATACCATTCAGAGAGATGGGCAAACACGGACCTCTGGTCATACCAGAGGTGGATCAGGTATCTAGGAGGAGTAAGCATCCCCTGTCGACCGGTCACATCTGCCGTGAGCCCTACATCCTGATCAGATAAACCGAGCAAACCGTAGTCAGAATCAGTGTGTCACGAACGGCCTAACAACTGGTATAAAGCACATCATACAGCATTTGATATAGATGTGTATGAAAAGGCATTAAGCACCCCTTGTCGACCGTTCACGCCTGCCGCGAGCCCAACATCCCGATCAGGTAAACAAAGCAATCCATATTCAGAATCAGTGTGCCAAAAACGGCCTAACAATTGGTATGAAACAAGCAAGCAGCATTTGACATAATGGAAAGTTGTACTGGCAAACTAGATCGTTATAACGACCATAAAATTTCCGAATTGACTTTAGACGAGACTGTACAAACCCTGCAACATCAACTTCCCTGTAAGTAGCCTGCCTTGATTTAAATACTGATCATATGCAGAACATGCTCTTACGTATGGAATCAGTTGGGAGATATAAACACCATATACAGGTGATGATGGAATAATGCCACATAGATAAGGGAAGTTGCTGATGGTGAAATTGAAATTATCCCTATTGTCATAAAGTTGAGTTGTTAGTTTGCCGTCAGCATCTATTTTCAGTAAAATATCTAAGTACGAAGTAGCTGTGGAAGACTCTGTGGTGTCTCTTACTTCATGTTCACTTGGATATATCGAATCGACATATGAATGAAAATGATCATTTTTAATAGATAAAACACCGTCGATATATCTAAATGTCGAATTGAAGGCCACAGCATGAGATTTGTTTCTTCTCATGTAGAAACGTTTGAATGAATTCTGCTTCATAAGAATATAAAAATAGGTCAGCTAACAAAGGAGCACAATTCATGTCCATGGGAATTCCAACAGACTGTTAGAAGACCTGATCACCTAAGACTACGAAATATTGTCAATGATTGTCAATAAGTTTTGTAATTACGTTTACGATATTTTATTGTGAATTGTATTTTATTCATTATACGAAATAATGGAGAACGTAATGATTGATAATATAAAACATAAAACGGTATCAATTTTAATGCAATTAATGCGCCTTTTGACAAATGGTGTCTCTTCAGTGATGCTCAAGTTCAAAACGTTGCAAATCCGAAATAACAACAAACTTGGAAGAGCTGAATGAACCAAAAATACCAAATAGTGGAACCAAATCCGGCAAAGGATCAGAGCTATGCATGAAAGAGATAATCCTTGATTTTGAAATGAATTTCTTAATTTTATGACAGTAAATGTTTATCCGTAATTCATGCTAGTGTAACCGAGCAGTGATGACAACAGTGTAGATGGTGCAACTGGATTTGATTCATTTATTAATTAAAGGTATTAAAGGCATTGACCTACAATATAAGACAAATTTATAAGTTCAAAATACACAAAAATAAATTGATGACATATAGAAAAATATAGAATTGCGTTAGTTTACCCACAGTTACGTTTTACATACTTTTAATTATAACCTTGTAAGTTTCTGTATTTGATTAAAATTTCGTTACAGAACTTATCATAAAAGACTAAAACTTTAAATGCCAAAATAGAATAAAGTATAAGACTTGCAATCAAAATAATTTCGTAACTTAAATCTTTAATTGACAATGAAACTTATAAATAAATATAAAAGTAACATACCAAAAGATGCATTCGATATCGCCTGGATTTAAATGTAGAGGTTTTCTAACGTAAACTGCTCTCATTTCAGATGGGTAACATGCTACATTAAATACTCAAACTGACACTTTACTATTGGATAAATCATATACGCAAAAGCCAATCAAATCAACGAACCAATAAAATTACGGGAAAAACATTACTCAGCCGACTCAATCCAGTTGCGCACAGAAACAGCTTAGAACAAATTATATTCAAAGTATTGAAAGTATGGACTGTCTATAATTTATAGTTACGTAAATCCAAAATTGTATTTTACTAAACAAATATCAAAAATAAGATTGAAAACAGAAACAAAACGAATAAATACATATAGAAATTAGATTTGTACTATCACACAAATACCGACGTACTTAGCAACTGGACTGGTGAAAACCGTCGGGGACTAACAGTCCACCAGAAGAGACATCGACCCAGTGGTTGTAATATAAAAGATAAAACGGTACCAACTGTGATGCACTGAATGCGCATTTCGACAAATAATGTCTCTTCAATGATGTTCAAGTCAATAATGTTGGAAATCCGAAATAGGAACAAACTTGGAAGAGCTGAATGAACTAAAAATACCAAATAGTGGAGCCAAATCCGGCAAGGCATCAGAGCTATGCATAAGGGAGATAATCCCTAATTTTGAAATGAATTTCTTAATTAAATAAATATTCGTATTTGTACCTGGCTAACTCACGATTCGTATTGATCATATATTTTATTTAGGTGGTGTTTTTACTACTCACCACATACCTGGATGCGAGGGTGTTACCGTTGCTAGAGGATTGTCATTATTAAATAAAACTGTCCACCTGGATGAGGGTTGTATAGACTTTTCATTACGAACTAGATAATATCGTCGGTCCTGAGGAGTGTATTTGGCACCACAGGCCTAGACCATCACGTTTGTAGCATACTCAGATATCCCTGATAATTGAGGTTATTTGGTAACTAAGGTTATAGTCTGTGAATGGACTAGCTCTGCGATGATACACGAGGACATGTAACATTGAACTGTTTCGTACCTCTCACATTTCCCACCCCTAACATTGTACCAATTTGGGTCATGAATCGTTATAAGTGGTGGTCTGAGTTGACATAATAAGTGGTGAAGATCCGGACTTCGTTTTGAAAACACTCATTTCGCTTTACATCGAACGTATAGCAACATTTCTGTTTTGCATATTGCTATGCGAGTTTATGGATAAACCAACGGCTCCATCGCCTAAAACACCATTGCAACGGTCGAAGGATGTAATTGAACGGTTGCCGTCATTTTTGTCGGAGGCGTTTGTTAACCCGATTTGGAGAACCAGGGAATTTATTTCAATGCAAACACTTATACACCCAGTTTTGTTTTCACTGGAACACGTACGTTAAACGAGGATTCTAAATCAACACCTGGTAACAACCAAGGAAACAGCGATTCACATCAAACAACTTTATTTCCAGGAAATAATATCGAAACTACAAACATAGAGGATACAACACCCCCAATGTTTGTGGATGATAATCTTCTGGCTGGACAGCTAAGAATTTCAGAACTATCAGATCACAGAACATCAGATTCTGTTCCCGGACAGCTGAACCAATAGATTGAAGATATAACTGGAATAATTAGGAACCTATCCTTTCAACTTCACAGTGGCAACGAAAAGAACAATCCTAGGCAGTTTTTGAGGCCACATCTGAGGCGTAGAGTAGATCAAGACTCGACTAGTGGACACGGTAATTCACTTCTCTCTACACATGACGATCGAACCCCGGCCCCATGGTATCTAAGCAACACCGGATACTAGTCCCCGTGTTACCGATACAACACCAAACTCCAGACCCAGTGTCATATACAGGACACAAGGGACATCATATTATTGCCGATCCAATTTCCAGTCATCTACCAAGCCCGACCTCCGCTCCACTCGCTGAATATTTAGGAATTTTTGATCATATACCAAGACCGCCATCGCCTTCATTCGCGGGATATTCTGTGACAGACATTTCAGGGGTGCATATTGTACATGGCAGCTCCTGCACTTCTCGTACATAAGGTAACAACCCTTCGTCCTCCCATTACCTCTCACAAGGACATTCGTACAGCAATAACGTGTCACCGTTACAATAACCGCCAATTGACAGACCCCGATCGTTCGAGGAAAATAGATACTCTTTTTACATCGTGGTGGACACAACCAACGCAGTTTAGAGGAGGACAGGTTCAATTTTTATTCAGGAAACTGCGACAATACAAATAGAGCAGGTAGGTTTGTTTGTTTGTTTGTTTGTTTAACGTCGATAATTTTTAACTCATATTTAGACGCCAACAGCTGTAGGTGAAGTATCACAAATTTAGACCTATGAATATCGCCCAGGGCCGTAGCAGTGAAGGTTCTGTAAAGTGGCAACGACTACCGCGACACAGGACCTCCGTTTTTAGGGTCTTATCCGAAAGACCCGTGATTCTCACTTCTAAATGCCGAGCGTTTGGCGAAGGATTAATCACTACCTATTTTTACGTCCTAAGTTTGAAGTGTCCATGGCACGAGCGGAGCTTGAACTCACGACCTCCTGGTTACGAAGCGAACGCTCTAATCACTGAGCTACCGCGATCGGTGCGCAAGTAGGACACCATCTTTTTAAAAACAATATCTTCTACTATAAAGTTAGAAAATTTATAGGTGATGGTACACGGAATGTTGGTGCATGGTTTACAAATTTATGCCAGTGGGCAAAATTTCATGATTTGCCAAAAACTAAAATTGTCGATGCTTTTCCATTTCATTTAGAAGGGTCTGAAAAGGTTTAGTATGATTCGTTATCATTTGGACAGAAATAGAAACCCACAGGGAATGAAATTATTGTTTTTTGCAAGATTCAAAGAATGAAACATTTTTTTTTAGATTTGTCTGTTTTACAAATGCGACTAAATGTTGCGGAGTCTGTAGGCGATTATTTGACGAGATTAATTAAAACAGCATCCATTAAGAATATGCGAGAGAATGTATTATTGTCCGTATAAATGAACGGGTTGAGGAATGATTGATTGATTGTATATTGTTTAACTTCCCACTTGAGAATCTTTTACTCATATGGAGACGTCACCATTACCGGTGAAGATTGCACAATTTAGGCCTATGCTCTGTGCTTAGGGTATTTTAGGAGTGAGGGATCGTTATCGTGCCACATCTGCTGTGACACGGGGCCTCGGTATTTGCGGTCTCATCCGAAGGACCGCCCCATTTAATCGCCTCTTACGACAAGCAAGGAGTGCTGTGGACCTATTCTAACCTTAATCCCCACAGGGTGGTTAAAGAATGACATTAAAACATTTGTTGTTACGCAAAATTCAACCACTATGGAAAAATTAAGACAAAATTGCTTTGTTGGCAGAAAAGTTCCAACCTTCTCAAGGTAGCACATAAGAAATATACGAAACTCTTTTGTCGGAAATCAAGAAAATCAAAGATGAATCTCGCAGACCTTTAGTTAATACTGTCACTCAAAGTCCTTTAGATTTTTCTCAACCATTTTATCCACTACACAATATATACAACAACAACCAATTGAGCCTGCACTCACACCTAGACAACAATAATATGCAACAATCCCGCAACATGTTCGGACGAATAGACAATATACAGATCACAGAGTCGGCAATTATAGGGTTACCGTCCTACGAGGCGAAACAGAGTTTCTAACATGCAGAATAGGATAGGCACGGCTAACAATTCTGCTAATGTGTTACAACAACGCATGAATCTTGTACCATGTTATTTCTGTTTGAGAACATGCACCGATCGAAACAGGTGTCCAAAGAGAAATGTTATGTGCCAAAAGATGGGTCATTTTTCTAGAGCATATAGATGGACGCGAAAACCTCAACAATAGAGATTCGCGCCTGTCTTTAACAAAATCAAAAACAAACAAACAACGAAAAACATTCACGAATTTTAGAGAGAGGCATACGAATGAATCTGTAGATGCTGTTGTCAACTTTGCAAATAAATGTTATATACCCGTTTATCTCGAACATTTCAAATTCAATGCTATTGTAGTTTCGGGGTCACATATTTCTTCTATCAATTCAAAAGTTTGCGAAAATTGAAAACTTGAAGAAATCAAATAAATGTGTCAGCAATTGGGTTGTATATTGTACAATTTTTTATTTGTATTGTGTATTTTCCATTTCTATGACATAATTAATTTTCCATTTATAATTTCCATTGGTATATTACACAAATTTTCATTTACATTGTATATTTTATTTGCATTGTGTAATTTTTCATTTGTACTGAATCCGAGGGATTATTTATTTTGATTTGTTACAAAGGATTTCATTAGTCAAGTTTTAGCCTGTATCACTTTTAAATTGAGATATTTAGAGAGAAGCGAGGTCAACAGGGCTTACAGTTAAAGATAAACTGGAATCCTTTTTCCGTGCAGGACTTTTTTTTATTTGTTTTACGTCCCTTCGATAATTTATCATTCATAATGAGACGTGACTGTGCTTGCTCTCAGGGTCCTAGTAGTGAAGGTTCTTTAACGCGCCAACGCCTGCCGCGACATGGGACCTCCGTTTTTATCCGAAAGATCTGTGATTCTCACTTTTAAATGCCTTGCGTTTGATAAAGGTGCAATCGCATCCTACATAAAGTTGACGCGGCCATGGCACGAGCAGGACTCGAACTCACGGCCTCCAAATTAGGAAGCAAACGATATATATCACTGACCTACCGTAACTGGCTAGAACTTTAAACATGTAATTCTATGTTATAGTGGCGTATCCACAGGTGCTTGGGTACATGAATTGATTTAATTATTTTTCGTGGAAGATCGCGGTAAAGCATGTCATCAATGTCTTGCATACCTCACAAGTCCAACATAACCCTTTTTAGAATTGTCCTCACTGCATATTATAACAATATAAATGATTGTGTGTTTTATCACTATACAAATGAACAATTATACAATACAAATAGAAAAAAATCAAATATTGCAACGTTTGACATAACATTTTTGAGTTAGATTTCGTTTAGTTGAATTAGATTTATTTCTAGGAATTGTTTTCACCTTTTAAGCACATTATTCAATTGTTTGGGACAGTAAAACGTCCGGACTATGGTATTTCAAGGCGGCTACCCAGTACAATTTACTTTAATGTTGAGGTGTTGAGATTGACATTTAATTGATCAGCGAATAGAAGTCAAGTTATTGATCTTTGACCTTATCATTTTACAGATCTTCTTTGATTCCATAGAACTTAGCATATTAATACTCTCAGTTGCCCAGAGGCATGCTTCTCGTGGGGATCCGGGTTAGAATAGGTCTTAAGTACCCCTTGCGTGTCGTAAGAGGTGACTAAATGGGGCGGTCCTTGGGATGAGGCTGCCAAACCCTAGGTCACGTGTCGCAGCAGGCTGGGCACGTACGATAAAGAAAGGCCGTGAGCACCGATCATAGGCCTAATATGTCAAGTATTTAGTTTGGTGTTGACGGATATCAACTACGTTGAATACATAGTCCAAGAAAACTACACTACATGTTGGTGGAAGAAGGTAACATGTAACAGTGCATCGATATGTTTTCATTTGTATAGATCTCGGAATGCAGACGATTGCTTTATTTTGAATAACAAAATGTTCTTCAGTCATTTACCGGTTTAAATAATTCTTATGATTATCATTTATAGATTTTATTGTTATATCAGCACAAACACGAAGTGCAAATGAGATTTTCTCATAATCAGTTATTACGTATGAAGGTATATCGCAGAAACCGAAAGCAAGAAGCTCAGTGGTTAGAGCGTTCGCTTCGTAACCGGGAGATCGTGAGTTCGAGCCCCACTCGTGCCATGGGCACGTCAAATCCAAGACGTAAAAATAGGTAGTGACTGCTCCTTCGCCAAACGCTCGGCATTTAGAAGTGAGACTCACGGGTCTTTCGGATATGACCTTAACAACGGAGGTCCCGTTTCACAGTAGACGTTGGCGCGTTAACTAACCCTCACTGCTACGGCTCTGAGCGCTAGGCATAGGTCTACATTTGAGGTACTTCACCTACAGCTGGTGACGTCACAATATGAGACGTAAAACAAACGATCAATCAATCAGTCAGTGAATCATATATTGCAGAAGAGTGACCGCAGTATATTCCTTTGATATTTGCAATAACCGTGGCAGAATGATGAGAGAGAGAGAGAGAGAGAGAGAGAGAGAGAGAGAGAGAGAGATGCCTATAGCTTGGGTAGCATTTCACTCCAAGTTAACTACTTCATTAGGTGCTTGTACCAATATTCAACTAGTAGTTCCCTTCAGCAACAGAATAGTGCTTTAACATGCTCTTTAAAAAGCTGGGTTGCCCTTGTTTTGTTGTTCCTTTAAAGCGAGTTCAGAAATAATATTTATCCAACTTATACCTTGTGTCAAAAGTGCATGGAAGACAAAGCATGAGTATATTTGAAGTGAGGGGTGGGGGACTCCTCTGAATGTACCACCAGACAAGTCATGAAATGAGGATGGAAATGAGAAGGGCGATGGAGGGAAGAAAAAAATAGGAAATCGGGAAGGAGGGATAAAAACAGAGAGCCAGGGCCATGAAAATAGTGACCCCCTGTTTTTGCTCCTTCCCAAAAATGATTCTCTGAATTTAAGCTTAATTTCCGTCCAGATGTTTATAAAAATAGGTCATGTCACATGATAGCTTATCCTACCATGTTTATACTGGCACATCATATACAAACACATTACATCACGTCATTCATAAGTCAATGGACTTTGTAAGACAAACATATTTACTATATCTTAGGGTATGAAGTACCTTCTAAAATAACTCTGTTTTGTATATATATATATATATATATATATATATATATATATATATATATGTATATATATATATATATCTGTGTGTGTGTGTTTGTGGGGAGAGAGAGAGAGAGAGAGAGAGAGAGAGAGAGAGAGAGAGAGAGAGAGAGAGAGAGAGAGAGGCTTAAGGTATATGCTATGTTATAAAATGTAGACTAGATTAGTGTTCTCTTTACCATCTCCCAATCTAATTGAAACTGGATCCTTTGCACTGTTCCCCTTGAAGTACATCGTAAGGAGCAGAATACATAAATCTCATTTTAATTAGGTTGCAAAATCAATCGAAATTTAAAGTTTCCTTTTATTTTTACAAGGGTCAGACAACTCTGTCTAAACCCTTTCAGAACATTACTTATATGCAAGTACCTTTTATATTTGGCAATCTGATTCGGACAGAAGTGATTTACTGCCGTATAGACATAGGTATGCGCAACCACTTAAAAGATGAAGGGAAAGATGATGCATTAAATAAATAAATTCAAATAGCATTTGCCTTCCCAAACGTGACCTGGTAACGTTGAATTTGAAATTAATTCTTTTTAGTTATTATAGAGGTTAACAGTGGAGGAATCAGCCTTGAATCACAGAATTTTTATCTGAGGATACTTCAAATGGTATTTTACATATCACCGGAAACATATTACGTTCACCTAATTATGGCTTAAAAACAGGAGTCTTTCATAAACCCGAGATGTTTACCTGTAAAGTTTCAGTAATGACTATGACACAGATACCATCATAATCTTTAATCTCTGTCACTTGCTGACCTTCACCTTTGACACCATGACATCAAACACAATAAACATATAGATTATCCAGTATCTGTGTTTTATTGTCTTACAAAATGTGACCTTGACTTTAAAATGAGTTAATTTACTATAGTTATTATAGAGGTCCTTAGTGTGAAAAGAGGCATAACTCTTCAATTAGATTGTTTTTTATTATTATTGCTTTCTTGCTAAAGGTTAAATGGTACTATTCTGAGGTACCTGTATATAATTCTGAAACCCGAGATGTTATGCAAACTAACACACAGACAGACTCATATTAACATTTCTTGTGCTTTCAACAAAGCGAGGAGTAGGGGAGTTAAACTTGTGAATGGTAATAGCATCTCGCTATATTATTATTTACGTTGCGTATGACCCGCCGTACGTAAACAACATACGATAGTCACATGTTCAATATGGACGGACCACTTTTGTTAGTTTTTTCACTCTTGGCAGTTATTTTATTGGGATCCTCTTCACACCTGTTATTCTCCTCGCTCCGTCACGACAAGGATCTCACCGTCGGGCACAGTGCAACCCCTACACACCCCAAATTTCAGTCCTTCAAGTACAAGACTGAGTGTGGGATCCTGGCGGATCTAAGTTTTATCAGTTGTGAGGTGTGTACATTGGCGGTAGACGGATTGCAGGATTTAGTGAAGAAACAAAGCTCCCAGGAAGATATCGTGGAGTTTATGACGTTTATTTGCAAAAAGTTCCAAATTGAGGACGATAGAGTCTGTGGTGCGATCATACAGGAATACAAGGTATTTTAACATCCTAAAAATTATACGCAGAGTGAAGAATGCACCACAAAAAATATTTTTCAGGCACTGGTTTTAAAAGATTTTCATGACATTTTTTATAAGTGTTATTAATACTTGTGTAGTTGTGTTTATGTAGATGTGTTAGTGCATTGTCTAGGTGTTGAATACAAGTGTTTCAAATACAACCGTAGATGTACCTAGAAAATCCTAAATGACCCAACCGTAAGTATTTTCCGAAAAACAGTAGAAATACTGCATTTCTTCTAGAACCAAACACAGATCTGTACAGTAATGGAGCACAATACATAAAAATAAAGTAATAATGATACTCCCTACCCCCCCCCCCCCCCCCCCCCCAATATTGGCAGAAGGTAAACGCGAGGACGAAACCGTTAAAATATAAAGTTGAATGTTACGTCAATTTCTTGAGATGGAATATGGAAACTCCTCCTACTCATTTTCCATATTTTAATTAGATCTGTGTAATCTCCGGTACTGCGTTGTTGACTTCGTATCAAATATTTGCTTTTGTTGTTGTTGACCTCGCAAATTGATACTCATCCAAGTCATTATGTAGAGAGGGTGACGCATGCAGCAAATACACTGCAGAGGAAGTGCTTATAATACACACACACACACACACACACACACACATATATATATATATATATATATATATATATATATATATATATATGGAACAAGTGATCAGTAATAAATAGTAAACTTGATCGCTTACAAGTGAAAGGCGACATGCTTAATTTATCTCTCTTTATCCATCAGGTTATCTATTTATCTATCTATTCTTCATCTATCTTTCGACTGATCGACTAGCGTGCCCAGCTATACCGAATTCATGTTGCTGCCTACCAATACGTGCTTTTAGTTCCTTACCGGGTTTGCCGAAGGGGACTATTAGTTTACCCTCGGTCTGTCCGTCTGTTCGTCGGTCTTTCTGTCATTCCGAATCAGTTTTCCGGACTTTTCTCCGCACTGGATGAACATATTCAATTGAAATGTTATGTAGGTCTTTTTCATGAATAGTTACAAATCAAGTTTGAGTTTCGTTACACTTGACCTAATTGTGACTCAATCATCCTACCGGTAGGGAACTTTGTATTGTCTGCAATACACTCAGCCCCCCCCCGTCTCTCTCTCTCTCTCTCTCTCTCTCTGTGTGCATTTTTCATCTCATCAATCAGATTCCTGTCGATATAGCTGCATCAGAACGTGTGGATAGTTAGATTATAGTATCTATAATCAGACGTAGAATGCTGCAATTTTGATATTCAAGTTTCATTTTACTTTTTTTAGATAGATATTTTACTCAATGATTGATTCCTTTAAATTAAAGTTTCTCCGCATGCACACACATAAAATACTCAATTCATTTATCGGAATCTGTATGTGTATTTTAGAATTGTTTTTTTCTTTTCATTCCTTTAGGACGAGTTTATCGGGGTTGCCTTGCGCCTCGTTTTAACTCCAGCTGAGGTTTGTGGACTTATCTTGGGTACAAATTGTGGCACACCATATGACCCGAATGAACTGTGGAACGTGACCCTTCCCAACACCCCAAAACCCCCGCCTGCACCGAAGGTCCTGCCTAAGGTATCTATCAACAGTTTGAAATTGATTGATTATTTATTATTTATTGCTTTATCGCCACACTCAACAATTTTTCAGTTATCTGGTGACGTCCAGTTTTTGTTGGTGGAGGAGAGAACCCAGATACAATGTACCTGGGAAGAGACCACCGACCTTCCGCAAGTAAACTGGCAAACTTGCTCACATAACGCCGCGGCCGAGATTCGAACACGCGCCGACAGAGGTGAGAGGCTTTGTAAGGTGGATATTAGTTTGGAAATGAACTTTTTTCGTATGAAGCAACAGACAAAACCCATGGACATTTACATTTAATATATGGTAGTGCACGCACTATATACAGAAGAAAAACGTCAAGGTGTCCGCTCTATGAGAGAAAGAAGTGATACTCGGGTATAGGGCTTTGGATCAGTACCTGTCCATTCTGTAAAACTGTCCAGTAAGTTCGAATATACTGAAAAATGCTTTAAGGTGGCTCTTTACGTCACAATTTTATTTAATGGCTCCTTTTAAAATACTTCGTATGAAGCATAATTTCAACATGGAAAGTATGATACAAGCTCTCAATTATTTTATACGATTTTTCGTGATTTTTTCAGGAATAACTAAAACTGTGATTTGTTTGCAAATAAGAGATTTTAGAGTCCAAATTCCGTTGTGAATTGATGCATGATATAAATATTCAATAAAACTTGTCTAAAAAGGCTCATGTAGTCTTTCTAATTTTTAAAATAAAATTTATTTATGAATATTGAAAACGTTATTTGTTAATATATATATTTTTTAATCTGTGGATAAAAAGTCCAAGAAACATTTCAGTTAGGAAAAAAAAACTATATCCTACAAATGTATTTTAAAAAGAAATTGAAATGAAATGATCAAAATTCAGAAATGTTGCAATTTTTCAAATTTTAACCCGTGGGGATCCGGGTTGTTAGAATAGATCCTCAGCACCCGTAGCTTGTCGTAAGAGGCGACTAAATGGGGCGGTCCTTCGTTTGAGACCGCAAAACCCGAGGCCCCCTGTCACAGCAGGCGTGGCACGATAAAGATTCCTCCCTGCTCAAAGGTCATAAGCGTCGAGCATAGGCCTAAATTTTGCAGCCCTTCACCGGCAATAGTGGCGTTTCCATATGAGTGAAAAATTCTCGAGCGGGACGTTAACCAATACATAATCAATCAAACAAATTTGAACCGAACTCGATCGGAATTATAGAAAAGTAGTCATAAAGAACACTGTAATCAGAAGACATCATTCCCTTAATGTAAAATGGTTTACAAATAAACTGAATTTATAATGGAAACTAATTCTTGATGAAAAGTTCATAAAATTAGCAACAATATGATTATTTTAACTTCTATCAATTGTGATCGGTACTATTTTCTATGGTTTGGTTCAAATAAAAAAAAATGCAAAAGTTCTGAATTGTGATCATTTCAATTTCTAAAATACATTTAAATGGTGTATCTTTTTTGTTAACTGACCTATTCCTGACGATTTTATACTTAGATTAAAATGATATCAAACACACACACACACACACACACACACACACACACACACACACACACACACACACACACACACACACACACACACGGACAGAAAATAATTGAGAGGTTGTATCACTTTTTCGATGGCGGAATTATGCTTCATACGAGGTGCTTAAACGAGCCATTAAATAAAATTTGAGTGTCATGAGCCACCTTAATTACACGGTGCTAAAATTTCACGAGTTTTTAAAAAGGTGCAATGGCGATGTTTAATTTCGCGTTATAGGAAAAGTAAGAATTTGAAAGCATTGAGACATTGATATATCATTCACTATATGTTTAATATCGCGGGAACGCAGGATAAGAATGAATCATTACCATAGTTAAATTAAAACCATCGTGTTAATTTTCCAGTCTACAGTATATTGGAGAAGTTTTGCTAAAGAATGGACAGATTCCAACTGGACAGCTTTATGTCCAATATATCAGAGAATGGATGCAAAAATTTTAAACAAACAAACAAACAAACGGGTAGCGTCACAATAGTGATTTAAGTGCGAATTCATAAGACCATTATCACTTTCCAGAAAGAATAAAGGCAAAAGAAAAATCATAATTTTAGCTTAAAACTCTTTAATGGTGAGCATACTATTCCTGTTTACTGATGTGAAATTTTATTTGACCTTGATCTGCAGGCGGGGTCACCAACACTTCGCATTCTTCACTTGTCCGACATCCATCTGGACCCAGAATATCAAGTCAGTTCAAAGGTCGACTGTGGGGAACCTCTGTGCTGTCGCCAAGGGGACGGTAAACCAGGTAAAAGCGATAGCCATACATCAATACCATTTGTTTTAAACAAACGGATTAGTTTAATTCGATAGATATTACTACCATAATAATCAATTTGTCAAAAGATTTGTGTTCTCTATATTTTTGAAGATAAAAACAAACATTCCAGGTCCAAAACTCGAAATAAATCTTGTCTTTATTCATAAGATACTGTCAACTCAAACTTATTCGTGTGCAGTATATATTGGCGTGATTGAAGAGCATCTGTTTTTTGCGAATATTTGTCCTTTCGAAGTAATTGCATTGATACATGTACCGGTGTGTGGATTTGGATTCCGCCGCGAGTGTGATTCGTCATGAATCTGCTTCCGCAAATACAGATAGTCATTGATAAACGACAGTTACATTACCTCTCGCGATTTTATGCTTCAGTATATTCCCAGGAAAGCAAATGACCTGCGAATTTCATACATACAAACTAACTTACTGAATATCTGTTTGTTTCAAGTCCCAGGAAAACCCGCGGCCGGTGTGTGGGGTACGGCGGCCTCGTGTGACGTACCATTCAACCTGGTGGAGAGTCTGTTTCAACACCTTAACTCTATACAGGATCAGGTAGACCTCTAGCTTATCAATGTGAGGTGGATTTTATTATATCTTTATCATATAGTGCAGCTTTATATAGAATGTATTCAAAACGTTTACATGATGAGATTTTAAAAATCTGTTGTTATGGCTATCAAAGCCACATATACATGTAGATATATCGATGGCGTATTTGTCTATTAACAGTAAATATTTTCATTCATGTGTCGATTTGATATATCGTAGTAAACTGAAAATAAAAGATACACAGAGTCTTCCACATCTGCTTCATGCTTAGATACTTTATTGAACATACATTGTACATGTAGATGTTAAAGGCAAACTAACAACTCAGCTTTATGGCAAACGGGACGACTTCAGCTTCTCCGTTGTCAACTATTCATATTCCATTATCACCTATATATGGTGTTTATATGTCTCAACTGATTCAATACACAAGAGCGTGTTCTGCGTATGATCAGTTTTTAAATCAAAACAGGCTACTTATAAATAATTTGATGTTACAGGGGTTTCAACAGTCTCATTTTAAAGTCAGTACTTCGCAAATTCTATAGTCGTATTGATTATTTTTGTTTTTGCATCACAAAAATAATATTACTTGTTTTACTCAAACTATGTAGGATTCGCCATTTTATCTTCCAGGGTGTGTACTCGATGTTAGAAAATTCTTAATGAGAAGGAGAAAGTCATAATTATTGCAACAAAAGGAAATTATAAAAATTCAGTGAAGTAAAAGAAATTGTAAAATCAGTATGGTAGCAGGTTGACAATGTGAACATAACAAACAGCGACGGATAAATATTCTGCTTGTGTTTTTGTTATATCAAATCATGCAATTTAAAGGTCTTTTCTAAGAACATTTTCTCTTAACTCACCACTAAAATCTCGTATTTTCAAATATTAGGTGAAATATTAATTTTTGGAAACCTCAATGCACTTACATGTACCTGTTTTACTTTATAGGACATGGCTTTAAAAGTAATTATTTACATTTTACCGATAATTATCATTATGTCGGTAATTATTTACTCTGTTGTTTTGATGTAATGATTTTTGTTGATATTTTTTGTAGTTTGATGTAGTATATTTTACTGGTGATCTACCGCCGCATAATGTATGGAACCAGTCAAGAGATGACCAAGTTAATGCATTACAACAGTTTACAAACTTTTGTCTTAAATACCTTCCAAAGAAACAAATTTACAATACTCTCGGGAATCACGAGAGTGCCCCTGTCAACAGGTAAGACACTGATGTACAACAGGCTCGGTAATCATGGAAGTGTCTCTGTCAACAGGTAAGAAATTAATACTAGTATACAGCTTACAGGAATCACGAGAGTGCCCCTGTCAACAGGTAAGACACTGATCTACAACAGGCTCGGTAATCACGGAAGTGTCTCTGTCAACAGGTAAGAAATTAATACTAGTATACAGCATACAGGAATCACGAGAGTGCTCCTGTCAACAGGTAAGACACTGATGTACAACAGGCTCGGTAATCATGGAAGTGTCTCTGTCAACAGGTAAGAAACTAATACTAGTATACAGCATACAGGAATCACGAGAGTGCTCCTGTCAGTGGAAAATGTATGAACAGGGAAAATTTTGTATTCAAATCGTTTGCTATATATTTCCCTGCTAAAACAATGAAATTGTTCAACACATTAATAGATGTGGATATCCTTAAGAATACACAACTGTAAACATAAGTATACTTGTATCTAGTAATGAATGGAAAAATGTCAAGAATATTAAACATTGTGTTGAAGTATGTAAACTAAGAAGTGCATGCATGTTACAAATTTCTACATAGCTTTCCACCTCCCTTTATTGACGACAAAAACGATATCTCGTGGCTCTATGACTCGGTGGCAGAATCTTGGAAACACTGGCTGCCACAGGACACGATGACCACCATCAAAAGGTCAGTTTAAGTATTGTAGCCATTGGTCACCATTGTAGTTTGTATGTCAGGTCAGCGAGACCTGATGTTATGATGAGCATGCCTGTCTCTATACGTCTATCCATTTCCCATAAATACCCAAAGGTGGTCATGTATGCATAATAAAACATGAACGATGTTATAGCAACCAGATCAAAATATCAAACGGATGTTGACGTTTCATGTTTATCGAATAACGTTTAGAGCTAATATTACCCCATTTTCCAGCATCTTATTTAAAGACTATTTCAAAAAGCCGTACACCCTTGATTCAGGACACCGGCAAAACATCTCCGCCGCAATATTCAGTTTTCATTCAATCATTCACACAAAATATGTTCCTTTTACTCTTCTTTGCAGCAAGAAACAAAATATTTAAACAATGAAGTGTGGTAGTCTTATCATCATTTGGAATATGACTGTTGCCAGCACTGTAGGAAAATTAAATGACACAACGAAAAATTAGCTGTCAACTGTATCATAATCAATTTCTATGAAATTTATTACATTTTCTGTGGTTTGAAAATGTTTATTTTATATCTTGAAGGATGTTAATAATACACAACATGACACAATCAGTTGTTATTTTCACACAGTAAAAATATAATTTTTATTCTATAGATAAATTATAGTATTTCAATGTTGAAAATGTAATAAAATCTTTTTTTTTTTCTTCTGATGACGTGTTGAGAAGGGAAGACTTTATCAAACTACTTGTGTATTCTGTTCTTCTTGATGACATCTTGGTAGCTCATCACATGCGTCAACAACAGGTGTGGACATTTGTAGTCTAGATGTCATATTTTTAGAATGTCCATTTCGTTGTTTGATACTTGATTCTCACTGTTCAATTTACGATTTTCTCTATCTCTTGCTGTCTAAGAATAGTCCGTATTTCTTTAAATTGATCCCATGTTAATGGTTGCTTCATTGATGGAATAAACTCTTCCTGGACAGGTAGAGTGACGGAGCCATTTTTTGTATGTCGTAAGCATAATATACCAAGTGTTGTGTCCATTTCGTTGTTTGATACTTGATTCTCACTGTTCAATTTACGATTTTCTCTATCTCTTGCTGTCTAAGAATAGTCCGTATTTCTTTAAATTGATCCCATGTTAATGGTTGCTTCATTGATGGAATAAACTCTTCCTGGACAGGTAGAGTGACGGAGCCATTTTTTGTATGTCGTAAGCATAATATACCAAGTGTTGTGATAAGACTAGACCTCACGATCCTGTAACAATCTCAGACTTAAGTTCAAATTTCAACCAAATTTCGACCAGACGTATTGTTTGTTTGTTTTACGTCCCGTCGAGAATTTTTCACTCATATTGAGACATCACCAGCTGTAGGTGAAGTACCACAAATTTAGACCTATGCTTAGCGCTCAGGGCCGTAGCAGTGAGGGTTCTTTAACGTGCCAACGCCTACCGTGACACCACTGAGCTACCGCGACCATAAGTAAAACAAACAAACAATCAATCGATCAATAGTGATAATTCTAAATTTATCCTATATAAAACTTTAAACACGGTTTCAAAAGATTTGTGAATCTACGTTAAATAAGAATAAGCATTATGAATTTGACAAAGTATCTTTCGTGGTTGTTTGAAGACGTCTGCGATATGAGTCCAAAATTCATGGCTTCTAAATCCACAGTGTTATAAAGAAAGTTTCACAGAAGCAGATTAAACCATTTGGTTGAAACCTGTCATCAATATATACATAATACCATATACTGCAGTCTATGTTGTAATTTATTTTTTCAGAGGAGGGTTCTACACCGTTAAAATGGGCGATAAGCTGCGTCTAGTCTCACTTAATATGAATTACTGTAACAATGGAAATTGGTTAGTTTTGTTTTATTTGTTTTTAAATAAAACTGAAGCTTGTTTCTACCTTAACTAAGCGAATTTCGCAATTCTGCTTTAAATATTTCTCCCCCATATATATATATATATATATATATATATATATATATATATATTTCTTGTCAGGTGGTTACTGATCAACACTACAGACCCGACAGGTCAGCTACAGTGGCTGGTGGACACACTGCAATACGCCGAGGATAACCAAGAAAAGGTTAAATCTACATACACGTAACGTCGATAGTATAGTTTAGATGTGCTGCATCGTGATCTGCTTTTACAAAAGGCATGCCTTTATAGGGCTCTCTCCGTTTCTTTATCAAGATATAGGGTTTACGGCGATTGTGATCGGTCGACAGGGGATGTTTATTCCTCCTAGACACCTGATCCCACGTGTGTGCTACTCTGAATTTGGCATTCTTCATCGGAGTTATGAGATTGATCACTGTTCATTATCTTCACCTTTCATGCTTCTTGGGTTCTATAGTAACACCTATTATAAGAACAGTGTTTGTCCAACCTAAGTAAAGGAGAATAAATTTATGAATCAATGTGATTGTGGAGAATATTTGTGATTCATGTTATTTGATAATTGGTTTTAACTTCCAAGTCCAGTAATTATTAAAACATCCATTAAGACACTTCTGACAATCTTAGAGCTATATCAATGTAGAGTTTAGATATCATTTCTGTGTTGTGTAGGTTCATATTATCGGTCATATACATCCGGGTGGCGGAAGTTGCCTCAAGGCGTGGAGTTGGAACTATTACAGAATCATTAATAGGTCTGTTTACGATTACAATATTTATAATATTTCCACACACACACACACACACACACACACACACACACACACACACACACACAGAGAGAGAGAGAGAGAGAGAGAGAGAGAGAGAGAGAGAGAGAGAGAGAGTTTCCCCATACATTCCATTTTTTCAGTAGATATTAAAATGTATATATTCTACCCAAGTCAACCGCTCTTGTTTTACCATGTCAGTGATTAGTGACACATTACTAATGAAGTTAAACGTGTATATACTTCATGATATCACAGATATGAAAACTTGATAGCTGGTCAATACTTCGGCCATAGCCATACCGACTGGTATGAGGTCTTCTATGATGACGTCACATTTAAACGACCAACCAGCGTTCTCTACATACCCGGAAGTGTCACCACATTTGCTAATCTGAATCCTGGGTTCAGGATCTACGTGAACGATGGAATTTACAAAAATACCTCCTGGGTGAGTTTCTAGTCCGTTAAGGCGATGTAAGTCAGCCAACAGAAGGCGATTTGCTAAACAGAATTTTGCGATCTACGTGAGGGGACTAACTGTTCTAAGTTGATTAAATTGAAAGACATGATCGTAAATTGACAATGCTCACATTGCAAGCACGTTTTGACATACATATAAGGTTCTCATGCTATTTCAGACATTTTTAAAATTTATAATGTTGTTTAGTTCATAGAATCGATACTGCCTTGACAGCACAAGTTTTGTTTACTTTTGCAGACAACATTAGATTTCACAAACTACTACCTGAATCTTACAGAAGTCAATCTAACCAATAAACCTGTCTGGAAGAAAGAATATAGCGCCAAGGTAACAAGACCAGCTGAACGTGTTCCAGTCATGCTTGGATCTGTAAATCAGAAAGAATGTCACAGAATACAGAACTTACACAACATAAATAATACATAAGTTGCAGCTCGTTTTTTCCCCCGTTCACCCAGATGGTAATGGTAAGTAATAATAACAATCAGTGTCTTTTACGACCTTTCGTGTTTACTTGCAGGATACTTACGGTCTGAAGAGCCTGTTCCCGGAAGATTGGAGCGAGTTAATTTACCGGATGAAAGCCAACGACACGCTTTTTCAGACATTTTACAGGTAACAAAACAACTCCTATCCATGACAGCCAGTTGCTTGATATGATAAACTAGTTAAACCTGTCGGATTTGTTGTTTGTGCTACAAAATTTATCTGTTGTTCAACATGTCTAATTTTGTGTTTTTGTTGCTGTTTTATTTCTTCACGTTTTGTCTTTGGTAGTTTTCATACATTTTCCTTTTCAGTAAGTTGGCTTTTTCATGCACGAGCGCTTTCGCACCCAATATATATATGTAGTCGAACATTCGTTTTGTTTGATTAATGTTACGTTATAAAATCTGTGTTTGGTTTTCCCTCTCGACCACACCCTCGTTTACGGAATATCTTTTCTGTATTTAGTATGCATTTCAAGTGAGAAGTTGTGAAACTAATAACGGTGGCACCAATCGTATTATCGTCTATTTTCTTTATATTTCACATTACACAGATTACATATAGTTAAGAAAATATTCATTGTCGGAGGAGTGGAACGAGGAAGAAAATAACTAAAATTGTTTACATCTTTAAGCCTTGAGCAGTAAAAGTTATAGTTTTTTTTCTGGTTTTGCACAGTGAGCATTAAAATGAGTCACTCAGTTGGTGGTGTTCGAACGTTTTTAAGACAACATCGCAAAGAAGTTGCAGTGTAATTTGATAGATCAATAGTAAGGGATAAATGTCCGTTTTACATATGTAGCTCGATTAGTAGAAGGATTCATTTGTTAACGGAGAGATTTCGCAGAAGAATATTAACTAAAACTTACACAATGATGTTCCTTACTAAACGCTAAAAGTCACAAGCCGATGCCTAAGTTCATATATAGGATACTCAGAACCTTTTAGTGATTAAACAAAACCACTGATTGATCACTGGAAAATCCTTGAATGACCGCCGATCGCGGTAGCTCAGTGGTTAGAGCCTTATAGCATTCGGTTCGTAACCGGGAGGTCGTGAATTCGAGTCTAGCTCGTGTCATGGCCGCGTCAAACCTAAGACGTAAAAATAGGCATTGATTGCTCCTTCCCCATACGCTCGGCATTTAGAAGTGAGAATCACGGGTCTTTCGGATATGACCTAAAAAATGGAGGTTCCGTGTCACGGCAGGCGTTGGCACGTTAAAGAACCTGCTACGGCTTTGAGCGCTATTCATAGGCCTAACGTTGTGGTGCTTCATCTACAGCTGATGATGTCTGAACATAAGTGAAAAATTCTCGACGGGACAAAAACAAACAAACAAACAAACAAACAAGCAATCCTTGAATGACTACCAGATGTTCACTGAATATCCACTGACAAGACACTGAATGGGGGATTCTCCGCCATGCATTAATCTTTCAGGACCCCTTCTGTAAATTAAAATCTGCAAATTGATCTGATAAATCGAAGTCAAAGATGTAGAATGAAACGAGTTAGTAGAATAGATGAGTCCATAACAGTTTTCAAATTTAAAGTCTACTGATGATTAGTTTCGTAAATCCCGCAATGTCTGAGATGTGCTAGCTGGGAAGAGAAACACCATATGCTTTTGCTTTTGTATAATATACATAGATGTAATAATAGTGATACTATGTAATTTTGTTAATGTTTTTCAGACATTATTACAAGATGGCTATTCCTCCATCTTGTACAGGCCAGTGTAAAACAGACCTCTTATGTGACCTCAAATCGGGAAGGTCACATGACCCAAGCCTCTGTGATGACATCCGGTCTTAGTTTTCTGCAGCGGAAAATTGTAAAAACATTAAAATCGTCAAGATAACCAAAGACTCAGACTATCAAATCATCACAACAACCAAAGGCTCTGACTATCAAATCATCACAATAACCAAAGGCTCAGACTATCAAATCATCACAATAACCAAAGGCTCGGACTATCAAATCATCACAATAACCAAAGGCTCTGACTATCAAATCATCACAATAACCAAAGGCTCAGACTATCAAATTATCACAATAACCAAAGGCTCGGACTATCAAATCATCACAATAACCAAAGGCTCGGAATGTCAAATCATCGAAATGACCAAAGACTCAAAAGACTCAAAGAATCAAAACTATGATTATATGGCATGTGCATATAATATGAACACTTTGTTATGAACACAATTTATTTTGATATATTTGATAATCTATAATTTGTTGAAAGTAGGTTGTCCCAGTTCTTGCGGAAGTTTGACACACATTATTTAATGTGAGGTCATTTGGTAAGAGATGACGTCATGAAATGCTGAATAAATTTCATCGCCACAACGCTTATTGTTTCAATATGTTTTATATAAAAACTGGAATTCATGGACTGATACATTTTGTGGTAAAATACTTATCAACTTGCACATGCTTTATTTCCTGTTACAAATTAAGGTGGAAATGCCGGATTTCATAAGTGATGTACAATTTCAGATAGATATATTTCATGATTCATTTTCGTAATTGTAAACATAGACTGTGTGAGTTTTCAATGATATTAAACCGATTATATGTTTGTAAATAAATGAATAAAACTCGCCAATACTTTGTTGTTTTTTGTCTCCAAATGTTTGCCTACCTTTTATTTGCTTGCTGCGTATTATTTACTTGGTACACAGACTTGCAATAGACCCTCAACATATCTTGTTAGCACATTTGCTGTTGGAAAGACAATTAATGATTTAAATTGATGCAAGAGTTTGATATTTGGTACAAGTATGTACACAAAGCCATCGGTTCAGTGATTGTCACTCGGATGTAATTACTTTTAAAAGAACGCCCATTTTGTAAGGATAACCATTAGTGATTAATCTATAAATCCTATAAAGAATACAACATTAAGAAAAGGGGACCAAGACAGTTTCCTTGACACACCAAAATATGTTTCAGTAAAGGAGTCTTGTTTATGGTATTGTAACTAAAAGATTGTTTCTAAATTGCATATGTAAGTCAGTTCAGTTGTGATCAAATTAGAAAAAAAAATCCTTGTCCCTGGCAAAACGTACAACGGCCATAAGCGCCGAGCATAGGCCTAAATTTGCAGCCCTTCACCAGCAATGGTGACGTCTCCATATGAGTGAAAGATTCTCGAGTGGGACATTAAACAATATTTAATCAAACAATCAATCAAAACACGTGGTGTGCTTCAAAAAACATTATTTGGTTATAGGGACATGAAAGGTTTTCTGTTATAATAATGATTTATAATACTTAATTATAAGCAGCAGGAAATAATCTCATACTCGAGAAGCGAGTGTGGACCCCTTTAAGGGGTATTTAAATAAGTTTTTACACAAAATCTGTGTTGTCATATTTGAATCACGTGATGCAAATTTCCGAGTCAGAATGAAGAAACCATTGAATCCCGGATGATCTTTAAAGCGCAGTTGAGAGCAAATCAATGCATTCTTAATGTTCAAAATTTTCAGTATTGTTATGAATGTTATTATTTTATCGATCCGTGTTTAAAAAAAACCACTCAATTAAAATGTGGAAAATGAGCTGTAGTGCCTCTTTAAGTGGTAATGATAGCAAGGTGCAATTCGGCACCCGATATAAAAAGAGTAGTGACATCCTCTTCTCATTTTGCATATGGAAACAGCCTTGAAACTGTAAACATGTGATGTTGTTTTACTGCCAGTACACGAATAATCTTTATTTCACCTTCTGATACACACTTTTATGAAAGCGATTGTCGTAAAATACCATCCGATCTAACGCCGAACAAGGGTATCCATGTACGGTAGTGGTTAACGCACTCCCTTCTCTACGCTGCGACCCAAGTTCGGTCCTCAGGATCAGCAGCGGTTGTATTTGAGAGTGTAATGTGATCGCCCACTCGGACACGTGGGTTTCATCCGGATACTCCGGTTTCCTTCCATATCAATGACCCCTTCACGTAAAACTTCAAGACAAGGAGAAACATATAAGTTGTAGAAATTGTTTGTCAATCGTCGTAAAATAAATAAAGTTTAAAGATTTAAAAGCGCCAAACACTCGGCAATTAAAAGTGAGAATCGCGGGTCTTACGGATGATACCTTAAAATTGAGATACTTTGTCTTGTTGAGATAACCTGTAAAGGTAGGCGTTGAGATAACCTGTTAGGATAGCGTTGAGATAACTTGCCAGGATAGGTGTTGGGATAACCTGTTAGGATAGCGTTGAGATAACTTGTCAGGATAGGTGTTGGGATAACCTGTTAGGATAGCGTTGAGATAACTTGTCAGGATAGGTGTTGGGATAACCTGTTAAGATAGCGTTGAGGTAACTTGTCAGGAGAAGTGTTGGGATAACCTGTTAGGATAGCGTTGAGGTAACTTGTCAGGATAGGTATTGGGATAACCTGTTAGGGTAGGCGTTGCGATAACTTGTCAGGATAGGTGTTGCACGACAAAAAGACTCCTGACTGCTATGACCCTGATCATCATACATAGGTGTAAATGTGTGACATTTTGCCTACCGCTTGTGGCGTATCTCAATGAGTGAAATGTACTGTAAGGGACGCTAAACAAACAAAACAAAACAAAAAAAAATAAACCAAAAAAAAAAAATAAAACAAGAAAAAAAAAAGCAAACAAAAAAAAAATTAAAAAAAAAATTGAAAAATACAAAAAAAAAAACCAAAAAAAAAAAAAAAAGGAAAAAAAAACAAACAAAAAACCCCGAGAGATTTAAATGTATGCCACGTACGCTGAGCGCTGCACTTCTGGTAGCGTCTTTGTTCGAGTAAAACTTCTAAAATGAGACGTTAAACAATATTTGATTCTATTCATTGTTTTTGTTAGAAGGGGGTGGGGGATAGAGACTAGTTGTCATGTTTTCATAAATATTTCCCGATTTTCGTTGAAAGAAACACCTTCCCCTATACTTATGAACGGCTAATTCTTCCTTGTTTTCTGGAATCGTCGGTGTGATGGGGTACCGGTCTCTTCACACTTTATTAAAATGTACTACTTCCTTTCCCTTACAGTTATTGTGCAGTTATTTATTCAAGAGCATTGGGTATTGGTGATAAAATCAGTTTGCTGACTGTTTTATGTCCGCTAAATCATGCTTATGGGAGTTCTTCATTGTGTCGTCTTCAGCTTGGCGTTAACGTTTATCGAATGTGAAGATACAACATGCAGGTTTGTTTGCTTGTTTGCTAAATCATGTTCTGATGTGCTTGTTCTGTGTCCATAAAGAGACAATTGACGTCAATCAAATTGTTACAATGATCTATTCCACGAGCTGTTATAAATTAATAAAATTTATGTTGAGAGTAGATTCTAAACACGAATTAAAAGATCAATAAAATATTTGTATCTACTGAATCATGCTGATGCGACACTCCTATTTGTATCATATTTCACTCATTATACAATATATTGTCAGATCACAAAATAGACCAGGGGAATGTTGTCTGAATTTTCAGAAAGCAGACGATGGATCCTGTCGAGGTATTAATATGACACACAATAATGACGAAGGTCAATCTATGCCAATTCAGTATTGATCTCAGTAATCAGCATTTTGTTGATATGTACCAGATTTCTATTATTATTCGTAATAGTATAACACACTCTAAATAGTATGTATTATGAAAGTAAGTTCAATTAATTCAATATGAAATTTAATTTTGATCGAAGCAAAAGAAAAAAAATGGTGATGAGTACAAGAAAATAGTAACTCTTTCATTCACGTTTTGTCAACTTCACCATTTTCCTTTAAATAGAATGTCCACGAGGATCACATGGGCTTAACTGTTCAGAGTGTCCACGTGGCTACTTCGGACTGTTTTGTGTTGAGAAATGCAACTGTTCAGATGATAGCTGTGATCCCAAAGAAGGCTGTATACCTTTTACCTTGGGTAATTAATCACGTTTGAATTGACTGGCCATCAAAATTCTATGAAAGTAAATTCAAAACTACAGGTTCATAAGAAAAGTACTAGTTATGCAAAAAATATGACAAAAGAAATTATGTGTGCGCAGTTTTCTATCAATCGCATCAACAATATATATGATATATGGGGGAAGCTGTCTAGAACATGTATGGATTCTAAATACTAAAAAAAAAACCTTCTCTCCTACGATTGTTCGGTGAAAGAGTTTTATTTTAAGAGGTATATTCATTTTTACTTATGACATTCAGGAACAAGAAACAATGATAAAATAAGTATCGTAACACACAGTGTTAACGAAGTTTCCAAACTGGAAGAAAACTCGATATGGAAGGACGTAACATATATTTTAATTGGATCCATTTGTTCGGTTGTAGTCTTGGCGGGACTGTTTTGCCTGAAATCTAGGTAAG